>CM051396.1:16099992-16500852 GCA_028052125.1 Melia azedarach
GACTAGTTCCAGAAACCGCAGACTGAAGCTGCTGAACATGATTGGGATTCTCCGAATTCACTTTGTCAGCTGATAACACCATCATATTATTCTGTGGATGAGAAAGGTTAACTTGATTTGATACAGCTGTAGGATTGTTAAGCTGCTGCAAAACTGACGAACTGTATACTGCAGAAGCCTCAGTTCCCTGCACCATACCATAGCCTTTCTGAGTATTGGGAGGCGCTGCATACTGGTACTGCTGACCAACAGGAGGGGAAACAGCAACATGAGCACTTTGAGGAGCAGCTGAAAAATTAGCCAACGGCCTCGAAGTCACTGCACCCTGCAGTGGCAAGCTGGCAGTGGACTCCTGAAATTGAGTGTTGCCAAGGAGCATATGTGCAGAATGGCTAGGAGTGTGTGAGAAAGATGCATAATGATGACTCAGAGGTGGTGGAGCTTGAGGATTAAACTGATTCCTCAACTGTTCAACTGAATGACTGTGAGGTTCAGATAACATAGGTCTGACTGATGATGAGCCAGGTGCTGGCTGGGCACTTTCCGCAGATTGTGTTCCAGGAAGTAACGAAGCTAAAGTAGCAATAAGCTCTGGTGTTAAATTCACTCCAGCTTGGGATGCGGTAGCTGTATTATTTGACCCATAATCCATGGAACTTGACTGTGTCACAATGGGCTCATTGGCATGTGGGAAAGGCACTTTTGGTTGAACTTTTGTGTCATCATGTGAAAACCTGCTGTAGTCCACTGACAAAACTTGTTCCTCCCTTAGGCGGGTTAGACCATACTCAGCATGAGGCAGAGGAACATTATGTCTATCAACAGTTTGTGATGGAGGCATGGATTGTTGAGGCAGCTTCAGAACGACACCATACAAACGTTCTGGCCCCACAACTTTCAAAACTTTTGATAAGAAATCTGATGGAGGCACCAAGAATAAGGTTGTTCCATCATCAAACTTTGCAACACCTGCACGGTTTTTTGAACCTAGGTAGCGAAGGAACTCAGTATAGGACGCAAAATCATCTTCACTGTCCGGCAAGAAGAAAACAATATCAAATCCTATAGCCTCAGCATAGTGCTTTGTCAGCATATCCAATCCTGTCCTGGCTGAGCAATTAACAACTTCAGGACTGCCAAAAGGAAACCCAAGCATAAAATTAGGAACGAAAAATTACTCAGTAACACCCATGGAATCATAGTGGCAAAACAGTAGGTTGATCTTCAAATAACAAGAAATAGTCAAACTGATAATTCTCATACTATGTGAGTGGAACCCAAGGTAAAAGTTAAATATCTAATGAATAAAAGAAATATGATGTGGTATACTGTTGGGATATGGATAAGCTTGGTTTATGCTATATGGGCTATAGCTGGTAGTTAGCTTTTAATCGGCTGTTTTTCTTGCCCTTGTTAACATCTGGTTCACTTTTGTACCTTCCGACTCATATTAACAACAAAAATCCATGTGCTAAGCATATATGTATTAATACGTAAAGAGTAAGAAATCATTACTGTATTAATACGTAAAGAGTAAGAAATCATTACTGTAAGATATTGTAGATCCATATGGTTTACCATGAGATGCAATGAGCATAAATCAAAAAATGAACTAAGCTAAATTCATAACAGTATACCACCTACAAAAAACTCAGGAAACAAGGAAACTGTACTCACAGCTCAGATTCTATCCCTTTTCCAACAGGGACACATCGAGCACGACAAACTGGTGTCCCACCCTTTGCAATAATGCCACGCCAAATCCACTCATTATCAGTGTGACTTCGACCTAATCCCCCAGCTGTCACCTTTCCAGCTATTGGACTAAGATGACTCCTCCCTTGAGCATTTGCATATGCTCCAGAAGCAACTCCACCAGCTATTGAACCAAGCCCATATGAGTGCTCCAACCCAAGCCCATGATCATCAAGCTTTCTTGAAGGGAAAGTACCGTCATCAATGGACAAAGAACCATCTATCCTTGAACGTTTAGAATCTCTTTGATATTGGTTTGTATCGTATACATCCCATGAACCAGATGCATGACTCAAGGTTTGCCTAATACCCTGAGTAGGAGAAGTTCGCATCCCAGGAGATGGAGGCAGCCTTCTCCAGTTTGGATCCAAATTTTTGGCATTAGAATCTTGCATACTATGAAACTCCTTGAATTCTGGACCCGAAAGCAACACTTCATGACTACCATGAGCACCAAAAGCCCTTATTGGCATACTTGGCCCACGAACTTCAGCAGCTTGCAGAGGTCCAGCAAAATTATTTGGCAGCATTTGATGATTAGGACCAACCATATCTCTTGGAGGAGGTCTAGTCTGATGATCACTGAAAAACATCTCTGGTCTTGGCCCTTTTATTCCAGGATAAGACGCGGAGTAATCTTTTCCTGGTGCCAGTTCACTGTTTGAAAACATAATGGTGATTCTAGAATCATTGAACAGTCGACCTTGCAAACCCTCCTTAGCACGCCGAGCTTCATCTACACTTCTAAATTCCACAAAAGAGTAATTTCTTGAAGGATAACTCTTTATTCTCTCAATCTCCCCAAACAGTATCATTGCATTGTGAAGCATTTGCTCATCCATCTGAACAGAAGGTGGGTAACCTACCCACAAAATCTTACTGGGTGGACCATCTCTATTTCGCCCCACTGAAGACTGAGGATGCTGCACAATAATAATAGTTGTTAAAAACATAATCTAATTGAACCACGAAAATAATTTCCACATTTGTTTATTAGACTGAGAAGTGGCTGACTGAAGTTGTTAATCAGCATGTAAATGGTTCCGTCAGTCTGCCACACATGGCAAGAAGTTGTATGATGCTTATCAGACATTGCCTGTTTGACTATCCAAATTACAGATCTTTACAATATTGAATTAAAAGTTCAAAAATTGAGACTCACCGGCCTTTTTGAACCCAAATGGTTATCGGGAAAACCAGTGCCTCTACCAAGAAATGACCCATCCCTCACATCATGGGCATTAGACCAATGTTCCTGAACAAGAGCAAAACAAAACATATACCTGTTAAAAAAAATGAAGAGATGGATAATTGCAATACATGAAAAATTATTGCTTAACTCCTGTAATGCACCTGCAAACCTAGCACAGATTGAAAAGCACAATTTATTCAAGACATGGTCTGTTCCAAAACTGGACATCTTAAATTGAAAAATGCCAAAGTTTCCCACAATTTCCCGTAATTGTATTATTGAAAACAGTTATTGCCGGAGATTATGGGAAGGAAAATATCCAAGCTAGTGAGCCTTACTAATCCAGCTTCTACCAAACCGTGGTCACTCTAGATGTGTACAAACAATTATGCTTTCTTTGCAAAAAAACTTGAAATTACGACATATATACTTACTCTTCTTGAAGGTTGTGATCGTAGGTAGTCCACACGTATCTGTTCACCACCTATTTTCCTACCATTCATGCTTTTCATGGCTTGGGAAGCATCTTCTAAATTTGAATACTCCACAAATGCAGTATTGCTGTCTCTAAGGAACTTGAATTCTTCAATTGTGCCAAACTTGAAAAATTCTTCTTGTAATTCTTCTTTTGAAACAGCTGGGCTGATTCCACCCACCCACAGATGCTTACAAGGTTTGGCCTGGAAACAAGAATTTGTAGCAATCCCTTACAAAGTTATAACAAGCTTAACAATGAATATGCTATCACCACTCAAAAATGACTCAGGTAAAAGAATGAAACTAGTTAAAATTCAAAAAGAATAAAATAAATTCAATTAAAGCTGAAAAAGCCTGCAAGTAACATAATCCTAGTATTTAACCAGAAAATAAACCTACTTTTTTCTGATCTGAGATGAGATTCGGATTTTTATATTATTCTAAACTAAAATAACATTATGGAATGCAAAATGATTTTAATAGTGGACTTCTCAATCTTTAAAGTGGAATTCAGTTCAATTCCATTTTTTAATGGATTGGAATGTAGCTGGATACACTTTTATGCTCAATACTCTTAGACTCAAAAGAAAGAGTAGAAAAATCATATTCTCTCTATTTAGCATTAAGCTGTGGCAAGAGCAAAATACAACATCCTACAAACTATCTTCACCAATGTGAATATAACTAAAAGCAGGAAATATGTGAGGCAACTACGTCAATCAGATCAAACTAGCAGTGTCAGTGTCAGCACATTCAAAGTTAATCCAACATATAACTTTCATTCTTTCTTTTTCTTTGTTTTTTAAAAAAAGGGAGGGGTTGGCCCAAGATATATGAAACAGAAACCAGTTTGTCAGCTCTAGCAAGACATAGGAACTACCACCCTGACAATGAAAATGTGAAACCAACAGCACAGAAAGAAAGTGATAGAGGTGCCTCTAACAAAAATTCAGTAGGGTTCCCTCATTCTGAGTTAGAGCTTTAAGTTGGTGAAGGTATGATACAATTAATTGAGGTATGTCTGCATTTCCAACAACACCATACTCAGGTCTATTGAATATAACTTAATTTGTTAGATCAAGTTATCTAGGTTTCCAATGTTTAGGCCATTAACTAGGAATACTCAAGGGCAAAAAGAAATTAGTTCAGGACCCCAAATTCCCAAAAGGAAGCATACTTGGAAATTGAAACATCCTGATAAGATTGAGAACTGCTTGATGATTATTACATCACAGAATTAAGGGCAGTTTCTGCCCAATTGCTAATCAATGCTTAGAAAAAATCCATACCAATGAACATAGTATAGTATTAACAGCTTAACTGGGCCTGTATGAGATTGATATTAAGAAGTTTAAAAGCAAAACTCAACCCAAGTGTCTGATAGAATGTGTCAGATCACTTCTGGGGAATGTCAACCCTTACACACAGCTGATCTCAAAAGCGGGCAACTTTGCAAAAGTTGATTCCAAATATCAGTTTACCTTCATCGAAAATCCAGATATTTTCCCAACAATAACAATGTTCATACAGAAATAACTAACTCAAAAGTATTATATTGAAAAATATGTTCTCTATTTACATGAAAAAGATGACATCAATTCTATTTTAACTTGAACCAGTGTCATCTATTTTAACTTTAACATCTTAGTGTGTTGAATGTAGTTTCATTTTCTTGAAGAATCACATAATCTGTGATTATACTCTGTATGTGTAGAACACATTTTCTAAGAAATATATTTCAATTCTTATTGAGTTAAAAATACAATTACATATGTTTTTGGCAGAATTAAAACAAAATGTTTATTTGTTGCTACTGTTCATTTCCATACAATCATAATACTATTAGCTTCTTTTGGATTTTGTCTAAGCAACATTATAATCAACTAAAACGTAAACAAGGCCACAAGCATTGTTGTTATTGATTGAAGATAATAAGAGCTTATCTGTTTTAAAACTTTGACACGTAATAGAATATTGAAATTTTTGGAGGCTTCAACAATACTAAATTGTCCCGTTAATTTCGATGTTGCATGTGGGAGACCCTGATACCAACTTCCTCGGGAACTGTTGAATTTGGAACAAAGAATGAAAAAGAAAATGAAAGAGAGTAGGCTTCTCTGCAAACCCTTAGAATATGAAAATCCTCCTCTAATGTCTCTCAATTCCAGTAAATATCCTCTCCGAAAGATCCATTGAATAATGTGTATAAGAAAACTACCGTAATCACTTTGGTTTAAGGATGTTGCGAGAAAAGAAAAACATGCGCACAAATTTTGGCAGATCGCATAATCAGCCTCTTCACTTTCGAAAGGATGTTCATTTCATTCTTAGGGTTACTGCAACGTTCATCGCTTAATGCACAATTCACACGCAATTATTTTATATATTTGGATTGAATTTGACCAAAATTGACCCTGAATCTTATCTATGTTGTGGATTTTAAATATAAGTACGAACATTTTAGGGTTAATCGCAGGCAATATGAAAATTAATCGACATTCAAGTTGATAAATATCGATTTTCCGGAAAAGGATTTTTTCTTCTCCATGTAAAAAAAAATAATCACATAAAAGAACAATGTCAAGCAAATTGTTATACAAATACAAAAATCCACAAATCATCAAAATTAAATCGAAGAAATTAGAACAAACCGGTCGAGCAAACTCGATCTTGATTGGGTTCCCACGCACGGTGGTTCCCTGTAGCGCATCTTTGGCAGCTTTGGCGTCCTCCACTCGCTTAAAGTACAGAAACGCGAAGCTCCGGGACGAGTACGTCGTCACGCTATCGAGCGCGCCGTATTTCGCGAAAAGCTCCATCAGATCTGCGTCGGTAGTGTCGGACGTCAAGTTTCCGACCCAGAGATTGTTTGACGGCGACTCCATTTCCTCCCCGTAGCCTCTGTTGAACTTACTCGGAGGTGGCGCCATTGATTGGTTGAACGAATCGCGAGAAAAATTAGGGTTTCGAAATTAATTGAATTTCAATTTCAATTCGATTAGCGAAAAGGAAAAGACAATACAATTACACTAGGTTTATATGTATATTACAAAGATGTTAAGATACCAAAACCCTAGAAATTGAAATTCAGGCAGAGGGAGAAGGGAGGGAAAGAAACGATAAGAAGGAACAGAGATGGATAGTGGCGGTGTGTAAAAGGCTAAAAAGGGAGGCACAGATAGGGTTTATAGAGAGGCAGTTATTTAGGATAATAACATCTAGGTCCCTATTGTTTTATAACCTTTTAAATAAACATACACGTTTTCTATTTGTATCAAAGAGATCTGTAACTCTAAGTGAAATGACCAAATTATCCCTATACCACTGTATTTTGACTACACAATTTGTATCTTAATTTAATGCTAAAGGGTGAGAGTCTGAGAGAAATACTATACCCACAAGGGCAAGAATTCAAATCACTTCAAGTGAATTGATGATAATTTTTTTCTCTCAAAATAAATAGAAGTAAATAGAGTATAAATTAAACTTAAATATTTGAATATATTAGAGTTAGATATTTGAACAAGACTCCTAATTTTAAACACATATTGTATAATATTTCAGCCTAAGGAAGTATCAGTTAAATTTGAGTTTAGATATCTAAGCATGTCATGTTTGCCTTATATCCGAGAATATTATCAATGTTCAAAAAATAAAAAAAAATAACTCTTAATATTACAGAATATTGTGGTCAATTCAAATAGGTCTAGTATGATAGTGAAAACTCTTTCAAAAATAAGACATAATTTGTTTGAACTCTAAATTGTTATTCGATCAATCCATTCGAGCTATGAATTAAGATTATTTTTTTATTATAATAAATCTAGTCAAGAATAAAGGACCATCCTATTTCATTTTAAGTCAAAATCAAGGTTGAGGTTGGTAGAAAAAGATAATCTCTAAATATTTTTAAATCAAAAAATAAATCATTAACTATTTTAAATATTTTAGAACACCAATACTTTTAGATATTGATTGTATTTTTTACTCGCTACTTTTTTAATCAACCAACAAATTTTTAGCAAAATAAATAAAAATAGTTGAAATCAAATCAAATAACCAACTATAATTTATGAGTTATTTTTTTCTCACATATTAACAGACCATCAACAAAAGAAAAAAGATCCTAACAAATTCTTTCTTTTTTGAAGAATTTTATTGTATCATCAATCAAACAAAGTATTTTCCAAAAAGAATAATAAAAATTATAGGACTCTAATGATTTTGTTTCATTTATTTTATCTAATATTTTTATTTTTATTATCAATTGAAATTATAATTTATTGACATATTAACATTTAAATTTTATTTTGAACTGAACACTTTAATACAAATTAAATTAACTAAAAATAAACGATCACATAATTTTGTAATTTGGGGATTATATTTGAATAGGGGATTTCTATCCCCAATCAAGAGAATTCTCACTCCAACCTTAATTTAGTTAAATCGAAGATTCGGTTAGGGTTTAGTGTTGAAGATCGCAATTTCTAATTGCTATTCCCAGCTCGAACCCTAATCGCTCTCATCAATAAGGCTTGTGGATTTATTTGATATAAATCTAAATTTTGATAGCAAATAAAAACAAATGTAAACATTTAAGTACCCGAATGTTATTATGCCTTTTCTGCGGTTACTGCTTTTACAGTGAAGGCGGTTGCTTTTCCTATGATGCCACGTCAGCGCTATTCTAGATCGTGTCTAGTATTTTGGTCAAACAATTTGTGTATGCGTGACTACCACGTCAGCAGCGTTTAAGAAAATTCGGGAAAGCTAGAGGCTACCGTCGGGTTTGGCTCTGTACAGTCTGTAAAGTGTGCCGCTTTTCAAATTTTTATTTCCATCAAACTCATTGACTTTAACCAAAAAAACCGTCACATCTTACGGTGATTCTCGGCGACAAGAAGTCGTCACATCTTACGGTGGTACCAAGAATCAAGTAGTTTTTGTTATTTCTAAATTAATTTGACTAAAATTTAGGAATGACAATTACGCGGAATGAGACCCTTCGATTCTCAACTTTTTTTTAAAAACAGGAATAGAGAATCTTTGCCCTAGGAATGAATTCTTTATTACTGTTTATTTTTTCTATTTTAGTATTTATTTATATCAAATATTAATAAAATATTATTAATATATTATAATATTATTTATATATAATAATTATATTAAAAATATAAATTTTACTTTTTAATAAAATAAAAATTATAAATTATAAATTTTTTTATTAAATATTATCAGTATATAAATATATATATTTTATTTAAAAAATAACATAGTTTAATATATTATAATATGTATTTGAAGAATGAGGTTGGAATTAGGGTGACAATTCGAATAAACGAATCGAATTTGAGCCGATACGAATACGATTCGTTTAATATTCGTTTGACACAAACACAAATCGTTTATTATTCGTATCAATTTTTTTAAATCTGAATACAATCTTTTTATTTAGATACGATTCGTTTAGACACAATTATTCATTTAAAATCCTATTATTCGTTTAAAACATGAATACAATTCGTTTAACTTAGTAATTATTATTAAGGTCCTTAAGATGTTAAAAATAACATATTTTATCAAATATAATATATATTAATAATTATATACTTATATAAGGAATTATTTATAATAAATAAATTTATATTACATATTTTTTAATATTTTTTAAAATATATTCGTTAAGAATACAATTATTCGTTTATGACACAATTATTCGTTTAGGACATAATTATTCGTTTATTCGTTTAAAATACGATTATTCATTTATTCGTTTAATTAATCATGTCTTAAACAAATAATTGTGTCTTGCATGTTAAACACGAATACGACACGAATAATAATCGTATCAACACGAATACAACACGATTATTATTTGTATCAAGACTTTAAATTCAAATCCGTTTAATGACACCGAATTCGTATCGAATAATCGTGTCGTGTTCCAAATTGTTACCCCTAATTGGAATAAGATGAGCAATACTAAATCGTTTTCCACTCCATTAACAATATGAGGATTAATTTCACCCTACTCTCTACTTGATTTCCTATTATATCATCTCAATTTTATCCCATTTGGAGCGAATCTCCATGGACCCCAAACCTGTGAGAAATTTTGTCATCCTATTAAAATCTAAATTTAATTGATATGTTTATATTTTTACCCTAAATGTATGAATATAAAAGTTAAATTATTTTTTAAATAAAAAATCTAAAATAATTTATTAATATATATGTCTTAAAAAAGTTTAAATTAATATATTAAATTATTAACATATACAAATATTAAATAATAATATCTTTAATATAATAAATTATTAACATATATAAATATTAAAAAATAAATAAGAGATATTATTGACAAATAAAATATTTAAATTATTTAGACATTTACTTATTCAGATCTAAGTCAAAAGTTTTAACTTAATTATATTCAAATAATTTTAATAAATATTCATAAATAAGTTAAAAAATAGATAACGTTTAAATATTTGAATAATTATATTCAAATTTCAATGAAAAAAATCCTCTAGAATAAATCATAAGCCTTAGGTCTCATTTGTTGAGGAAACACGTTCTAAGTTCAGAATAAACCTATCATAGATTGTATACACAAAATGAATAATATCTATTATATTTTAAATTCAAGTTATTATATTTGATAAAATTGTCACAGTCCATATAAATAATAAGAATGAGATTGGATTGAGTTATAAATTTTGGATACTTTTAATTAAGTAACAGCGTTTTTCATTGCAAAACACTTATAAAACTTAAAAATAAACTTGTGAGAGGCTGTATGAATAAAATAGAAAAGTTTTACTCAATAATATAGTTGTTATAATTGTACTATCTAATTAGGGATGAAAAAAGCTCCTTGAGTTTAGAACTATGAAAATCGGTCTCAAATAAAATAAATTTGAAATGATATGATTAGAAATAGGACTAGGAATGAGGAAAGATTAATTTGCATATTATTAATAGTGTAAGGAACAATTTAATACACCTCAACCCACCCTTATCTTATTCCCTGACATGTTTAGTTAGTCTTTAATAGTATAAATAAATAAGAAAATGAGAAAAAAAAGGTAGGGATGGATAATTCCCCATATTGTTCATCTTTTTCGCATTAAATTTATTGGAGAAAATAAAAATAGGATGAGGAGAGGGAAAAACTTGCTAATCTCTCTCTGCCTTATTGTTATCATTATCTTCGATGACAAATGAATAGTATAGCGACAATTACCATTAATATCAAAATTACAATTAGCATCAAAATATAAAAAGAAAGAATAAAAGAGATAAAATTTACATAGTTTAGAATTATGATTTAAATTTTTTAATAAAAATTAAAATACTAAAATTGAACCAAGTCAAATTGGTTCGGTTTGGTTATAATAATATTATTTAATTTGTGGCTTTTGGTTTTTAAAATATTATTTAAGCATGTTCACGCTAAACATATTTTCAATTTAACATTATGCACACTTAGTACTATTTTAACTTGATACTGTTTATATTCAACATAGTTAATGTATGTATCATACTGTTTACGTGCATAATATTACTTTAATGTTCATTTTTTCTTTTTCTTTTTAGTGCGTAGGACATGCTAAGAACTTTGTTCTATCACAAAAATTTAGCATAACCTTGACCCTCTGCATTGTAAGAGGACCTTGACTTCCTCTTAGCTTTAAGTGTGCTAAAACTCTTATCTTACCCCTATCAAATTAGGAATAGCTTACACTTAGATTAGCTACACCGTTATCTTCCATATTGGCTTGACACAACTTACCTTGGGTGTGCTAAGACTATTGTCCAAAACTTATCCTTAGAATCTTAGATATGTTTGGACTTTTGTCCTACCGCATTCTTGGCAATATTATAACTCCAAATTATAAATTTATCTCATTACAATGTCCTTGGTTACCTTGATACTCTATTTGCTACAACAACCATAGACTAAAATTATTTTATTTTATCTGATAGCTCTTTTGTTGTGAATCAGTGAACTAATTGCTCACATTAAGTTTTATCTCATTCTTTTTGTTGTTCTGTGGTTTGGCGCTTTTATGGCCCTGCGCTTTCTTCTGCATCTCTTGCATACCTTGATCTATCTTACTGCAATCTTTCTAATACAGCATACAATTGGTTATCCAATATCAGTAGCAGCCTTCTCGTTCTTGATCTATCTATAAACAACTTCCAAGGCCCCATTCCAGATTATGCCTTCTGGAACATGATTTCTGTAACCCATCTTGACCTCTCTAATAATCAAATTACTGAAATTTCAAAGTCCTTTGGAGTTATGTGTAGTTTGAAAAACCTAAAACCATCTGATAACAATCTCACTGGACAGTTGCCAAACCTCTTTTTGAACTTGTTGGGTTGTGCCAAAAGATCATTGCAGAGTTTAAATTTGGGCCTGAACATGCTCAGCGGGTCATTGCCAGACATTACAGAGTTTTCGGCCTTGAGAGAATTGGATATTGTGTACAATAGACTGGATGGTTCTTTTCCCGAAAAATTAATAGGTTTATATTTGATATTTGACAGTAAAATATAATTTTATTAATTCCATGTCAGAAAAAAAAAAATAAATTAAAAAACTCAATTATTTATTTATTTTTTCTTCTTCTTCTTTCTCCAATACCATCTCATTCCCTCTCTCCATTTTCACTTTCATTTAATCTCCTCTTTCTCTCTTTTTTTCTAACAATCCCAAATCATAATCTCATGCATAAAATTTGTTTACGAAAAAAAGAGAAGAAAACGAAGAAGAATATGTGCTATTTCTTAATCTATGGCCTTTGAATATCGCAGAGGATTGCACAGGAAGCCATTATGGCCGTGCAGCGAGAGGTAGGAACCGTAGAAGGCTACATGACAAGTTAATATTGTGGCTGTGCAACAAGCTTCCATGGCCCTTGGCCTTTTCAAAGCCAGTGCACTGAAAAGGCAAAGAAGAGATCAGGTCAGGTGAGAGAGACGACGGTATAGGAGATTCAGTCCAGGGTTTCCTTTTAGTGAAAGGTTTTTTAATTATTTTTCTTATTAGAAGAGATAAATAAAATTTTTTTTAGCTATTTTTCTATCTTCTTATTAAGAAAATAAATAAGATTAAAAAGACTAGTAACCAACAAAAATAAATAATAAATAATTGTTGATATAAAAGTAAATAAATATTATTTTTTAATATAAAAAATAAATAAGGATAATAATCTAATTTTATTAGTCAGATCCATGTAAAGTTATAAACGTAATTGTCCTAAAAATAAAATTTTGTGTTAACGAATATAATTAATGTTAGGGAATTAACCGAATATTATGCAAACTACAAGGGTTATGGAATAAAAATTGGAACTCAATTTTTTTAATGAGTGAACATTGCACGAATTGTAACAAATACCAGAACATATTCTTAAATGATAAATTAAATAAATTAGGGACCTAAATGAAAAAATAAAAAAGAAAAGCTCCAAACATGAAAACAAAGAAAAATAAAATCAGTTTCTTTCCACTTCTTGCTCAGTTACTTTCGGTCATTAAAACTAATAGTTAAATACCTAGATATTTAGCTACTTATATTTCTTAATTTAAGGTCCATTTAGAGATGCTAAAGAAAAAAGTTCATATTCTATAGTGTCTGTGCATTTTGACGTTTATACTTCCTAGCTACTTTTTAAGAAAACTCTTTCAAAATATATATTTATTAGTGCTAGTCACAAGCATTCGAATTGTTATTTTAATTTGCCTATAGTTATATGTTAATAAAAATGAAATAGTACTCAAACACATGCAAAAGCAAGCACATCATGCATAATTCAGATAAACTTATATGAATACATACCTGAAGATGTAAACTGTAGGAGACTCTTCCTCCGGAGGATTCAAAAGAAGAAGCACTCAGAAGAAGAAGGGAATGATATTCTCTTGTAAATGAAGCAAAGATTTCGGATAACAACAATAATGGGCAACTATAATTATATATATAAGTCTCGTGTGTAGAAATATGGATCAAAATTTCCCTATCAGTGAGCCTGCTTGCTGAAACAGAAAACAACTTGTTTTTGCTTCCTTTGATGAATATTATTGATAAGATGATCATCATGTTGTGTTGAAATCTTTGTTAATAGCTCTTCCTTCTTCCTCCAGTCTCTTCACTTGCAGTTGGAGTTCTGGTGTATAAATAAAATAAATAAATGTTAATGTTTAAAGTACAAAATGATCTCGTTTTAGTTAATCCAATATGATGTGGTTTTGGTAATAGAATTTAAAAAAAATAATAAAACAGATAGTTGTAAAATAAAGTTTCTTATACATATCATATTTCAAATGAATATTATACACTTTATCATCTAGATTAGATGTGGATAGATATTCACAAAAATAAGATACGTTGCCATTCCTAATGTATACTTCTTTTTTTTGGTTGAAACCCAATTTTTTGATGATGAAATGTATGTGTTGACAAAGTGATATTGTATATATTTCATGTTTGGAACAAATTAATTATTTAAAGGTTTTTGTTAGTATGAAAATAATTTCTAAATCTAAATCTAATAATTAAGGTAGTGTTTATTTTTTCTGTCTGAAATCTGAATATGGATGAAATCTGAATAATATATTTGTTTTTTTATTTCAAATGTCTTAATATAAATATTAAATATTTTGTTTTTATAAAAGTAACAAAATTAAAATCGATATATTAATATATATGTTCTAAAAAATCTTGTACAATATATTAAGTTATTGACATATATAAATATTAAATACTAAATTAAGAGTATATTGACAAATGAAATATTTAAATTATTAAGACATTTACTTGCTCAGATTTAAGTTAACAAATTTAATTTAATTATATTCAAAATTTTTTTACAAATATTTAGATATAAGTTAAAAATTAAATTACACTTACATATTTATATATTTATTTTCAGACTTTAACAAAAAAAATAAACAAGTCCTAACTCTAATTATTGAATGTTTGGTGGTAGTATACTAAAAGTTATTCTCAAAAATTAAAAATATTATTTTTACCAATTTCAAAAATGTGCTTTCTATATTAATTACAATTATTTTGTTTCTTAGAATAACAATTTTACCCACTTCAAAAAATAATACTAAATATGGTCTTGTTTTTTTATTTTAGAAAAACAATTAACTTTATTATGATACACACTAATTAGGTTTTTCGTTCTAATTAATTAGCTGCTGAACAATAAGATAGACAATATAATGTCATATAATAAAGCATAAAAAAATTTCATGTTAATAGGTGATCATAATTGCTTAATGATATGAACTTCTTATCTAAAGTTTTATAATTAGTTTGTTATAGGTGGTTACAAAATTATATATAAGATTAGATTCTCATGACCCTAGATTATAGTATAAGTTATGACCAATTAATATAGTCATATTAAAAAATTATGTAGAAATTATGCAAGTTTAGAGAAAGAGAATATTCTAATTCTTCAAATTTAATAAACAAACTAATGAAGAAATCTGTTGCGTATGAGCAGTAAGATTAGGTCTTTAACTTGATATTGAACTACTATGAGCATTACCTAATTAATTGTTTTCTTGTCATATATCAATAAGTTAACAAGGTGATGAGATCATGAGTGACCTAATTGAAGTTGCCCCTGGTCTCTCTCTTACAAGAGATAAGAAACCATACGTGTTACACAACTTATGTGTTCCTCACGAAGTGTAGAAATCATACTTGTTGATTAGGACTCAACCTACGTGGCAATAACTGTTGTAATTTGAAAAAAGATACAACAATTACAAACATAGAATAGCTTAAGCTCATACTACAACACAGCTACTCCAATCGAAAAAGGGAAATTAACCCTCAACATGATTCATATCCTTTGTATCCTACAACTAGAGTTCAGTTAATTTTTACATCCAAATTAAAATTTGATGAAAATAACGTCCCTTCTTCCCTCTTCTCATACAATGACTTGAGCTTCTCACTTATAGCCTCGCAGTCCAACCCGTAGGCCCTTTCCACCTACATAACCCAAAATGAAATTCAATTAAGAAAGCTCATACAACAAAACAAAGGAACTTAAGTTAAATTGCATTTGGATATATATATTATTCTTTATTTGGATTTGTATATCTCTTAACAATTTTATAATGAATTGTTATGATTTCATTTTATTGTATTAACACAATATTTTTAGTCATTTGAGAGTGATAAGAAAAAAGTTTTAATTCTTTAAAATTTCTAGTATTACCTACTAAAACACTCCAAAGTACTATTTTAATTATTATATCATTATAAGTTAAAATCACAGCTAGTCCGAATTAAATTTGATAAATATCTTACAACAAATAGTCAAATACATGTATAAATACTTATATTTTTTTAATTTATAATTAACATGCCAAAAGGATCCTTACACATTCAAAAGCAAAGCACATCATACACATGTATAAATACTTATATAGAGTACCTGAAGATGTAAACTGTAGAAGACTCTTCCTCCGGATACGGATTCGAAGGAAGAAGCACTCAGAAGAAGAAGGGAAGGATCCTGATCTTGTAAATGAAGCAAGATTTCAGATAATAATGGACAATTATTGGTATTGTATGTAGAAATATGGATCAAAATTTCCCTCTCAGTAAGCTTGCTTGCTGAAACAGAAAATAAATTGCTTCCAACTACAACTTGTTTTTGCTTCTGTTGATGAACAATATTAATAAGATCATCATGTTGTGTAGAAATCTTTGATAAAAGTTCTTTCTTCTTTTCTTCCAATCTCTTCACTTGCTGTTGGAGTTCTGGTAGATACTTCACCACTCGTGAAACTGTTGCAGGAATGCTTAATTTCTTCTGAAACAATCATCATCATCAAAATTATTACTAAAGGAAAATCCAAAAGAAAATAAATAAATAAATAAATAAATAATTACCGTTTGATCTGCATCAGGAAGTAGAGAACGAAGAGCAGAATAAAGATCATTCATTTTCTTCCTCCGATCGCGCTCGGTGGCGTTGTGGTAGAGCTTTTTTGCTACGGCGTCGTAGCCGATATTTGCAGAAAATGATGCAGAACGATCAAGTTGTATCTCTGGCTGTGATATTAAATATTGTTGATCTTGATCAATAGGTTCTCTACAGCTGTAGTAGTCTTCTTCTTCTTCTTGTAGTTGGTGATGATGATAGGTTATGGGATATTCCTTTGAGGGCCATCCGAAGTTTACAAATATTGGACGAGTTAATGCACACATACTTTTGAATACCTTTTGAAACTAGACTCAGTAGAAAGTATGATGATGATGATAATGAAGATGATAGCATGTATGTGTATCTGTGTCAACAAAGTGCTATTATATGTGTATATATATGTATATATGTTAGAGATACATGTATAAATATTTGGGACTAATTGTTTGAAGAAGGTGATTGCCAGTGTGAAAAGAATTTCATTTTAATAATAAAATGATAATTGTAATTGTGAAAATGACTTTTTATTAAAATACTAAGAGGTTTGTTGGTTACATTTTTAAAAGTTATTAGTTATGGTGTATTAATTCTTATTAAATTTGATCTCCATAGTTGAAAGTGGTTAGATTCAATGACTTACAAATGCTGTAAGAAATTATAAAGTTAAAGAGTTATTGATTCTCCCTAATATATATATACATATATATATATATATATATATATATATATATAAATGGATGAGTAGCCTATTAATTTTATATAATTTTTTATATCATTTTTGGATCATTAGATTTAAATACTAAAATTAAATTTAACAGATGTATTTAATATATTATAATTAATTAAGATGCAATCTCAACAAAGTATTTAAATTCAATGATAATTCTTCCCCACGATATATAAAAGCGTACACATTTAATACTTTTAGATTATTTTCAATTTGAATAATAATAAAAATAAAATATTGTTATTTTAAAGTGAAATTTCTTGCGCTTGTCTAAAGTTTCGAAGTTTTAAACGTATTTATGTATAAAAGCAATAAGATTAGTTCTTTAATATGACATTAAAATGTGGTTAAGACTAAGTGGACCAACTTCAATATAGCCTATGAGCTTGACCTAATTTAATTGTTTTCTTGTGGCATCAATAAAATAACAAGTGATGAGATAATGAATGACCTAACTGTTGCCCCTATTCCCTCTCACTCTTACACACATATTTTAATTTACTCCTCAAGACAAAACAATTTAGTTTCTATGAATATTCGGGAATAATATTTAGGCCTTATCCCTAGCTACCACTTAACATATATAAATAATACAAATCAATATGGAGAGAGTTTGTTCTTGGACATATTGAGAGCACGTGTTTTACGCAAGGCTTGCAGAGGCTAAATTAGGTTTATTGCTAACAAGCACGTTCATGAGTTGCCACCTCATGTGGGATGCACACTTTCTTCTTGTTTCCTACTTCAGATACATGCAGGTTAAGCACAGAGGACAGTATTTTATTTACAAGTCAACTAAGAGATTCCTTTGGGAAGAAAAAAGAAAATTTCTCATAAAAATTAAAGGAATTTCATCATTTCAATGTTATTTTTTAATTTAGCACTTACCCATTCTTATATAATTATATTAGGAATTATATACATTATCTTAAAATTATTCTTATTTTTGGACCACTTTTGTGTAAGGGTTTAAATTTCCATGTTCAAATTTGATCTAAAATTGTAATTATTCGAAAGTAAAATTGTAAATTAATAAAAAATTAACAAAAAAAATCTCTATGATATGAATTTGAATAATCCAACAAGCTAAAATTATAAATTATTATAAAGTAACACTAGGGTACAAGTTATACATGATGTTATCTTTCTTTTTATCTTATTAGCTAATAAATATTAGACTTCTCAATTTGTACTTTAAAGTTTTTATCTCGCATAATGTAGTTAATAAAATAGGAGTAATATTAAACTTTTTAATTTGCATTTTAAAATTTTTATTTCATGTGAGATGTGACGTAAAAATTAAACTTTCTTCTTTCTCAATAAATTAAACAAAAATAATGGTCTAAAATCTTTTAATTTCTTTTTTTCTTCCATCAACCAAGCTAAAATCTCTAGCAAAAAGGTTAAATTCATACAAACTAAAAAGAATGATAAAGTTAGATTTTCAAACATTGAAATCAAACAACAACAATACCCATAACTAATTGCAAAAGAAAATTCGTTTATTCTTGTAACTCTATAAAAAGGAATTAAAAATAGTTAATAGGTATGCAAAAATTCTCATTCACTTAATAAGAAAGTCGTAGCCGTTTTTGTCCGAAAACCAACACTACTGTTTTTTGGTTTCTCTTTGCAAATACATCAAGCAAGAGAGCATTGCTCATTAGATATCGAGGGAAAAAATTAGAATCAACACCCATGTCTCATTGCAAAGAAAATTCAACTATTCTTGTAAAATTAGCCTACCATAAACAAAAATTTCTTCTTTACTTAGATTAAAAAAATTTCCTTGATCAATTCTCAATTCAACACTTCAATTCAAAATTTATAATATAATCAAAATAACATTGCAAAAATTCAATAATCACCTCTACTAATTCAACTATTAATAATGTGCAGTTCTAGTTGTAAAACATGCCCATAGAATTATTAAGATGTCTAATAGGTGTCTGTTTTTTAACTTAATTATGTCTAAGAACTTTTAAAAAATGTCTGAATATAATTAAATTAAAATTTTGAACTTAAATATGAAGGGGTAGGTTTAATGGTCCATTTTTTTACACAAAATCTTACATTAAATACAAGCATTAGATCTAGACATATTCAATGACTGAGATTGCATCTGACCATGTATTTAATGCATAATTAATGCATTCATAATTAATGCACTGTTAAATGCAATCTCAACCGTTAGATATTCCTATATCTAACGGCCTATATTTTGATGTAAGATTTTATATAAAAAAAAAAGTCATTGATCCTACCCCAAATATAAATAATCAAATATTTGAATGAATTAAATATTTTATTTATTAATAATATTCTTAATTTATTACTTAACATTTATATAACCAACAACTTAAACTATATCGGTTTTAAATTTTTAGGATATATATACTAACATATTAATTTTAAATGTTTATAACACTTAAAGACAAAAAAAAAATACTGCTTTAGTCTCAATAAATTAATATACAAAGCCAAAGATTCTAAAAGAATCTCTAGGTGACTTGTAATAAAAAGATGTTTAGTGTGCTAAGCTACATAACCTCGAGTAGGGAACAAGAAGAATGTGTGTTTGCCACCTGAAGTGGCAACTATGCTCGTGCATGTCAACAATAAGCCTACTTTAGCCTGTTCATACCATGAGCAACACACGCATTCAATATGTCCACCCTCCCTCGACCAAACTCTCTCTAATTAATTTATTTTAACGAGGAAATTAATTATCTCACGACCTTTGAGAAGTGAACTAAAATATATATGTGTGAGAGTAGTGAGAGGTAATATAATAGAGGCAACTTTAGGTCATTCATTATCTCATCATCTTGTTATTTTATTTACGCCAGATGAAAACAATTAATTAGGTCAAGCTCACAGGCTATATATTGGAGTTGGTCTTAACTATAGTTTAATATCAAATTAAAGACCTAATCTTATTATTGCTTATATATATATATATATATATATATATATATATATAATGCATAAGTCTCTAACATATATATAATACCACTTTGTAGACACATCCATTTCATACTCTTTTTAATCATCGGAAATTAAATTGGGTTTCAACAAAAATGTGTGCATTAAGTCCTCCAGTATTTGCAAACTTGGGATGGCCCTCAGAGCAATATCATCATCAACTACAACAACAAGAAGACTACTACTACTACAGCCATAGAGAAACTGCTGATCATGATCGACAATATTTAGTAACACAGCCACAGATACAGCTTGCTCATTGTGCATCATTTTCTGCAAATGCCGGCGACGACGCCGTAGCAAAGAAGCTCTACCACAACGCCAGCGAGCGTGATCGAAGGAAGAAAATAAATGGTCTTTATTCTGCTCTTCGTTCTATTCTTCCCGATGCAGATCAGACGGTAATTAATTCTTTTATTTATTTATTTTTATCTTCTGGCTTTTCCGTAATTTATTAATGATTTTGATGATGATGACTGCTTTTCAGAAGAGATTAAGCATTCCTGCAACAATTTCACTAGTGGTAAAGTATCTACCAGAACTCCAACAGCAAATGAAGAGACTGGAGGAAAAGAAGGAAGAGCTTCTGTCAAAGATTTCTACACAGCATGATGATCTTATTAACATTATTCATCAAAGAAAGCAAAAACAAGTTGTGGTTGGAAGCAATTTGTTTTCTGTATCAGTAAGCAGGCTTACTGAGAGGGAAATTTTGATCCATATTTCTACATACAAGACCAATTATTGTCCATTATTATTATCTGAAATCTTGCTTCATTTACAAGAGGATCATTCACTTCTTCTTCTTCTGAGTGCTTCTTCCTTTGAATCCTCCGGAAAAAGAGTCTTCTACAGTTTACATCTTCAGGTAAATTATATACGCATGATGTTCTTGCTTTTGCATGTAAGAATTTCTTTGCCCTGCTATTAGTATTATATAAGTATTAGGTAACACATAATCATATAGGAATTAATTAAAATAGTATTTTGGAGTGTTTAAGGAAGCTAGGTAACACTAAATATTTTACAGATTTTTCTGAAAAATTACTAGAACTTAATAGTACTGGAATACATAAACATTTATATAAATACATATATATATATAGAGAGAGAGAGAGGGCAGGTTCAATGGCCCCTTTTTTTTACACAAAATCTTACATCAAATACAAACTATTGGATTTATGAACATCTAACGGCTGAGATTGCACCTGACAATATATTTAATACATAATTAATGCATTCATAATTAATGCACTGTCAAATACAATCTCAGCCGTTAAATGTTCTTAGATTTAATGGCCTATATTTTGATGTAAGATTTTGTATAAAAGAAAAGGATCATTGATTCTACCCCTATATATACATACATATATATACATACATATATATATATATATGCACTTTAGTGCTCTTTCTTACATTTTAAACAAATTCTAGCAATTATCTAGTTCAAATGATCGTGTTTATACAATATAACTTGTACATGATTGACTAAACTAAATTATAGCAATTTATTGTGAAATAGTTAAGAGCACTCATATACAAATCAAAATAAAATTAATACATATATGTATACAAATACAAATTAATAACTTTAGTTCCTTTGTTATATTATATGAGTTCTTTTGTGAATTAAATCTTATTTTGGATTATATAGGTGGAAAGGGCGTACGAATTGGCCGACTGTGAGGTTATAAATGAGAAGCTCAAGTCATTGTATGAGAAGAGGGAAGAAGGGACGTTATTTCCATCAAATCTTAATTTGGATGTAAAAATTAACTGAACTCTAGTTGTAGGATACAAAGGATATTAATTAATCATGTTAAAGTAGGGTTAATTTCCTTTTGGTTTTAGATGGAGTACCTGTGTTGCAATATGTAATTAAGTTATTATATGTTTGTAATTAATTGTTGTATATATATATTTTTTAAATTACAACGGTTAATTAAATTGATTTATAAATATTCTATATTCATATTCATAGTTGGTTTATCCAACCTTCATGCTACATGAGGGTTGGATTAAGGTGATCTAACAGGCTATACTTGATATTAAAGATCAGGTTGGATTAATATTAATAAGGTGAATAAGGTGAAGTTAATCCATTATATATTATTAATAGGGTAAATTTGATCATTTTAGAAGTTTTTTTAAATTATGAGAGGCTGAATAGTCATTTTACTTTAAATTAATAGATTTAACTAACGAAAAGTTAATCTCTAAGACTATGCGTTTATTTGTTCAAACACTAAGGGGTATCCCCAAATTTCAGAAAATATACCTTCAACTCCAAGATATCTGTCAACTTTCCATAAAAAAAAAGGTTGATAACATGCGAGTGTTTAAAGTTTGGCTCATTAACCAGAGTAGTCCTAATAATTTAAAATATAATCATAAAATTTTTAATTTATAAGTAAATGATGATTATACCTTTATTTAATAATAGTTAGGATATTGATAGATACCCCTAATGTATGAGAAAATGATAAATACCCCTAAAATTTTACAAATGGCAAATACAGCATAAGGTATGGAAAAACAACAATTGTCCCCCTTCAGTTACTGTACAACTATGTAAAATAACTATTTTGCCCTTATATATTTCAAAGGTATATAAATTGAATATTTTAACTTTGTTACTAATACATAATTACCAATAAAATCTTTTAATTTATTTTTTGATTATTGTATATTCAATATTTTATATAATTAGTCTCTAAATTGTTATTATTTTAAAAAATTTATTCTCAATATTTGAATTATATATAATCTAATTTTTGACTAGTACATATCCATAATATATTCTCAAAAATTCTATAATTAAAATTTTATAATTATAGAATTTATAACCAAATATTCTCAATATTTAGATTATATGAATTATATTATTCATAATTTAGAAAATATGTTTGACAAATTGATATTCAATATTGAATATTTAGGATTTAGGATTTATTTATCAAAAATATTATAAATAATATAATTCATGTAATCTAAATATTGGGATACATAATTGTTTGTATGATTTATAATTTTGAGAATATTTATATAATTTATATATAATCATATTAATTTATAATTAAAATAATTTCTATAATTTATAACTAAATATTCTAAAAAAAATAAATTATAAGGATTTATTGGTCATTATGTATCACTAATAGATTAAAAATATTCAATTTATATACTTTCTAAATATATAAGAATAAGATAGTCATTTTATATGGTTGTACAGTAACCTAGATTGGTATCTATTATTTCTCAATATCCTATGATATTTGTTGTTTCTGAATTTTAAATGATATTTGTCATTTTTTTTATACAACAAGATATCTGGTAAACTAATATTAAATAAAGGTCGTTATTTACTATTAAATTAAAATTTTTATCACTATTTTTGAAACTGTTAAAACTAATCAAGGTAAAAAATTTAATTTGAAGGAATTACATGTTATTAATCTTAAAAAAATCTAAGTAGAAAAGAAGAAGAATGTGTGTTTACCAAATGAGGTGGCAACTATGCACGTGCATGTCAACAATAAGCCTACTTTAGCCTATGCATACCATGCGCAGTACACGCACTCAATATGTAAAACCTCCGTCGAGCAAACTCTTTCTAATTACATTCATTCGTATTAATTTATTTTAACGAGGAAAGTGGAGGAAAAATATAAAGAAAGTTGTCAACTAGCTACATATGTTAAGGGATAAGGCTTAGATTTTCCTGAATATTTATTTATGGAAACCAAATTAATTCTTAATTAAATATTATCTCATCACCTTTAAGAAGTGAATTAAAATATGTGTGAGAGTGAGAGGGAATATAATAGAGGCAACATTTAGGTCATTCATTATCTCATCACTTTGTTATTTTATTGATCCCAGAAGAAAACAATTAATTAGGTCAAGCTCACAGGCCATATATTGGAGTTGGTCCACTTTGGTCTTAATCATTACTTTAACATCAAATTAAAGACAATTTTATTGCTTATACATATAATATATATATATAATACCACATTGTAGACACATACATTTCATACACTTTAATCATCAGAAAATTATATTGGGTTTCAACAAAAGTATGTGTGCATTAAGTCCTCCAGTATTTGCAAACTTGGGATGGCCCTCAGAGCAATATCATCATCAACTACAACAACAAGAAGACTACTACTACTACAGCCATAGAGAAACTGCTGATCATGATCGACAATATTTAATAACACAGTCAGAGAAACAGCTTGATCATTGTGCATCATTTTCTGCAAATACCGGCGACGGCTCCGTAGCAAAGAAGCTCTACCACAACGCCAGCGAGCGTGATCGAAGGAAGAAGATGAATGGTCTTTATTCTGCTCTTCGTTCTATGCTTCCTGAGGCAGATCAAACGGTAATTAATTATTAATTCTTTTATTTATTTGTTTTTTTTCTTTTGGCTTTTCCTTTATCAATGATTTCGATGATGATGATTGTTTCAGAAGAAATTAAGCATTCCTGCAACAGTTTCACGAATGGTGAAGTATTTACCAGAACTCCAACAGCAAGTGAAGAGACTGAAGGAAAAGAAGGAAGAGCTGTTAACAAAGATTCCTACACAACATGATGATTTTATAAACATTCATCAGAGGAAGCAAAAACAAGTTGTAGTTGGAAGCAATTTGTTTTCTGTTTCTGCAAGCAAGCTTACTGAGAAGGAAATTTTGATCCATATTTCTACATACAAGACCAATTATTGTCCATTATTATTATCTGAAATCTTGCTTCATTTACAAGAGAATCATTCCCTTCTTCTTCTGAGTGCTTCTTCCTTTGAATCCTCTGGAGGAAGAGTCTTCTACAGTTTACTTCTTCAGGTATATATACATACATATATGTTTATTTAAATTAAATATGCATGATGCATGCGATTTTGCTCTTGCACGTGTAAGGGCCTGTTTGGCGTGCTAATTACCACTCCAGCAACACTAAATTAAAAAAATATAAGTACTTATTTATATGTATTTATTTTAAAATATTTATTAAATTTAATTAACAAAAGGGGTAATTTTTTTTTACTGGTACATACCTGTAGGCTAATTAAAATAATACTTAATTGGACTTAGTTAAAGAATCTTCTGACAAAGTGGTAAAGAAAAAATAAGACATTATGAAGCATATGCATTTTTTCCTTTAGCACCTCCAATAGATCTTAAATTAAGAAATATAAGTATTTGAGTATTTGTTTGTAATATACGTTTCAAATTTAATTGGTACTAACGGTTGATTTTAGATATAATTACATACTAATTAAAATAACATTTTTATGTGTTTTGGTGGGTAACCTAAACATTTTAATTAAAGAATTTTCTAAAAAAATTGTTAAGGTTTAAAGGTCCAAAATGCATGCATAAATGGTTATGGGCTTGAGTACTTTTGCCTTAGTGTTACCAAACAAACTCAAACAATTATCCAGTTTAAACGATTAATTGCATTTATACAATATAAATTTGTATATAATTGACAATACCAAATGCAAATTAACTTTAGTTCCTTTGTGTGTGTTATATGAGCTGCTTTTTTGTTAATTAAATTTTATTTTTGGATTATGTAGGTGGAAAGGGCCTGTGGATTGGATTGCGAGATTATAAGTGAGAAGCTTAAGTCGTTGTATGAGAAGAGGGAAGAAGAGTTATTTCCATCAAATTTTAATTTGGATGTAAAAATTAATTAAACTCTAGTTGTAGGACACAAAGCATATTAACCATGTTGAACCTAGTTGTAGGAACTCTAGTTATTTCCTTTTGATTATGGAGTAACTATATTGTAGTCTGAACGTAGGCTATTATATGTTTGTAATTGTTGTTTTTTTTTTAAGTACAACGGTTAATTAAAGTGATTTATGAATATTCTATATCCGTATAGCTTTCATAGTTGGTTTATCCAAGCTTTCTCGAATCATTACTTGAAGAATTATAGTGAAAGTATGCTCTACGTTCTTTATGATCTTATTTTGCTTTAATAACGAACGTTTGATGATCAAGTTAATCATAAAATGTTAACAAACGAAAGGTAAGAGATCTACAATTCTCATGTAAGCATGATTATTAATCCTAAAAACTTTTTCTTGCATTAGAGGAAACATATTTTTAGGTGCAGACGTTCTTATTTTTTAAAAATTCGAACGTAATTGTACACAGTTATTTTGAGATCTATAATATTTTGTATTCTAGAAATGTCAACTTCCGTTTGTTTGGTAGGTAGAAATTTTGCATACAGTTTATTAATAAGATACAAAAATGGTTTCTGGGAAATGCTTATTTGTTTGGAAGGTAGTACATGTCTTGGATTGATCAATTCCAGGAAATCATATTCTACACGGCAAGCTAGGTGTATTTGCTTATAATATCACTAACTTCAGTCGCATATTTCCATGCCCAATTAAATTTCTTATCTTCAAAAAAAGTATAGTAGATGAGTATGGCTCTCTTTCTTCTTGGAGCAGTGAAGAAGACAAAAAATATTGTTGTAATTAATGGAGAGGTGTCCATTGTTGTAACCAAACTGGCCGTATAATCAAGCTTGATATTAGTTCATCCGGGTTGAGAGGTAACATTACTTCTTCTCATCTTGGAAACCTAACAAATTTGCAATCACTTAATATTGGATATAATCAGTTCTGTATCAGCAAACTTGATTGGCTTTCTCATCTTAATAAATTAAAGCGTCTTTTTCTTGCGTCTCTATACCTTGAGGAAGCTACTGACTGGTTGCAAGTAATCAAAGGGCTTCCTTCTCTCATGGAATTGACATTACATTACTCTCTTCTTCCAAAAGTCACTTATCCATCTCTTTCCTTTGTTAATTCTTCTGCATCTCTTGCATACCTTGATCTATCTTACTGTGACCTTTCTAATTCAGCATATAATTGGTTGTTCAACATCAGTAGCAGCCTTCTCGTTCTTGATCTCCCTGTAAACAAGTTGCAAGGCCCCATTCCAGATTATGCGTTCTGGGACATGACTTCTCTCACCCATCTTGACCTCTCTTCTAATCAAATTACTAAAATTTCAAACTTCCATTTTCCAATCAACCTTCTTAAACTTAGTCTCTTTAAAAACCAATTACAAGGTTCCATCGGATTATGCTTTTTGGAACCTAAGTTCTCTCCAGCGTTTTGACCTCTCTGACAATCAAATTACTGAAATTTCAAATTCCTTTTGGGGATATGTGTAGCTTGAAAAACCTAGAACTATCTGACAACAATCTCACTGGACAGCTTCCAAACCTCTTTTTGAGCTGGTCGGGTTGTGCCAAAAGGTCACTGGAGAGTTTAAATTGGGTCTGAATAGGCTCAGCGGGTCATTCCCTGACATTACAGAGTTTTCTGCCTTGAGAGAATTGGATATTTCCTACAACAGTCTGGATGGTTCTTTCCCCGGAAAATTCGGACAACCTTCATCTCTTCTCAGTACATTGCATTTGGAGGGCAACAAACTTTGGGTTTCACCACCCAATCTTCCTGTATTTCCTTCGCTTCGAAGTCTGAATCTTGTCGCCAATCGATTAAATGAAACAGTAAGTGATGGTATTGGACAACTTTCCCAGCTGGAGGAGTTGAAGCTTGATTCAAATCCTTGCAAGGTATGATCACTGAAGCTCACCTGTCAAATCTCTCCGAAATGAAGATTATGGACTTCTCTTATAACTCAATCCAGTTTAACTTCAGTCCTGATTGGTTTCCTCCCTTTCAATTGGAGTTCATAAATTTGTCAAATTGCAAATTGGGGCGCCTATTTCCTAAATGGCTCCAAGGTCAACAGACTTACTACAAGCTTGATATCTCAAACAGTGGAATTTCAGACGCTGTACCCACTTGGTTTTCGAATCAACTCTCTCCTAATATATTTTACTTGAATGTCTCTCACAATCACATCAAAGGAAAAGTGCCAGATTTATCATTGAAATTGCAGGACAACCAGGCATTGATCTTAGTTTCAATTCTTTTGAGGGATCAATACCATTAGTTCCTGTTAATACAACATCATTGATTCTTTCTAAGAATATGTTCTCAGGATCAATTTCTTTCTTGTGTACAAGTTTGGGAGTCCATTTTCAATATTTGTACCTATCAAACAACCATTTGTCAGGAGAGATCCCTGATTGTCCGAGGCAGTGGCAAAATTTGATGATTTTCAATTTGGCCAACAATAATTTTTTAGGCAAAATTCCTGATTCAGTGAACTTTAAGTATTGTTTGATCTAGTCAATAAATTTACGAAACAATGGTTTTTCTGGAGAGTTGCCTTCATTTCTCAAGTATTGTGCAAATTTGAAAGTTCATGACGCAGGAAATACAACTTTTCCGGAATGATACCTACATTGATTGGTGATAAATATAGCCTACAGAGTTTGGTTACTATGAGTCTACGATCCAATAAATTCTGTGGGAGCCTGTCAGAAAACCTTTGTAATCTGCACTCTCTTCAACTTTTAGATTTTTCTGACAACAAAATTTCAGGAACCATACCAAGGGGTCTTGATAATTTGAAGGCAATGGCTGAAGTAGAGAGTCCAAGTGCAATAGTCGATCTTATATATCCTTTTGCCACATATAATGAATCGATTGTTTTCACGAAATATCTAGATGATGCATTGTCAGTTTGGAAAAGATCAGATTCTAAGTATAAGAACATCCTTGGACTTTTGAAGATCATTAATCTCCTCGAATCTTTCAAGCAGTACTTTAACAGGACCAATTCCTCCAAGTATTAATTGGTCAGTTATGTGTGCTGAACTCACTTCACTTATCAGATAACATGCTTACAAATAAGATTCCTGAGAACTTTTCTCAGTTGGGTTCTCTTGGAGTCTTGGATTTGTCGAATAACAACTTAGGAAAAATACCATCAAGCACTCAGCTACAAAGTTTTGATGCTTCTACCTAGAAGGGAAACCCTAATCTATGCGGACTTCCACTTCTGAACAAATTAGGTATAATCCAGTGTATCAAACATGTTAAAGTATTAATTAGGGCTTTTGAAATGTTATATAATACTACCAAAAACCAACCCTAAAGATTATAAGAAGATAGAATGTCATGTATATATTATATTAAATTGTATAATTTCTTTGCTTTGTTAGTGATTTTTTATTTCTTAATGAGAAATTTTCTCTTCCTTTTCATGCTGTATACTTCTTAATCTAATAATAATATACAAAACCAAAGATTCAAAAAGGAATCTTTAGTCGACTTGAAACAAAAAGAAGTTTTGTGTGCTAACCTGAGGTAGGGAACAAGAAGAAAGTGTGCTTCCCACGTGAGGTGGCAATTCATGCACGTGCTTGTCAACAACAAACCTAATTTAGCCTCTGCATACCATGTGCACCACATATCACTCAATATGTCCACCCTCCCTCAACCATACTCTCTCTAAATTGATTTTTTATTATTTATATATTAATTTATTTCAACGATGAAAGTGGAAAGCAAGCATGACATTTTTTTTCCATTTCAATATTTTAATTTTCTGATCAAAGAACAAATTCATAATAAATAGCACTTTGTAGACACATGCCTTTCATCATCATCGAATCATATATGCTCTTTAATCATCAGAAAATTGAGTTTCAACAAAAATGTGTACATTAACTCCACCAGCATTTGCAAATTTGGGATGGCCCTCAGAGCAATACCCCGTAACCAATCATCGTCATCAACAACAACAAGAAGACTACTACGACAGCTATAGAGAAACTAATACTGATCGTGATCATCAGTATTTGACAACACAGCCACAGATACAGCTTGATCGTTCTGCATCATTTTGTGCAAATACTGGTGACGCCGCCGTAGCAAAGAAGCTCTACCACAACGCCAGCGAGCGCGATCGGAGGAAGAAAATGAATGGTCTTTATTCTGCTCTTCGTTCTCTACTTCCTGACGCAAATCAAACGGTAATTAATTAATTAATTAATTAATTATTTATTTATTTTCTTTTGGTTTTTCCTTTATTAATAACTTTGGTGATGATGATTGTTTCAGAAGAAATTAAGCATTCCTGCAACAGTTTCACGGGTGGTTAAGTATATACCAGAGCTCCAACAGCAAGTGAAGAGATTAGATGAAAAGAAGGAAGAGCTGTTGACAAAGATTTCTACACAACATGATGATCTTATTAACATTCATCAGAGGAAGCAAAAACAAGTTGTAGATGGAAGCAATTTGTTTTCTGTTTCAGCAAGCACGCTTACTGAGAGGGAAATTTTGATCCATATTTCTACATACAATACCAATAATTGTCCATTGTTATCTGAAGTCTTGCTTCATTTACAAGATCAGGATCCTTCCCTTCTTCTTCTGAGTGCTTCTTCCTTCGAATCCTCTGGAGGAAGAGTCTTCTACAGTTTACATCTCCAGGTATCTATCTATACATATACGTTATCTAAATTATGTATGTGTTGAGGGTCTGTTTGTTTTGCTAATTGGCCTGCATTATATATCAATTTGGAAATGTTAAAAATAAAGCAAAAGATGCACAAGTGCTTTTCACTTTTTTCTTAATACTTCTTAGAAACAAATCATTAAAATACTTAGTATTGGCTCGTAATTATATGTTAATTAATTCGTGTGTCGTTGTAAGATGCTTATCAAATATGATTAACATTAGGGTTGATTTTAATATTAGCATATAATATTACACGCTAATTAACATAACACTAAACATTTTAGCGAAATTTTTTTATAAAACACAAATTCTACACAATTGACTGTAATTCGGTACTAAAATATAGTACAATTATTAAAAGACATGTAAAAATGTAAAATAAATAAATAATACATACATGTATTTATATATATATATATTTTTATATAAAATCTTATAATAAATATAAGTCATTGGATCTGAGCACATTCAACGGTTGAGATTGTATCTGACATGTATATTAATTATATGGTCAGATACAACTCAACCGTTAGATATATTTAAATCTAACAGTCTATATTTGATGTAAAATTTTGTGTTAAAAAAAAAAAGATCATCCATCCTGCCCCTATATATATATATATATATACTTATACTTCTATTCCTTCGTTGTGCTATATGAGTTCTCTTGTTAATTAAATTTTATTTTGGATTATGTAGGTAGAGAGAGCCTATGGATTGGACTGTGATGTTATAACTATAAAGCTTAAGTCATTGTACGAGAAGAGGGAAGAAGAGTTATTTTCATCAAATTCTAATTTTGATTTAAAAATTAATTGAACTCCATTTCTAGGTTTATATATATATATATATATATATATATAATTAATGGAGTATAAACATGTTTTTAATTGCTGTATTTTTTTAAAAGTATCGCGATTAAAGTGATTTATAAATAGACTTGTCAAATCGTTTAATTTTCATAGCTTTAAATTGAAGTCCACAGTGGTATTTGTATGCTAATGGTGGAAATTAATATTGAGAACTAAAATTAATCTTGCTTAGGGTTGTTTAAGGTAGGAGATTGAATAGATTTGATTAAAAATATTCACTGGATTTAAATTAACTAAGATAATAAATAAAAATAGTATACTTTAAAATATAATAATAATAATAGTAATATATTTAAATTTAAATATACTTAAAAAAGAATGTGAAAAAAATTGTAATTAAGTTGATACAAAAATAGAAAAATGGGGGCCGAAATAGTCTTTTTGTCAATACAATACATTTAATGTCCATAAAAAATTCATTATGACTTTCTTTCTTATCTTTTTTCTTTTTGGCTTGAATAAAAGGAAAATATATATATATTTAACTATAAAAATTTAAACATAAAGATTAAAACCAATGTTTTCAATGTGACAAAGATATGAAAAAAAGAGTAGAAAAGCATTTCATCTTTTCAATAAAGTGAGTTTAATTGTTAATTCAATGAAAAATAAAATATAATTTTAGACATACAATCATTAAAAATTATTTTATAGCAATAATTTAATGTATACGAACTCTTATATAAATTTCTTTATATAAATTAATATAACATTATTGTATTATTATTACATATTTTATAATTTTTACGAGTTAAAAAAATGTCATAAAAGTAAAAGAAAATAAAATTTTTTAATAACAACATAATACTGATACATCAGTTTATATTAATAGAATTTGTTTCCTACCTTTATAGGTTATATGTTAATTGAAATATTACTTAAAAGAGTGCTTCATAGGTTACACAAAATATTTCAATTTATTTTTACAAGTGTCAGAAAGAAAAAGCTAAAATATGTAAGCAATGTAAATACAAATGCTTTTGCTTTAATACCCATAATGGTAGAAAGATTTGAGCTACTTTCTTACATATTTTTAAAAAATTTATTATTTCCATAAGTATAATTAATTTAATGTTTTACTTATTTTGTATCCTACTAAACTAATTTAAAATCTTAGCTTATTTTATTTATTGAATTCCTGAAATAATTTTTTCTAATAATTCTATTTTTAAGATTAATATAATTCCATGTTCATCTGATAATAATAATAATTTCTTTTCTTAAAATAAAACGGTGCCGTTCGAAGTCCAGTCAATTATATCACTACGACCAGTCTCAGAAACGACGTCGTTCAGGCTTTCCTTCTACGTTTTGCCCGTTAGACACATCTAAAACCCTCTGATAATTCCCCCATTTCTCTCCATATACTTTGAAAACTCTAATGGCAACCCGCGTGTTTTCAAGATCAAAAATCACAACTTTGGCTTCAATCGTCCTCCAAAACCTGACTAAGACGCCTAGTAAAGACTTCTCATTTCTTGCTGTAAGACCCAAAACCCCATTGTTAGACAACTACTTCACTGTACCTAAATCATTGGGGTTAAGGCAGTATCACGATGGGAGGCCGAGAGGCGCACTTTGGAGAGGCAAGAAGCTGATTGGAAAAGAAGCGCTTTTTGTGATAATGGGTTTGAAGAGGTTAAAGGATGACGAAGAGAAGCTTCAAACGTTCATCAAGACCCATGCTTTAAGGCTACTCAAAATGGACATGGTTGCTGTTCTCATTGAACTTGAGCGACAAGAAGAGACCATTTTAGCTGTTAAGGTACTGGTGTCGTTCTTGCATTTTTATATGCTAAATTGGGTTCCTCATTGGTGCCTTGTTTCCCAACTGTTTGATAAAATGCCTCACAAAGAAATTTTGTCTTTTGATCAGCTTTTATAACTTTGTACTTGCTTGACTCTTACCCAGAGAATTATTTTGTAGTGTTAATTACCACTAAGTATTAAATTAAAAAACATAAATACTGATGGTAGAAATTTTATCGATTGTGTGAGTAGACTGTATCATAACAATAATTATCTAAGCGCTCACTCTAGTAAAGTTCTAATGTGTATAATATACTATCACTAGACTGTACATGAAATGTGTAATATTTTAACAAAAAAATTGCATTAAATCTTATACACTTTAGCAGTTTTTTTTTTTAAACATTATGAAACAGAACTTAAATGAAGAAATATAAACACTTATTTATGTGTTTGTTATTTGTTTTAAAGACAGTTATCAAATTCAATCAGCAATTGCAATTGATTTTCATATAACTACATACTTACCTGTGTACTTCATTAGTAATTTCCTTAATACTCCTGGAAAAACCATTATCCTATGATGATCTTCATGACCTTACAAGCAACTGATTTAATTTTCAGATATTTGAGGTTATAAGAACGCAAGACTGGTACCAACCGGATGTCTTCCTTTACAAGGACTTGATTATTGCATTAGCAAGAAGTCGAAAAATGGATGAGGCAATGCAGATGTGGGAGAGTATGCGAAATGAGAATTTATTTCCTGATTCTCAAACGTATACTGAAGTAATCAGAGGATTCCTGAGAGACGGTTCTCCTGCCGATGCAATGAACATTTACGAGGACATGATCAAGTCTCCAGATCCTCCTGCGGAGTTGCCTTTCAGGATTTTGTTGAAGGGGCTTCTGCCCCATCCCCTCTTGAGGAACAAAGTGAAGAAAGATTTTGAAGAGCTCTTTCCTGAAAAGCATGCTTATGATCCTCCGGAAGAGATTTTTGGCAGGCTTTGAGGTTTGCATGTTGTACTTCTCCTTTACTAAACTAACCCAAAAAAAAAAGACCATTTGACTAAGTGTTGATATATATGCAATGAATCTTCTGAGATTTAGGTGGCCTATCATTATGTTAATTTTGGAAAAATTCAGGTAGATTATTTAAATAAGATCATTAATAAAAATATATTACATGCTTTAAATTTTCTCTCTCATTCTAATTTATTATTAATTTATTATTTTCATTATTATAGAATTTTAAAATAATTATATATATGACTAAAATTTATTAAATAAGATATACAAACGATATATTGTCTTCGTGCCATTCAAGACGAAATTGTCCTCTTGTTTGATATCTCAGTTATTTACAATTAATTGCGCAGCCATATTTTCTTTTTATAATTGAACTTTAATGTATAAATCCTTTTTTTTTAGCAAAACTAAAGCAATACGACAACGTATCGTTACAAAATACTAGCAATTTGTTTCAAATCCACGTACTGTAAAAGTGGATAAAGAAAACTAAAACAAAATCTAGCTGGTAAACTCTGAATTCGGGAAGCAAATAACGTTTCCACAGTTCATACTAATAAACTCAAAACATGTGTTACAGATGTGTAAGAGGCATATTTAATCTGAGATAAGTACCTGAATTTGCGCTATGTTGAATAAAACCCCCATCTCTGTTTTCTTTCCTTGGGGACACGTCTCTATAATTTTGATACAAGCCTAAACGAGCTAGAAAATCATGTACAAGCATTTAAAAGATGAGCTGAAATCATTATCATGCATTCATCGTAGAGGTTTCCGATCAGCAGGTGCTTTATGTTCATGCAAGATCTTGTAGTTATGAAGAAATGACATAACTGGAGCAGGTAGATTGTTTATCAACATTTCCTTCGGTATTTTGATATAGTTGAACAGAAATTTTGCTAATCCATCAATTTCTGGTTCATATTGCTCATAAACGAAGAATGCAGTGAATGCAAAAACCACAGCTGCGTTGAATGATTCCAAACAAGATCAATCTGGAGAAAAATATTAAATAACAAATAGAACCACTGAGGAATATAAGCCAAATTAATACATAACTGGCTTACCTACACCGAACACCAGAGTGATGGATGGCAGAAGCAACTTGAAAAGATAAAGAGAAACTGCAACCTGAATGAATTTCAATGTAGGGTAAGGTGAAGTTTTCAACAGAAAATATCAAGATCGCAGCAAAAAGAGGCTTAAGCATGGAAATCACTTTGAGGCTCACAAATAGGAGATTAGTATAGAAGACAACATTGATTCGATCTTGTTTTTCAAAATTCACTAAAAAGTCATGTAATTTCTCACATGCATGTTAAAGAAAATGTCTTAAGATTACGAAGAAAACCCTCTAAGATCTAAACATCACAATGAGCTAGAGACTGCTTCTAGGATGTGTTTAAAGATAAAACAGACATAATGTGAGGCAACTCTAACGTGAAAATACGCATTAGATAGGAATCATAGTTGCAATCCATACCTTGAAGAAGGTTGTCCAATCATCTCCTTTAGCCAATGATCTTATATTACTAAAACACTTGTTCCACAAAGATGCCATTGCTGCAACTGAATCTTTAACTACTGTCTCTGAAATTTCAAAACAGGATGAAGATATAATCCGAACATTGAAGCCAAATCTGCAAAAAAGAAAATGGGAAATAGTCAGTAGACATAAATAGTCTTCTGAAACAAATGAGCTTGACTATATAACCACATCAAAATTGAAAGGTTAGGAAACTTGAGAGCTAGCACATTTGATAAGTAAATCATATACCCATGAATTCTAAGGGTAAAATACCCTATATTCAAGACCACAAACTGAGAAATTCTTGAAGAAACATGAGTGACCTTAGAGCATCTAACAAGCAATAAGAAAGAACAACTTCCTACATTTGGCATTCTGGGGAAGAGAAATAGGACCCTTTAGAAAACTAGACACACATGCAAACACAAAAAAGAACGGGAGAAGTAATAGCAGAGAAGTAGAAAAGTGAGAAAAGGGGCCTCCATTATACGTTCTGAAAAGAAAAGAATTTAGAAAATGAATAAAACAAAATTTGAATAAGGAAATGGAGCCTTAGCCAATATACATACTTACATGTTTGTTGGTAAAATGCCATATCCAAAAAGGACAATTGCAACCAGCAAAAGAAGCTTGGCTGCAGACGAGGTAAAAGATCTTCCGCAAAGGAAAAACCAGTAAAAGAACAGAACCATGACGAGGAAGCATGCAAATGTTTTCTTCTCATCCCTCCACAGCAAAATATCCGCAACTGCACTGACACGCCTCAAGGTCAATGCACAGTAATAATCACATGATGAACAATTTTAGGATGCAGAGGTCACTTATATGCAACACTTAAAAAATATTGAACAGACGATGTCTCACTCAAAGGCAAGTTCTACATCGTAAACTCTTTCAGATGACCAATTGTGGCATATTGATCCATTGAGTGGGATTGCTGGATATCAGAAGAAGAACAAATGTAACGCATATGCCTTACTTATTAGACTAAATACCTTTGTGTTTATTAGACTAGAAAACATAGGTTACACAAAAATCAGGGACATATGTGCTTTGGCAATTTATTAGTTACTGGAAGAGCACAATCCAACTAGCTAGATCCCATGAATCAGAAACCATATTCGTTTAGTTTGCCATGTTTGACATCTAGCCATTCACCAACACAACCAGTGCTTTCTTCTCTTGGCACCCTTACCCATACCCCTCCCTGAAAAAGTGAACCAAATTTCCCCAACCTCAGCATAAGCAAATAATAGATTCCAATATTTCTTATGCAACCAAAAGAAATCTTGTCAGTTAAGTAAGCAGATCTTACAACATATACCAGTGAAAATTAAAAACTAATCTGAGCATAATATGCACAATACATTGTTTAGGTTGACTTTTGGGCCCATGTAAAGAAATGAGTAATGTTATAAGGTTCCAACCTTTCCCACCGCCTAATAGCTTTTCCATTTTTGATTGTCCATTGAAGTATCTATAATGTGCTAAAGATGAGTCCCTGGATAAATGAGAGAATGATTCAATGGTTGAAGAGACGCCTTCCTGCAGAATCAACAATTATCACACAAAAGTAAAATGTCAGACCCTAAAAACTTATGCTATGGAATCATGATAATGAATTCCTTCATGACAATACATTCCTAAATAAGTCATAAAGTATCCCAGCCCTTCCCTTAACTCTCTCCATTTCTTATCAAAAAGAGTGTTCCTCGCTAGAGATGTAATTTAATATCTCAACTGACTGCATCATAAGTGACGCATCACCTGCCAATTTAACTTTTATGTTGTCATAAAAGAATTATTGGACAGGTCAAGAAAAATTAACCGAGCCATTTCACCTACTCGATGGAATTTCAGGTGATGGGCACCAACTCCACATACACTGTGAATGTGGAGAAGGAAACCTTTAATCATTCCATTCATCATATAGAGATACTCATCTTTTGCCCCAAAAAAAAAATTAAGAAAAGAAGAAAAGAAAAGGATAAAGAAAATACTGAAGGCTGACAACAATCCTTCTAATTGGACATATCAGTTAATCCCTGGTCACCTCCTTCCGTTGGTAGTCCCACAGCTATGGGCCTTAAATCAAAGGGACTGATTTAACCACATAAATAATAAAAGCATTTCCCAGTTTCTACAAAATCAGATAAACATAATAGAGGCACTAAAGATTATAAAAATTTTGACATAATCAAATTCCCAAAACCAAAGTTTTGAGAATTAGAAAAGCTAACATAATTATTATGTGAAGAACTCATACATCAAAAGACAGATAGTAAAAATCAATATCTATGAAGAAATGTATCAAAGAAAAAAAAGAAACTTACTTCCAGGGATACAATTGGTGAGTATCCAATATTTTTTCGTGCAGCAGTGCAGTCAAAGGTTCTGGTGCGTAAGGCTGATTGAACAATGTAAGAAGCTGATAGAGAATGGTTACATGATCTCAAGCCCAACTTTTCATGTGTCCATTTGGCAAGCAAGATAATATACCCAGCCAACCAGGTAGGAAGTTTTATAAATGGTCTGTAATTAAAAAAAGGTAGAAACTCAAGTTCATAGATAGTACTAGAAAATTAAAGAAAGGCATTAGATATAATAAATAAGAATGGTACATGCCGTAGTATACAAAGCAACAGCATGAGGAAAGCGTGTATATAGGGGAAAAAAGATGAAGGTACGGCTGATAGAATAAAATTGGAATCCTGTCATCAACCAATTCAAACCATCTAATGATCTTGTTGTTTCAATTATCAAAAGGATAAAGGAAAGGTGAGGTTAAAGACATGTATGCGTATGAATTTATTTGCCTGTGAATGGATTATAACAAAATATATTCACCAAACTGACATTGTTTTTTTATGGAAATTCAGTTGCTACATCTAACACAAATTAAGCATCTCAGTATATTCCATTTATGACACTGTTAACGCGAACTCCATGTCGATCAATGTTGTTCAGTAATTGTATGCAAATACTCAGAACAGAAAATCAGAAAGCTTACTTTACCTTTGATATCCCAAGCCTTCCAATATAATAGACACAAATCTCCAGAACTTTATGGGCTCTACATTGGTGATGAAAAATGCCTACATGATTTAAAAAGATTGTTCTTAAGCATTGATTAGTGAGAACATGGAATATATAAAATTCTAAGCTCAACAATAACCAAATTGTAGACTACCTTTCCCGCCACAGAGACCATTTGTGAATCTAGAGCTTCTGCTGCACAGACATGAGCATGAGTGACATTCTCCACATAGGTGAAGTCAGACATATTTTCACCACTTCCTATAATAAACTGAAATGAGAAATCACGTTACTCCAAAAAAGAGCAAATGAAAATTTCAGGTACCTTACAAATACAAAACCACATAGATTATAATTTCTCAACATGGAACATTTGATGATAAAAATAAAACCTCAGGCTAAAATAGGCTGTATTGTTGCTTGAGACTTAAGTGTATTTCAATATAGAAAGGAAGACGTGTAGACAAATGCCAAAAAAATAAAAAATTCAAAAGATCTATAATGGCATTCAAATTTCAGTCAGCATCAAACATTGTGTTCCCCAACTTGTGGAATTTGTCAAAGTCAATGCAGTGACTGTAAGTAAACTACACACAAAATGATGGGCACAAATTGTCATCAAACCTTTGTCCAACCATATTTAGCAAGATTCACCAGAAGAGGCACAAGTTGCGTGTCTCCTGGCCCAAAGACATTGCTAGGGCGAAGAGCACATGTTAAAAGACCATCAATATTGTTAGCAAACAGGACTAGGGCTTCTGCTTGAGCCTTAAGATCACACATCATGTCCTGAAACTGTATCATGTACACATCAAAAGATCGAAGGATGATTAGCTGGAAGGACGTTTAACCTTCAATAAGACACATGGAAAAGAAGCTCTCTAATTAACGAACATACTTTCCAGCGGCATGTTAAGGTTTCATCGCCATTATGAATATCATGTGAACCATCAAACACAACATCTGCAGTACTGTTGTAAATGAGCCTTCTAACATTGCATTCCCGGCAAGCAGTAATGACGTTTTTTGCACCTAAACATAAAGTCAAATCGAAAGCAATAATTAATCAACTAAAAATGTTTTGTTGTGGTTTGGAAAAGACCTTCAGTTTATTCCAATGTCCTAATTACCTTGAACTATGATCATGTAGCAATTATAGAAATCATCTGTGTTCAAATCAGTGGCATCCATATAGAACACAATGGATGCACCTTCAAGAGCTGCAAAAGGTAATAGCAACACATAGTTATCTTCAACCGAGTCTTGTAGGAATTGAACAACAAAGGTCTGAAGGTAGAGAGATCTACGTTTAGCTTTCCTCAACAAAATGCAAGATGTAAATTTCAGACATTTTCTTAGCAGCCAAACAGGGTACTATAACATAATCAAGAAACATTTATAACTTCATTTCTTTTGTTCTTCTTTTTTTTTTTTTTTCTGCAATCAAAAACTCTTCAGATATTACAAAAAAGAAAAATCTAACACAATACTTTTAGTAGTAAAAATTCAAAATCCAAAAATTCTATAACTCATAAATTCTTTTTCTGCATTTTATCAGCAACCAATTTATCAGCAACCAATACAAGTCGAAAATACATAAATATATACAAATAAATATCCTTCACACACAGAATAATTTTTTCTGATATACACAAAATAATCCGTCATGTTTATTTCAAAAACTTAATGCCTCACTCAAGTCATTTCTCAAATTTTCTCAGCAACCAAATGATACTCTACGCGTACAAACATGTATACATAATCATGCTTCTATTTTCCTCAGTACATCAAAAGCATAAAATAACTCCAACTCAAAAGTCCGTTAATTATAAGTTAAAAAGAAATCACTTATCATACCTTCCTTTCCTACATTCTCAACAGCCAACCAGACGTTAAAACACAAGAAACATACAGACATATATTTCTCAAGTTTCTCGGCAACCAAACAGACCTCTTACCTATTCGAACAACACGCATTTGTATCTTCATCAATATTAGTTCACTTCCTCTTTAAAAATTGTAAATTAATCCAAACTCAAAATCACATTAATTAAAAATTTTCATTTGTCATACTTTCTTTCTCCACATTTTCTTGGCAACCAAAAATCATCCAGTACACAATAAAAACACACCAACATTTTACATACATGCACGCGCATACACATATACGTACGTTCCGACGTATACGTGCACGTATATTTCAAATTTCTGTATACCTTTTTTGATTTGAGAGATTTTACGGACATCGACTTGGTAGTACTCGGCGCGACCGGAGGAAAGAGAATCGGAGAGGAGCGAGTTGGACTCGGAGAGGTCGAGTTCAATAGAGTGAGCGGAATCGGCGACTCGGACGATCCAGTTGCCGAGTTTCAAGAGCCGCAAAACCAGCGATCTCCCCAAGAATCCTCTCCCGTTCAGGACCACGCACGTCCTCGGGATCGCGTCGGCGAACGGCACGTCGTTCAAGACCATTTCTTTTGTTTTTTTCTTTTAAAAAACCGATGTCGTTTTGGGTGGCAGAGAGAGGGAGAGAGAAAAGGAGCAAAAGAGAGGGGGGGTGTTTGTTTGATTTGATCAGAGTGTGTTGGCGGGGAAGAAAGTTGTTCATATTAGTTCGCTTTTTTGACTGTTGAGTGTTATAGGTGGTGGACCCACAGAATCACGTGGTCAATTTCTATATATGGAAGTGGGATAATAATGTTTAAGTCCCTGACGTTTTACCTTTCCATAAAAATGACAAACCTCGTCAAATTTATATCAAATAAATTTCCAACTAACGAGTAACCCCTATCAAAATCGTACACGCTAATTTAGAATTGTTGTTAGAACGGTTAAGAAAAATTTTCAAATATGTGAAAAGAAATTTTTGCAAAATTTATTTTAGCAATATTATTTGATCTTACACTTCTGTTAAAAAGTTAGGAAGAAGCTAATTTTCAAAAGCAATTTGATATTTAATTATATTTTTATATAAATTATATAAATTTAAAGTTAAAAAATTATTGACTCTTATTCTTATATAAGAAACAAAATTATTGATATTTAAGTAAGACTTTTTATTGCTTTTTTTCTCCTTATACCTTTTTCTACTTGAAGATATAATTGAAAAATTATTATATTTTTCATTATAAATTGTATTAAAATTTCAAAAAAGAAAGAAAAGAAAATTATAAGCACAATATATATGTATACATATATATACATATATGCATTGATAAAATATTCAATATAATGTACATTTGATAATTTGTATCATTGTAAGATGTTAATAGTAAAATCTTATAAATTTTATACAAATTATTATTAGAATTTGGAGTATTTTGAAAATAAAATTAACTAAATATTTAATTAATCTTCTTTATGATTAATTATGTTGAAGCATATTATTTGATAGTCTATAGTAATTTCAAACTAACTCTAAGTTTACATATTCTAATATTGTCATAGTAATTTAATTATTGTAACAAAATTTAGAGATTTATTTGATAGAGATAAATAAATTATATTTTTATATATAAAATATAAAACTTTAGGGAGTTAGATATTATTACTATGATTTTTTTTAAGTAATTATTACCATTACTTTAAAATATGATTCTATTAGGCTTTTCGGCAGAAAATGTGCGAAAATGATTTTGGTATTATTGAAAATAATTTTGAAGTGATTTTCTTAATGGTTCAATCGTAATAGATTAAAATGTCATTATTTGATGATATGTTTTAAGAAATTCTTATTTATTTAAAATATTATGAATATGTTTAGTAAGACCAACTATATTAAATTATAATAAAGTGAATTTGATTAAATTATAATGTATTATATTAAATAAAATTTAATACATTATTATGATTATATTATAATATATTAATTATATAATATTTATAATTAATAATTAAAAATTTTTAAAAATTGTCAATTTTGTAAAAGCACTGAGCTACAATAAATTGAATGTATGGCAATATTCATTTTTTTAAAACATAAAACTTGCGTTATGCTATATAAAACTCAAAATTTTAATTAAAATTTCATTTAATTTTAGAATATTGCACATAACAATTAAAATACATAATATAAATTTTAAAAAAATTATATATAGTAACTACTATATATTACAATTGTAGCAAATAAATAAAAAAAAATGGGGCCTCCCTATCTAATTTACAAGTTATTTATATCTTAAATTATTGGTCGAACTATATTTCTTTTAATATTATAAATTACATGTATAATCTACTTATATTGTATATAAAATTTACCGAAAATCGAGAGTGTTGATCGAATTCAATGTGGCGTTACCTGAAGATCTATACTTAATTTGAAGAAAAATTAGTCCACATTGTATATTTAGAGGAAGTAAACCCTTATTCTTTATTTCAAAAGTACAAATACCAACAAACCAACAACTCTACGAAAAGATGAATCGCTCGTTAGATTACATTTTAAACCATTCAATTGTAAGAGAGGGATTTTTTATAAATATTATTATATTATGCCCCATAAATTTATTCTCATATAAATGAGAGGAGAATCTATTCTATAAAAATTTAAAAAAAATTACCTACAAAAAGTGAGAGAATCGCACATTATATAAAGAGTGAGACTTAAATTCCTACTTCTAAAGAAGGGCAGGGGTCCTTTACTGCACTGTTATGACCCATGTGGCATACATTAGATATATATGTAATGTAGGCACCCATTTGTAAATATACCTTGTAGGCTCTTATCTAAGCTAGTGCCCTACAAATTAAAGAGCAATTTGGATTGGCCCCATGGAATAAAAGGTATAGGTGACCTAATAATTAGGGTATGGAAGAAGAATAGAGTAGTAGTATTAGTATAGCATTTGAATTAAAAAAAGTAAAAGGTAGGCAGATAAGGTTAGGCTTAGGTAGCTAGATTTTTTTAGTGGATGTCACAATCAAAGAGTCATATGATGTCAGTTTCTTGAAAAGGAGAAAGTGATTTCAATTCAAAGTCATTTATTTATTTGAAAAGAAATTTAATATAAGTTAGAAAGAACGGTTGTGTTTGGTTAACCTATACACATCTAAAAAGTACCACTAATTTATATTTTATTAATTTGATTTGGGGTTGCTTAAATCACTTCTTTTCACACTAGGGATTGCTTAATGTATAAAATTTTATGGGTAACTCTATGGTGTATAAAATGTATGGTACATTTTCTTATTTTTAAAAATTTATTTTAAAAAATAAAATTTTAAAAATTTAACTTAATAAATTAGGGATATTATCACATTCCTCCCCTGAAGTTTGAATTTATATCACATAAAGAAAAAGAGTAAATATTGTATTATTTACCTCCCTTATGGTTATATTTGACCGTTAAATATAAGGATAAATATGTAAAACATCATTATTTAATATATGTTATTTTGTCTAAAAAATAAAATTCTAATTTTCTGAATCCTTAATGAAAAAGAAGTTTAAAAGAATTTATTTTTTCTTGATTTTTTTAATAAATTTTATTAATTATATGTATCTCCGTGTTTTATTTAAAAAATATTTATTTTATTCTATTATATAATTATTAAAAAAATTATACTTCAAATTAAATTTTTAATTTTCATATCTTTTATTTTATTCTATAATTATTTTATTTAGTTTGTTCATTTGAATTAATTAATACAGACAAAAGTCAAAAATAGATATTAAAAATATATTTTAATAAAAAATAAATAATTAAAGATATTTTAATAAATTTACCATTTAAAATTAGTTGACTAACACCACAGAGAAGATATGCGATACAATCTCTATTCTTTCCCTCTTAATACAAATCCAAACCTCATGGAAGAAATGTGATAAAATTCCTATTAAATTAATTAGTCTTCATTATTCTAAAGATATCCATTAAAACCCTAATTTGTTTGTACAATACCTCTTATATTTTAAAAAACAAGTTAAAATTTTAGCCATGTATCAAAACTATAATTTAACAAAATCAATAAAAGAATGGTATTTTAAATATATTATAATATAATTCTTATTTAATTTATGTAGTTTAGAATTGTAATTATAAATTTGCAAAAGTGAGAAATGGAATCCCAAACTTAGAAACTTACTCCAAATTTGTTCATTATCATTTTATTAAAGTCTTTTAATAAACTTCAAATCAGTTAAATTTCAATAAATCTCTGATTGTAAATATCAATAGATATCTAATTTAAATACTAATAGACTTAAAATATATAATATTTCAAAAAACCTTCTAATCAGTTAAAAAACTTGAACTCTTGGACTTGGAGGAATAATTTTGTTACAATAAAATATTTATTTAATTACTCTGTCTTCATTAAAAATCATGCCAATCAAATGAGTCACAAAGTCCTTTTCATTTCCTTTGCCAACCAAAAGAAGCTAAATTTGTTGACAAGCCAAATACCAACAGCCCCAAAAAGGGAATGAGAAATGAGAAATCCATGTCCCTTTGATAACCTTCTTCAACAACCATACCAAACCCTGCAAATCCATTGCTGCTCTCAAACAGAGAAAATAGAGACAATTCAAACTAATTCAAGCAAGAATCATTCATACCACAATGTCGACCACACAACTAATTCTCTTTTAGCTAACATACAATGTGACATTTGTAACATATAATATTATACTGACAATATTAACGTCAATATTAGTAATTGACGTTGAATCTTACCAATATAATGCTTTTACACGTTACAAGCATCTAAATAGCAGAAACTAACATCCAGCTTAAATGCACCATTAAGCCATGATGATCGACCAATTGATTCCCAACTAGTATTGTCAATCAACAACCAAATTTCAAAAAATTGGTAGCCAATGGACAATGCATGCTAACGAGGTGTAACTACTCTTGTGTAAGACTAGTTAAAGTTGATAGAAAGCACATTTGAGATTTCAGTAATTTGTCAATTGCCAAGAAATCAATGTATTAAGCTCAGATCAAGAAACATGCGAAGTTAAAGGAATTTAAGATATCTGAAAAAATTACAATGTAAACATTGGGGTTTTATTAGACATGCATCAAACTCACCTCTCTGTACACAAACAGGAATACTACAAATAGTCCTAGAAGTTATCCTTTGCTTGACGGATGACACCCAAGGCTTCCAAATCGTTTGCTGTCTCTGGAATACCTAATGATTGCCGGATTTCCATGCTAGAAGTGCGAAGAAATGGATTACATAACTTCTCCATCTTTAGAGTTGTTGGAATCTGTAAAAAGAAAACCCCAAGTAAGCCCACTCGTTGAAGAAACTCTAGGTAGACAAAGAATGACATCTACCAGAAACAAGAAAACATCCAGAACCAAGTGGGTCAAAATGAATTTGAAAAACAGTTATATAAGTCATTTAACACTCCAACAAGAAAAGGCAGGACGCATCCAGTCACCCTGTCCCTTAATTTTGACAAGAACCACAAAAGCTGGTGGTTTCTCTGACATTTGATAAGCCAGACCCAAGAGCAAGCTTGTTCAGCCCAACAAAGGAGCTTTTATCCACCTCCTCATAGATTGGCATAAACCAAAAAAATTACTAGCATATTATGACAAATAGTAGAGAAAGAACACAGTAGCTTGTCAAGCTAATACATATATACAATATTGAAGTGTGAGGCATAAAATATTACAGAGTGAGTGAATTGTCAGCACTTCAAAAGAATAAGCTGTCATGCATGTGCCTTATCTAACATAGTCACCAGCTCAATATATGATGGATTCAAGATCCAGTGAATAACTCATTTTCATGCAAAAAGAATTTCAAAGACTTCCACCCTCATTAAGAATCACAAATCATATAAACACTAAGATAGCACTCCAAGGAGATTCAAGAAACTAGTTACCAAAAGAAAGTATTAGAAATTACCGTTGGCACGCCCTTGCTGCGAAGTTGGGCTACAATGGCTGCATAGGCTTGGAGTTCCTCATTCTTGGGTTCTATAGACAATGCAAACTTTGAATTACTCTGCGACAATATATGAATCATAGTTAGACTCTATTGCTTAACTTGATTAAGTAAGCTAGGAATGTCAATTGTTGAAGGGAACATGGAAAAATAAATAAATAAATGACAAACCAGTGTGTATTCATGACCGCAATATACATGTGTATCTTCTGGCAGAGACATGATCTTTTGAAGGGAAGAATGCATCTGTAATGTAGACAATCAGGACAAAATCATGAGAAATTACCACTTTATGTTTTCACTAAGAAATGTCTTTTCATCAATCACCATGCAAAAGACAGACAATAATTTTTGAATTTTCAATTAAGTGGCTTGTCTCTTATGGGAAAATGTCTTTCAGCATGACACAATACCAAAGTAATAATATATTTGTTGTATCAGAGTCCTCTTTCACAACATAATAACACATTTACAATTGTTTACATGAATATATAAAATGTGATGGGTAGAAAGAATCTCATAATATGCATATTAAGAGGTTTTGACACCAGGTAAGAACCTTTCTTCTAATGGAAAAATTAATGAAAATTTTTTAAATCTTCTGACTACCAATTGAATTCTGTTTATTTACTTGGATATATGGGTGAAAATAAAATAAAGAATCATAGAATTTGTGTTTCAACTTAAATATCGAAAAATCTTCTAATGATGACCAACAGAAAGTACAGAACTTCAGCTTCTATTAAAAATGTTTATCTACGTAACTCAAGTGGCTGTAATTCTTAAACATTCAGAGTTTTCAAATTTTAATTTCTTTTGCTCTTTTGTAAGGGCATAAACAATCACTTTGCACCAGGCGACCTTATTTAGATTATATTGGTCACCAATCAAATTTACATGTCACTAAAATAATATCATCTTACCATAATTATAACAATAAACGATTCCAAGCCGCAATCAATGAGAATGCACATAAAAATTTACCTGCTCAGGAGTGCCTTCAAAAAGCTTGCCACAAGATAAGCTGAACAAAGTGTCCCCAGTAAAAATTGCCCCTGATCCGGGAAAGTAAAAGCTAATATGGCCTGCTTGCATTGAAATTGATACAACAAATCAGGAAAGGAGAATGATCTGCATTAACGTATAATGAAAGGTAAAACCACATCCATAATGATTCTACTTCATTAAGTATGGCAGACAGGTTGGGAAATATGTAAGTGTGAAGCATGTAACTCATTAAACTACTTTTACATAATCTACAATGGGCCAATTGTACAAAATCTGTCCTTAATGCTTTTGACCCACAAACATAGTCACAAGAGACCAACTCTATTTGCTTCTGTTAATAGCTAATGCATTAAATTTTCAACAAGAATTTATAAATGAAACAAAACAACCCTCAACTTCTTTTATGTGGTTAAAGGGAATTTTTAAAATTTAAAAGTCAATGGATTTGTAAAGTTCACACCAAAACATGTAGATTCCATGATAGAAACTAGGGAACTATATTCAATCAATGGTCACATGGAAGCTCCCTTCATTTTGCAAAAATAAAAAAGTGAGAGAATGACAAAACCAAATTGAAGTCATTTTAGAAAAAGGGCTATCATCCTACTTTTAGTGTATCCCTTAGTCACATTGCTTCTCAAGGCATTTCTGCATTGAAAAAGTCCAAAAACATTTCTATGACTAAATAATCATTCGAATAAAAAAATGTAAGCCTTTGAAATGGGTATTTAAATAAATCAACAAAATAGTCACACAGAAGCCAATATATATAACGAAATAAAAACTGTCGTTTTATCAGCATCATAAAGTAACAAAAAGCTTGTAAGGATTCCATAATGTAACCAAGTAATGATATACGACCTCGGGTATGACCAGGAGTTTCAATCACATGCACCTCATGACCTGCAAACATCCACTTGTCTCCATCATTCAGAGCTATATCAATGCCAGGAATACTATCCTTGTCTATTCCTGAACCAATCACCTACGAGCAACAAAGCAAAGTATAATGGTCCAAAAAACTCGCACACATCATATAAAAGGTACCAGCTTCTCTTCATTATAATAAAAGCACCCATTCTTTTAATTTAATCATGACCTTGGGCATAAAATCTAAACACTATAAACAGAGAGAACTAAGAAAAAAAGGATAATCATAATCCAAAGAAATTCTTCTCAACATCGGCAACTTATTGCATTCAGTCCTTCAGCTATCATTTAAATATTACAATTTTCATTTCAAGTCACACAACAGGCTAGCTCTCATATATGCGAGTGTTGCTTGATGCATGCATGGAACCAGGATAAAAAGCATAACCCTTTTTACAGTCTTTTGACTAATTAAGTTTGTTTGTAATCAATTTTGAAAATTGTTCTATATAAATAGCCACAGCATCCATCATCTCTAAAGTATACTGGGTAAAAACCTTGGTAGCTGACTTTTCTTCACAATAAACAAAATAGACAATAAAAAGGACTTAGAACAACATCACCAATTTTCACACTCACTACAAAAATATAACTGTGAATGAAAACAAAATTTGCAGTACGATTGACTTCCATTAGCAGATACAAAAAAGTGAAAACACTCATCACACGACAAATGATCATTTCATTTATTAGTTTAATGTTCAGTTGTGTTAATTACTCATTTAGAATTGTTTCACTGGGGAGGAAAAAGTGAGAGAGGGAACATAGCCGTACCTTCGCACCGTACCTTGCTTTTAGTTCCATATTACCACCAGTGTGATCATGATGATGATGTGTATTTAAAATGTAAGTCAAATTTCGGTTTTTCCTGCTCAAAGCGTCTATAACGGGTACAGCTTCAGAAGGATCAACAACTCCAACTGTGCCTGTGTCCATGTCATGTAAAAGATATGCATAGTTGTCCCTGAGACATGGTACCTGAAAATAAGAAAGCAATTACTTGAGATGCAATGATAAACAGTACCATAAAAGTTTCTAGTGCTTGACACACTGCTAATGTATCTCTCTCTCTCTCTCTCTTTTGGCACTAACCAACCACAGAAAAAAAAAAAGAGAGAGCATGGGTAAGAGTAGGACAAAAGACAGGCTCATTTGCCTTCGGAGTATGTTAACAGCCAACCCAGAGACATTGAACATGGCCAAATCATTACTTAATGCAAATATGGACTGCTAAGAAGTGTCAGTTTTACAGTTTCTCCACCGGATCCACCAGATGATTTAGAAGAATTTTTGTAGATGAAAGAAGGCACTTCAACCCATGAATGAGGTAAACCAAATGAGGGCTTCAATTCTGATCAAATAAGGCCATAAAGATGACACAGAACCTTGGTGCATGCATGACGAAATAACAAAGAAAAAGCAGTAAATTGAGAAAAATGTAAATTCCCTGTTCTTTGATGCTATAAAGTGGGTGCTGTCGGACAAAAGATCTGTACTATTACCTTGTGCGAGACAAACAAGTTATGGTCAAATATTGCAGGACAAAATCAGTTTCACCCACAATGGTAATATTCTATCAAATCTAACTGGTCCAACAGTCCAAGTGGGTCAAATCCTTGAATTCATGCTCATTGCAAATGGATGCCTTAACAAGGTATGGGAAGTAGACAAAATAGTATTAAAAGCTCATGCCCATGTAGATAGGATTTTATGTTACTCCTACATTGTTTGTTTGCCAGAGTGATATATAATGATCTCTTCTTCGGAATATATAGCCGATTCTTAACTATTGCAGCCATTAGATAGTTTGGCAAAGCACCAAGATTGAGAAGCCAAACATATTTGAATAAAGCATGCACATGCTGTTTTAGGATTTGGAGCATAATTTGACAATGAAGATAAAAAATTCTATATAAATCAAGATCAACAAAAATGACCAACCAAAAAGGAACTACAAGAAGAAGTCATTACATTTAAATGTAAAACAACATGACAAAAGATCCACTTACCAATTCAATTTGCAATGATGAAGACATGTTGGAAACACTGCAAAACTGAGTAACTCTAAGAGAGCGACTAGCTAAATGCAATGTCTTGAATGGCATTGATAATAAGCGCATGAAACCATACAAGAGACCCTTTCTAAGGCAAAGTTGTCTAGCTCCCGGTGCTACACAAAGGCCAGTCTTCACCTAAAATAAGAGAAAAAGATTTCCAATCTTAGTTACCACAAAGTCAATAACTACATGCTTAAAAAGGCTGAAGAAATAATCAATAAACAGAAGCATACACCAAAAGTAGCAAATACTGAGCCACTCTTACTGCCCTACTTAACAAAAAAATATTACGCGCCCATCACTACAGCAAATAATAGACAGAAATGCCAAAATAATACATGATATTATCAGATCAACAGTATACATGGACTCCTTGAGTGAAGTTCATGTTGCCAAAAATATCATTCGCGAATACAACAAAAATAGATGTCACATTTTACTTTTTCCCTACATAAGAAAAACAAAATAAATTTCTGTGGATTATAAAATCACAATCACTACACAAAAAACTAGATGAATGCATGATCATATTAGTATGGAATACAAGAAATTCAATTCTCAAATATAAACATTTTATATCAAAGACATAAATTTTAAATGTCCTGTGATATAATCATTTATCACCTATCCAAAATACACAACGTATTCACAAAGTAAAATTCACAATTTTCATCCCCTCCCTAATTGCATCATCATTCACTAAAATTCATTAATTTTTTTTTTTAGAAAGATCATCAATCCTGCCAACAATTCTTGTTGCATCAACATCTTAAATTAGTTCATTAATTACCAAACACCAGTAAATTACAAGCAAAACTAAAAAATAATATATCATAACTTTAAAAACACAAAAGCAGACATCACTCTAGACAAATAATAATTAAAAAACAAAACAAAACTCCTTCATTGTTTCCATTCCAAAATTGTAACTTGCTCATATGGGCACATCGAAATTTCAATCATAACATTAAATCTCCCAATAATGTTCACAAAGAAGGCCAAAAAAAATAAATGTTAAAACACAAGGAACAAAACATGAAGATATACATCAACTACCCAAAAAAATAAAAATAAAATATATATAAAAAAAAAAAGCAAAAGTGAGAGAAAGGAGACCCTAGAACAACTGAAGGAGGCCATAGCAGCAGATGACGCTTTGGAGATCATTGCATCTCTCTTCTGAAGTCTCTGTGTGTGTGTGTGTCTCCAAAATTTTAAGAGAGAGAGTTTCTCTAAGAGAGAGAAAAGCTTTCAGAGAGAGAGACAGAGAAATGAATGTGTTTTTATAAAGGAAGGGAAAGTGATTATTGTGGGGTGGCAGTTGGCACTCGATGTGTATTATTTTTATTTCATTTATTATATATTTTTTAAAAACTTTTGAGAGACAACGACAAATAAGTTCCTTATTTTTATTGAAACAACAAATAAAGATATTCTTTATTTATTTATAACAAATAAGTCCCCGAAAGGAAGGACATAAAACTATTGGTCCGTGTGTTGTACTTTTTCGTGTAAAACTTTTTTTTAATAGACTTTTTAATTAATAAAAAAATTAAAATAATTTAATAATTATTTAATTACTATAAATAATTTTTTAAAAATTAAACAATTAGTTTAATAAATACTTTTTAAATAATTTATTTTAAAAAAACAATATAAAATTTTTAAAATAATTAAAAATATTTTAAATAATTTTAAGTTTTAAAAAGATTTACAACTAAAATCGCTATTTCTTTTAGTAATAAATAGAAAATATATGTTTAATTCTAAAAAACCTTTGTTAATTCTAACTAAATGAATCCAAAAAGTTGAAAAGAAACTTTTACATTAACAACAAAATTTTGACCAATAAAAATGCAAATCCAAATAGGCACTACATACAATTAGTTTGGGATTGATTTATTAAATATATCATAATATAGCATGGTTTATTATTTTTAAAACTACAAGGGACCTATTTATTATTATTCTTCTATGAAATATTTGATAATTTTGATATTTATTTAGAGATTCTATTATTTTAATTTATTCGGTGGAGAGAAAAGAGAGAAAAAAAATCTATTTTTGCCACACCACTACCATAATTTTTATTTATTTATTTTGTAATTTTAGATTATGAATGGATGAAACTTGAGAATATTCAAAGAGGATAAGAATATAAAAGAGATATATTATTTTATTTAAAAAATAATTTAATTAACTGTTTAATTTTTTATTAAAACTTCTTTTTCCAAATTTTTAATTGAATGATATCTTTATTATAAAAAATAAATTATTAACAAAATGAAAAATATTCGGTACAAATATTGTTTGTACCCTCGCCTTCACTTCATTTTGAAAAAATTTGTTAAGGTATTAAAAAATAAATTTTGATAAATACATCTAAAAATTAAATTAATTAAATAATCCTTTTTATAGTTGTACTTTGACAAACTTCCAACACAAAGAAATAAAAAAAAATTAGTTAAAAGATTCCCAATAATTGATCATATAAAATTATGTCACGAATTTCAATTTTTTTTCTTATTTTTTAGTGTCATTATCAAATTAATTAATTTTAAAATAAACGTATATATAATAAAATTTAATTTAATAAATATGTAGATAATTCATAACAACAAACATAAGTGCTTTTCATGTTGAGTTTTATTTTATTTTATTTTATTTTTTAAAATTTTGAATATGTCAAATTTTATTGAGATGATAATTCATAATTATGTTAATTATTTAGGGATAATAATTTATTGGGCGGAGAAAATTAGGAGAAAAAAAAGGAAATTGTCCTATTTAGGTGTGGACGCGACGAATTTAAGTAATTTAGAGAAATTTATTTATTTATTTATTTTTTAATTTCTTATGGGTTGATCCGTTGATGGATGGCTGATAAAGTAACAGGGGTGGTGAGGAATTGATTTTAAATTTTTTTAAAAACAGTACACGTGGAGGTGGGGGCTGCCATGTTAAGAAATGATTATGTCACCTTTAGTGGTTTGCCTGTGTGTCACCGACAACTACTTTTATCTCCACGTGGCTGAAGTTCATCATCACGGATTTTATTACTTATTTATATTGGGCTACAAAAGGCCTGTAATCTCAAAAGCACTTCTAAAATAAAAAATTATTATTTAATTTCATAATAAAATATTTAGGACAATTAGACAAATTTATTTATAAAAAAGTAAATGATTTACTGGTATTTAGGTTTGTTCTGTTAAATTTGATTTAATTTTAATAATTTTAAAACTATTCACCACTTTATTAAAAAATAACTATTGTATTCTTATCACAAAATAATATTATTATTTATTTTATTAATATTTATTATTTATTTAAGATGTAATTAATATTGAATTTTTAATATAATAAATTAAATAAACTGTAGAAAGAAGACAAATATAAAATAATTTTTATTAATCATCACATTGGGAACATTTTCAAGAAACACCCTAAAGATTCACGTTTGATGCATCGAACTCCTTTATATTTTATTGTCCCTTGAGATTTGGTCCTTCATATTTTACTCTGCTTGGGATTTGTGTATAATTAAAAGCATTGAAAACAAAATAAACAACTAGAAAGAAAAGCTAATAACGAGTAGGGACAAAAGAGTAACTGTACTTTTAAGGTAGTGTTTTCAAGAAAAAGCAGCTTTATTTATTTCAACGAGACAATACACTACAAACAAATCAGAGTGTTTTTGATAGCATAGCATAACACTCTAAGCTGAGCATGGAACAGGTGCATACTACAAGATTATGCAGGCATTTAACAAGGGAGATCTGGAAGCAGTGAAAGTTAAAATACAAGATGTTCTTAAATGATCAAAGTAAAGAACTGATTCGATCCCTGTGAATGTGATTCTTCAATCACTGAATTGTGAAAATACTTTTGCAAATTACTTCCAGGTGGTTCTGCTCTATCTTTCATGTTACAACAACAGGGTTTCAAGTCTCAAAATGTCCAATAATCTGCTGCCAATGCTGAAGCCTCGGGGAATCTGGAACACTCACTTTTTATGTTCATTTCAAGTAGTATTTTAACAGACTCAAAAATTGCAGTAGAAACCTGAGAACTGTTCATCCTGCAAGATTGAAAATGAACATATGATTTTCTGCCAGGAGTCAATTTCGGTGTGTTGGTCCCAGCACTTCATACATCAAGTTTTAAGTAATTGTGTATGGAAAAACCTATGCCTCGCTTTTTTCTGATGCTATCTAATCATACAATGAACAAAACGAGACTTGTGCAGTGATAGACTTGTCTCTGTTGCAGAGAGGCTTATGTGGAGAAGCCTTCATTGTTCCACATTACTACTTGAAATTAACAATGTGGATAGTTTAGAGCAAATACAAGTGAAGAGATAAGAGAGAAAAAAAGGGAGAATATTTGTTTTGTACTTACATGGTAATCATCCAAGTTATAGGGATGATCATGCTGCAAATAAGAAAACAAAAAAAATAAAATTGAGTTCATGTTCCATCAAAGAAATAGAAACATCATAACATCTTGTACAATTTTTGCATGTGAAACATAAAGGATAAAAAATTCAATGTCAAATGAAGCAAAAGACTTGGCTCAATAACTTCAAATAAGCAAATCAATATAGAACCTTGTTTCCTTACAAAAATAAAGCAAATTACAGATTTGAAAATAACAATATTAATGGCAAAACATTGGTTGAGGAACACAATAACCCTCTCTCTCTCTCCCCTTCCTCTCTATCTCTTTTAGCCTCCTAAGGACATGAGGCTTCATATTTTCTTTTTTTTTTTTTTAAATAACCCTTACCAATAACAAGGATCGAAACCAGGATCTCATAGTAAGGTCTTGACTCCTGGCCACTTCAGCTAGCTCAAATGGTTACATGACGCTTCATATTACTCGAGAAAGATTCAAAAAGTACAGAGAATAATTGTGCGATTAATTGCAAAAGCCATAAGGATTTTTAACACACCTCTTCTTCCCTTGCTGTCCTCTGTTTCCCTGCCTCCTCGAAGGCCTCTTTTTCAGCCTGAAATTTAACATATTAGTAACGGAGATTAGGCAAGTCATAAGCTCCACTTAAACATAACAATTGATAAGGCCTTTGGTAAGTAGCAGCTAAACTCTCTATTTGCAGCAAATATATCTTCCACAACTAGTTTTTGCATATTTTGGATCATCACAAATCAAAAGCCTTTTTAATCCTTAAAGTTTGACTAAATACCCTTATAAATCTTAATAGTTTTAAAAATATCGTTAAAAGTCTTAATTTTATATAAAATACTTATTATACCCTTATACATAATATTTATTAAAAATAACTAATAAAATCTCTAAAATTTAATAAAATATAATATATTTATATAAAATATACTATTAAAAAATAGAAATATTATTTAATAATATATTAACAAAATACTTTTATTGTAAAAAATTAAATAATAACAAATTACATATTTGTAATTATTAAAAATTAAATACAACTAAAACATAAAAGTATTAATTTATTAATAAAATATAGATTATAAATCTATTTATTTTACAGTATAATAAAATTTTATGGTTATATTGTAATTTATATAAAATACATATATCGAAAATATAATTAAAATAATAAAACTAAAATAACAAAACAATAAAATTTATAATAAGTTAATAATAATTATACAAAATATGTTCTATAAGATAATTATTTTATTTATTTATTAATATATTTTACATAAACATAACATAATGTATTTTTATCAAAATTTAAAAATTTATTAGTTTTTTAATAAATATTATGTATAAGGGTATAATAGGTATTTTATATGAAATTAGGACTTGTAAGGGTATTTTCAAAACCATTAGGACTTATGAGAGTATTTAGTCAAACTTTATGGACTAAAAGGGCTTTTATCCTTAAAATTATTATCAAACAATAATAAAATTATTCTTAAATAATTATTAAAAAAATAAATTTAAATAGTTATAAAATAAAATTATTCTAAAATTAATAATTTTAAAAAATTATTTCTTAAGTAATTGTTAAATAAAATAAATTATTTTATTTTAAAAAATATAAATAATGATAATTGTTTTGAAAATTTATAATTTAATGATAATAATAAATTTAAATTCAAGTTATAATATAAAATTATTTTTGAATTATAAATTTTTTATAGTAGTAAAATAATTGTAATTATTATAGATTTTATTATATATATATTTTCAAAAGAGTTATATATTATGAATTAAAAAATATATTATTAAAATTTATTTTAGTATAGTGAGTAGGATTTTGAGATATAGTGGTTAGTATAGTAATTAACCAAAGTGATTTTATTTTGTAATTTAAAAATAAATTTATGGTACTTTAGTAAGCTTATTATTTATAGGGTAGGTTATTATCTCTTTCCATAAACTTTCTATTAAACTGGAATTTTCACAAATTTCAGGAGAGGCATGTGGACTTTTCCCTTCAAAAATTATTTTACAATCACCAAATTTTTTTTATTATAACTTGAACTTAAATTTATTATTATCGTTAAATTATAAAATTTCAAAATAATTATCATTATTTATATATTTTTTAAAATTATTTTATTTAACAATTACTTAAGAAATAATTTTTTTAAATTATTTATTTTAGAATAATTTTATGTTATACCCATTTAAATTTATTTTCTTTAATAATTATTTAAGAATAATTTTATTATTATTTGATAATAATTTTAAACTCAAGTTATTATATATATTTTTTAATTATAAGTTTTATAATGACAAAATAATTTTAATTATTATAGAAATTATTAAATATACATTATCAAAAGAGTTATTTATTAAAAATTAAAAAATATATATTTAAAATGTGTTTGGTACAATGGTTAAAGTATTGCTCATTTTACCAAAATTTAATAATTTTATTTTACAATTTTAAAAAAAAATAGATTTAGGGTATTTTACTAAGTTTACTATTTATAGAAGAGGTTTGTATTTTTTTCACAAATTTTCTATTAAATTAGAATTTTCATAAATCTCAAATGAGGTATGTGAATTTTTTCCTTTCCTAATACCAATTCTCCTTTTTCTAGAAAATTTTTTGGAAAATTTCTCAAATAGTTTTAAATTTTTTTTAATTTACATAAATAGTCTCTTGTAAAAAAAATTTATCAACCTAATCTAAAATATATTTTTCGGACTAAATTTTCTTCAATAACCCACTTAAATTTTTTTTTTACAAAAATCATTATTTTACTTTTTTTTTTTTATCAAACCAAATTCTCACCCTCAAAACCTTCACCTCTTCTTTAACGATAACGTCAGCAATGTTAGCGGCAGAGATGATAATGACGAGACAAATTATAAAAGAGTTTATTCTAATTTGACGACAGTAAATGAAAGATTTTTTCGATTGATAAGTTTTTTATAATTTTGTTTGAATATTTTTAATATAAAATGAATGAAGGATATATTTTTAATATGATTTTTGTTGAGTATTAATAACGTGAATGTATTTAGTTGAAATGTGAAGAAAATTTGATTGAAAAATAAACATTTTGTGAAACTTTTTGCTGAAAAAATCTATGTCTCGTTACAGGACAATATGCCTAAAATTGCACCAATTTTCGGGAAACATGGCACCGAAATGGGTCATTTCTCGTGCAGCAATGACCCATTTTCGGGTTAACTTTCCTCTCGAAAAATGGTGCCTTTATGGCTCTCTTTACTAAATTAATTATTAATTCAAGGTACCTTTACCAAATTAATTATTAATAATAATTGTTGCCTAAGGATGGACCCATTTTCGAGTCCCCTTTACTATGGAAAAAGGGTCCTTTTATGGCCCCCTTTACCAAATTAATTATTATTAATAATAAATTAATAGTAATAATAATTATTAATAATAATTAATAACAATAATTAATAACTATTCACATTTTGCGGCTTCTTCCTCTTGTTATAAAACCTTCTTTATATTATTAATCGGATCCAATCCAACAACGCTATAATTAAAAGTGTTCGTGCATCTCTCAACAGTGCATTTATACTCTCAGCTATATTAGTAATTAATGTGCCATACCACTGTCTTGGAAAATGTGCTCTAACCTACCAATGAAAATTCACTTCATTCTCTAGATAGTCTGCTGCTCCTGGATGTATACCTCTCAACTTGTCTATCCGATTATTGAACTCAGTAAATATATAAGTCTTAGTAGTGCTATAATACCCAGAGAAGAACGTCTTTAACTTTTTCTCCCCCATTTTATATTTTGCCTTAATGTTCCCATGAATATGATAAGTACAAAAATTATGATATGCATCTAGGAAGACTGTAGCTATGCCTTTCTCAATACTATTGCGTCGATCCGAAACAAAACCCAAATCAAATGGTTGGCTAATTGCTTTATGGAGTTTTGACAAAAACCATTCTCAAGATGCGTCGTTCTCAAAGTCTTCAATTCCAAATGCCATGAGATATATGTGATTGTTTCTGTCAATAGCAACTGCCAAAATCAAAGTTCCCCGATATGCCCATTTCAAAAAGGAACTATCAAGAGCAATTACCAAACAAATGGCTCCATGAAACCCTCGAACAGATGGCCTAAAGGGCACAAAGAAGTACAAGAAATGATCTTCATCATCCTTTTCAATATGTGTAATTAGGAAAAAAGACCAAAACCCCCCTCTGATTTAGATTAATAGCCCAACACCCCTTTACGTTTTCAAAAATAGCCCATTATACCAAAATGTTAATTTGACTAATGAACATATTTGAAATTTGAGGGTAAGATAGATATTTGACCAGTGTTAAAGTTTTTGAAAAATATTTAACTCGTGTACAATGAAATTTTTGTGCTAAATACTAAAATAAGAAATCTTAAGAAATTAAAAAAAATAAAAATCAAACTTTGAACAAAAAACTTTTTTTTCTCTTCATTTTATCCAGTTTCTTCACTTATCTTCTCTTTCATATCAGCTCCAAATTAATAAAGCAAACCTTGCATACAGACCACCAAAAGAAAAGCCCAGAACTTCAATAACTTATAAATCGTCACTCTATCGAGTAGAATTATCAAGACAATTTGCAGAAAAAGGCCAAAAAATGGCAAAATTTTGGTAATATTCGAGGTGAGTTCAGGTCTAACTACTTATTCTAAGTATTTTTTTCATATAAAATGAGTATATTTGTTCTAGGTATTTTGTTGTGTTGATGGTTTGATTTCTAGATACATTTTTTCCATTAAAGACAGTGCCTCATTAATATTTATGAAAGTTTTGAATGAACATTTCTAACTAACAATTGTGGAGAAGAAGTTGATCTAAGATTTTGTGAGTTGGATAAATTGAGCTTGGTGATAATTGTAAATGAGGTAATACAAATTATACACGGTCAATGCAAATATGCTGATGAACATTTCCAATTGACAACTATTATTCCATAGTCCAAAGCAAGAAGGCTATTGAAGACGGACTCTAAGCTCATTGAAGTTGTGAACATGGTGAAAGCAAAAAATATTGATGAACTTGTGTTGGAAATGGGTCTATTGGCTATGAATTCACAAATACCCAATAATGAAAAATTGAACTAGATCTAGTAGTAATTTGTAAAGTTTTGAGAGTTTCAGTTTGCTTAGAAAATTGGTGTTCGTTGCTTGAAGAAATTCGGATTATAGTTGTTAAAAAATTGGCAAAGATTTGGATGATTGTTGTGCTACATGCTCCCTGTTTATTGTTTTTCTTAAAATTTTTATAAAATTTAGAGTAGGCAGTTTCTATTATTAATTTGTTTTAGGTTTATTAGTGTTATTTCAGTTCAGGGTTAAAAATGTTATTTTAATAATTATATATATATATTATAATTATAATATAATATAATATAAAATGGCTAGTGAAAAGAAATTATGACCAGTAGAATTCAATGGTCTATTATTAGGACCCATATATATCCTAAGAACATATATATATATATATATATAAGGGTATTTTAGTGATTCCAAATATGTCCATTAGTCAAATTAACGTTTGGATGTAACTGGCTATTTTTAAAAATGTAAGGGGGTGTTGGACTATTAATCTAAATTAGAGGGAAGTTTTGGTCGTTTTCCCTTTGTAATTGTCTTCGGGGTTTATTTCTTATAACACATGACAAAGTAGAGGGAATACCTTAAATGACTCGACTGGATCTCTGTTCACCAATCAACGCGTTTTTTCCTTTGCTAGTCATACTTTCCTATAAGATACAAGCACTCCATAATCAATATGTATGTCATTTCGTATATTCTTTGGTATATAAATTCTGTTAGGGTCTTTGAATTTGCTCAAGATATGTTCACTGATTAGCCAACTACTGACTTGCCGATGGTTATCCTGCATTTAATCGCTTTGACATGTATGTACACCCATAATTCGTGTGACGTGAAGTACCCATTAGTTCCATCATTATTTATAGCATGCATTTGCCACTTATATCCATCCACAGTACATTTTGCCTCAAAATGTGTAGTCGTTAATTGATAAATGATGAACTGAAAACGCCTCTTCAATGCCATAAAATACTCGAATCATTTCGTAATTCCTTCTTCGTTCTAAAAATTTGCCCTACATACACATCATCACCAACTGAACTTAACACAACATCTTGGGGAATGGTAAATGTCGTTGGAATGAGAGGAATAATACGAGTAGGAGCTGACCCCTTCGTAGCATTATCTTCACAAGCCATTGACATAGTGGTTGGTGCCTTGCCACTAACATCCTCTCTTGTTGTGGTATCCTGGTCAAAATAATTTATTTAGCTTCCTTTGCTAAAATAGTATACTCTTTGCATAGATGGTTGATTGTCAAAATAGTCATGTGTAAGATCTTCATTGTATAGGGATGGTGAGCATACACTATAGTTAATCGGTGTTAAATAACGAGGCATTGAAAGGTAAAATCCTTCTTCAGTATGGAATTCATTGTGATCTTGAGAATTTTGTGTGTCATCTCCCGGCATGTTATACTCCAACGATGTACAAGTAGGCTGGTTTACATCTAAAGCAGTTATTGCCTTTTGAGAAGATAAATAGGCGTGCATGTAATTCTCGAATTATATCTTCAAAGTAGTAGGCCACGTCATTCTAGGTTCTTCAGGCTCCATTTTGCTCCAACAAAGCAGTCCAAAGTTATATACAACGGAGTCGAATCACCCAATCGAGAGCCATTGACATTAAACAAATGCACCAATGGCCATAGATCATGGTCATCAATTATATCAGCTGGAATAGGCGTAGTGGACGAGTCACCATACTCTCTATACTTTGCCTTCATACAAATTTTGAATTCTCTTCTTTTTATCTAGAGTTGAGTGTAAATCATATCTTCTAGATTTTGGTAGTTAGAATTTCTTACTATGGTAATAAGCCGAATTTTTTCACCAATGTATTTCTGAATACCTTCATTAAGTGTTTTCCACGAACCATCGTAATAAACAAAAAATGTTACTATATCTTCCATACCTATGTAAATATATAAAGATTCAATATTGTTATAATATAAAAAAAACCAAAAATATAGAATGTAAGGCCAAATTTTACCTTACTTGAAAAATAATTTTCAGATAAAAAATTCATGACTCAAAATCAATCAACACCTTTACATCCTTAAATTCATTCATGTCTTTACATTCATACAACAACCAATTAACGTAATTTAGATACTAAATCTATTACTTTATGCTATCTAAATAAGATTGAATATAAATCTTAATTTGAAGAAGGATTGAATACTTTTAATCCACACATAAAACACATACTTATAAGGTAAAATAAATTACTTAATGCAGTGATCAAGATTTCGCCGTCTCTACCGTTCACCATCACCGTTAGCAAGAGATATGAGTTTGGGGAGAGAAAGGTTTATGAGAGTTTGAGTTTGTCAAAATATAGAGTAATAAGAAAAGTCAAAAAATGATTTGTGTGAAAAAAAAATCTTAAATGGATTATTGAGAACAATTTAATCTGAAAAATATATTTTAAATTAAGTTGGTAAAAGAAATTTATAAGGGACTATTTACGTAAACTTAAAACAATTTAAAGCTATTTTAAAAAAATTTTCAAAATTGTTTCAAAATTTTTCTGTCTCCGTCCTAGAAACGGGTAGGGTACGGGGGGTCGCGATGAGCTTCTTCCTCGTCTAAATTATACTTATATCTTTATTATGTAATAAATTAATATAAAAGCTTTATATGTTTTACTTTTATTAATTAAGTCCTTCCAAAAGGTTTACACTTTTTTAGTTTAATCAAATAGGTCCTTCAGGTAATATAAAAAACCTTAAATTCTTAATTATAATTTATATATAGAAAAAAATCCTATATCTAAATAAAGCCCTCACTTTCTCTCATAATTACCTCAAAATATTTTTTTAAAAAAATTATTAAAAATAAAAAATTTTAAAATTAATTTAATATATTTTCTCTAATTTTATCATTTTATTAAAAATTATATTATAATTTACTACTACACTTATATTTTTTTATTTATATAAGTTGATAAAAAAATTTTAATAAATATATGAATCAAGTTTGATATTTTATTTTAACAAAATTTTTAGTAATTATAATATTTTATATAAATTGTTTCAATCAAATTGATATTATTATGAATTATTTTTTAATAATCAATTTATCAAAAAATAAAATATTTATTTTTATTATATTGTTTTGATAATGTATAAAATAGTGATTTTACATATTAAAATAACTTTCATAAATTTAAATATTTGAATTATTGTTAATATTATGTAGAAAGATTTTTTATTTTTATGATTTTATTAATTTTTGAATTATTTTTGTGATACTAAATTTTTTTAAAAACTTAAATATATAAAATAATTCTAATTTTAAATAATTTTAAATTTAATCATTATAATTATACGTATACAATTTAAATTTGTTAAATAAAAACAAATGCAAAAAAAATAAATAAATTTTTTTGAAATTTTTGAAATTTCTTTTTAAGAGAAACTAGCTATGTTAGTAATCAAATTTATATTATTAGAACTTAAAATTATAATACTATAATAGTTATCATGTAATCAAATATAAAATATGTTTATTAATCAACATGTTGAAAAACATTTTCAAGAAACACCCCAAAGGCTCATGTTTTACACATGAACTCTGTATTTTATTCTCCCTTGCGATTTGGTCCTTCATATTTTGGTAAATTAAAAGCATTGCCAATAAAATAAAACAAGTAGACAAGGCAAATAATGGAGTAGGGACAAAAGAGTAACTGTACTTTTAAGGTAGTGTTTTCAAGAAAAAGCAACTTCTTTGAGAAGCACTTCAATAAGCAGCTTTATCTATTTCAACAAAACACCACAAACATATCACAGTCTTTGATAGCATAACAATCAAAGCATGAAACATGTATAGACTACAAGATTATGTAAGCATTTAACGAGGAAGATCTAGAAGCTGTGAAAGTTTAAATACAAGATGTTCTTAAATGATCAAAGTTAAGAACTGATTCAATATCCCTGTGACTGTAATTCTTCAATCACTGAATTGTGAAAATACTTGGGCAAATTACTTCAAGTGGTTCTGCTCTATCTATCATGTTACAACAACAGTTATACAACAACAGGGTTTCAAGTCTCAACATGCCGAATAATCTGCAATGCTTCCTCAGGGAATCTGGAACTCTTATTTTTACGTTCATTTCAAGTAGGAGTTCCAACACAAAACCAAAAATTGCAGTACAAACCTCATAGTTCATCCTGCAAAGTTGAAAGTGGACATATGATTTCTGTCGGAAGATTTGAAATAAAAATGAAAATGGCTTCTCCAGGAGTCAATTTAAGTGTGCTGGTCCCAGCACTTCATACATTAACTTCAAGTAATTATGTATGGAAAAACCTGTTCCTCACATTTTCTGAAGCTATCTAATTATACAAGGTGTAGTTATAGAGACTTATCTCTGTTGCACGATAAAACGAGAGCTTACATGGAGAAGCCTCATTATACCACATTAATACTTGTAATTGACAATGTGGATTGTTTAGATGAAATAGAATTGAAGAGAATAAGATATAAAAAAGAGAGAGTATTTGTTATGCTTACATGGTAATCGTCGAAGTCATCGGGATCATGCTGCAAATAAGAAAACAAATAAGTAAATTGAGTTCATGTTCATCAAAGAAATAGCACCATCACAATCCATCTTGTAAAATTTTCACATGTGAAACATACAAAGCTGTCAGTTAAGGAATATAAATGATAAAAATTTGATGTTAATGAAGCAAACAAACTCGGCTCAATAACTTCAAATAAGCAAATCAATCTAGAACCTTGCTGCCTTAAGAAAATAAAAGCACCGCAAAGGAATCAATTTGAACAAATACAAAAGCAAACTACAAAATTTAAAATAATAATATTAATGGTAAAAGATTGGTTGAGGAACACAATACCCTTCTGCGGCGCCTCCTGTCTCCATAACGATGGTCTCTCTCTCTCTTCCTCCTCTCACCTTCCTCTCTGGCTCTTTTAGCCTCCTATAGACATAATGATTCATATTACTTGGAGAAAGATTCAAAAAGCACAGAGAATAATTATGAGATTATTTGCAAAAGCCCTAAGGAATTCAACACACCTCTTCTTCTCGAGCTCTCCTCTGTTTCTCTGCCTCCTCGAACGCCTCTTTTTCGGCCTGAAATTTTACATATTAGTAAGAGAAATTGAGCAAGTTCCAGTTAAACTTAACAATTGATAAGGACTTTGGTAAGAAGCAGCTCACCTCCCTACTTGAAGCAAATGTATCTTCCACAACTTGTTTTGCATATTGTGGATCATCACAAATCAAAATGTTGTCGAAAACCGAACCTGCCTTCACCTGCAATGCAATGATTGATCCACTTATTCAGGTACTGCTGAATGTCCATTAAGACTCAAAAAAGCTTCGATTTTGATGTTGTAGATCAGGATAGCATGTTTTCCATCAGATTGGTGACCAGAACATATTTCTAAATTCGAATATGAAGTGTGAGAAGATGAAGGGTCAACCAGATAAGTAGAGCAACACAAAGATAAGCTTAAATTGCTAAAGGAGCACCCACGATGAATTCCAGTCAAGAAATAAAACATAATTGATGCTCAAGTTTCCTCTTTCATATTAAAAGAAATTGACATTTCGGCTCACTGCAATGACTTTTGAAAAGAAACAAGATAGTCCTGCTTTAATTAATCGGCAGCTGCTGAAATGATATGACCAAGAAACATATATCTACACACTGACCTTACTAATCCACCAATTTTGTTGATTTTGTCAACTTGAGAACAAATAACAAGAATGTTGGCATATCATAGATACTACTGGAACGATATCGCAATTCTTTGTCAACTTGAGAAAACAAATAACAAGAATGTTGGCCTGTCATAGAAACTACTGGAATGATATGGCAACTCTATGATCATTGAAATTTAAATGTATTGTCAGCTTCAAGCAGAACAAGAGGAAGTTTATGATAATTACCTGCCATACTTCAATTCCCACATACTTTATTGGCTTCAGCACATAAAGGTCGGGGTCATCTTCAAACTCTGAAAAAAATGAGGAAAATAAGTATCATGTTTCTGCACAATTGAAAGGTGAGCGAACTTCTTCCACTTGAAAGAATCTGGATAGTTAATGACAACACAACCAATACACACAAACAGGTATCCATGCAGACACACATACGATTGAATACTTGCTTCGCAAATTCCATAAACAACATTGTTGCAATGAAGGAGCATATTTGTCTACACTTAACCTAATCAAATGGCATAAATGTTTGTAATTATTTTTTGTTTGACTGGAAGCTTAAGTATTACATGGACAATTAAATTTTTATATACATATGAATAATCTTTTAAAAGATGTTACAATATTCTACTTGGCCAAGAAATTGATTGACACATGATGTCAAAGCTCAATCCAGCCAAACTAACGTCTATATTATGTTCAAAGTTATCTATTTTATTTTTCTCCTGTTGCTGTCAGAGACAGGTTTAAAGTACGCAGCAAGAACCTATAAGTGCCAAAGCATCTGGCAGATTAACTCTTGGCCACTAATATTTAGGGTAGTGGCTTATTGATATTTAAGCATAAATCAAAGCCATCGATATGGCTGTTCAAGTTGAGAAAGTTGTGTGATTATGTTCATTTTCATTTTCTCTTTGCATTAATGGTTCAAGGCATATCTTCTATTCCCTAATCTAGTCCTGTGACACTACACAGTCCCCAAATCTTGGAGAGCTAGACATTTACCTGGGTTATCAATCCATGGAGTCCTCCACTTTCCCTTGTAGTTGGGATTCTTGATTTTCTGCACCACCAAAAAAGTTCCAATCATTACAAATTGCAACAAGAAGATTTCAAGTCAACTTTCAATCGAAAACTTGAAATTACCTTGCGCTTCCATGGTCCTTTGTACGCTGGATTCGGTATCTTAGGTGGCCTCCAAATTCCATCCTCTTCTTCATCCCAGTTATCAGGCTATTCAAGATGCAGGGCAGGGTCATTCAATGACGTAAGTTCATTTAACAAGATAAGCAAGAGAAGAAAAATAGAAATTGCCACTGTGATAGACAAAGAAACCTTTTTTTGATATTCTTTTTGGAGGTTAAAAAAAAAAAAATTCTGGTAGTGGCAAAATGTATGTCTTTTAACCTCCCAAAGCGAAATGGGCACAAAATAAATGACATTTTAATGTTGCTTGATCAGTGAACAAACCTCTTTAGCCTTTGGATCGGGAATCTCAGCTGGAATTGAGTCATATCCCTGCAGCAAGAAGACAGGAAAACAAAAATGCAATTTAGGTGGAACAATTTCCAGCATTGTTTCAACAATCAAGTAAGAAAAGAGCATCATATGTCATACCTCTGGTTTGACATCATTAGGATCATCAATATACTCTCTATCATCCCAGTCTGCTGGCTGCAAATGGAAAACAATATATATTATGTCACAGAAAAAGCACACTTAAAAGAAGCAAAAGTAAAGCCTTATAACAAAACTAGATTAATTCTCAAAATAACAAAGTACTAACATTTATATCAGCTAAAAAATGGGATGTTAGCAACGTTTGGTTATTTAAACCACAGCAGCCTACAAGAATGCTCTAAAGTTTAAATCCCAAGAGTTTTACCTTTTTTGCTTTAACATCCTTGATTTTCCGTGGAGGAAGTATATCCCAGTCTGTGTACATGCTCCCGAAGTCTCTTTCTCGGTTATCAACTAGGATACTGTAACTTGCATCAGGCCTAAGAATGAATGTATAGAAATGTGTTAACTTGTCTGTTTCACACTGTAGATCCTTCTTGATGGGATAATTCTGTCCCTGGTAGGAAAGTATCACATGAAGCTTTTTCGTCTGTGATCCACAGATATCCGGTCCAAACATAAAACTGCATAGACGAAGTTATAGTCAGAGGATTTACCTGTTTATAGTGAGAAGTAGTAATGACAAGTTAAGTCACGAATTTTAAGCACTGGGAATTTAGTTGTTATCAATGACAACGGAAAATTAATATGGTTAGATCACAGAGCATAAAGCATTATTAGAACTTGATACTACCAAAATCTAGACACAGTTGAATGATGGGATCAAGTAAAATATGGTAAAGCTCAATACTATTGTTTGGGAAAACCTTCAAACTTAAATGTTTAGGCTGATTAGTAAGTTAACATGGTGCTAGAGCAAGTTTGACTCAATGGTCCTGTACCCCATACACTAATTTTATTGATTCATTAACATTATGATGACTTTGACCGTGTAGATCTAGTCTTCACACATAACCAAGTAGGCAATCCACGTGATACGCCTAACCCTTGGGTCCTTCGTATAACTTAATCAAACACATCCAAACTACTTGCAACAACCCCTAACCCTTGGGTTTTCCCTCACCTGGTCAATTTTATTTTTTTGCCCCAACCTTATCCTTTCCTTGAAAGCTGATATTACTGATTAAGCCATTATCATTGTTTTGCAATGCGGATCAGTCTCAAAATATAACCTACCCACTAACACAACAGAAACGATCTTGTTTATATCAATTTTTACTAATCTTTGCCATCAGGCATTTATGCCTTGTCTGGGTACAATAATCCCAAAGATTGAATGCAAAGAATCATCAACAAATAAACAACCTTATCATTAGTAAAAAGAAAATACTGACACAAAAGCAAATAAACGGAAATAGGAACTGCATCAGCAGACAAGTATATATAGAGATAAGAATTTGTATGCCAACAGCCTTTGAAGACGGATCCGATCCAAGAAGATTGAACTTAAATTTCAGAAAGCATAGTTAACAGTTTACAGACCTATAAGGGGTATCACCACCAAATTTCTTCTGATTGACATAACCAGAAAGAAGCTTAATATAACCACCACCACATTCAATATCCTGCTCAAACTTTATAGAGTACTGAACCACTAGAGTTCTATTCTGGTTGCTGAACTCTGGTATCTTCGCAGAAATGGCATAATGTTTGGCATCATTATATGTCTGAATACCTGAAAGATTTCCAGCCATCATCGATAAAGCTATGATCAGAAGCACTATGGTCAAAGACGCAAAATGCACCAGATATAAGTTTGGTAATATAGGCCTAAATTCAAAAATAAAAATAAAATTAAAAAGATCTTGGCTTATTTTGGGACTATGGAACTTTTGCTATGCTTTGAAAGAAAGTGTTTGGCAAATGCCAATTCTTAGCAGGAACCACTCATATTTTCAAACTATATTAGACCTCTTGTGATTTCATCGGACGGCTTTTAAAGCATATGCTTTTTCATTAAGCTATTAACTACATATTGATTCTTGTCTGTTAAAGTGGAGTGTCCACCAAAAAGATAACAGCTTAAATCCACATATAATTTCAAGTTCATTTTATAAAATATCACATCAATGTAGAAAAGAACCAAAACCCACCAAGTTTGTGAAAATCCCAGCTGAATGAAAGAACATTAGAACAAAATGTACTTAATATCAAAGAGTTAATACCTTTATCATCAGGATCTCCAGACCACTTCCCCGCCGTGTGCTTAAAAGTTCCTGCTTTTCCTTCTGCCCTTTTCCAGTCTGATAACACCCATCTACTCTTCCACCCATCTTATGCACACATTCAAAAGCAAAAACATTCAGTTTTCAACCAATCATCAATCAATAAGACAACATTCAAGCCTGCACTTTTGACATCATCAAAAGCGCTTCCAGAATATCCAAAGTGCTTATATATCCATTTTCCAGAAATTAAACTGAAATAGATTAGATTGAATTGGATTGCTGCTTTTCTAATAAGCATGTTAGATAATAATCTCTAGACAAGTGTTTTCCCAGAAAGTGCTTCTACAAAGAGCACTTATACACAAAAAGTGCTTTTAAACACCATAAATCTCCATTCAGTTTACGTAAACTTAACATATAAACCACAAGTTCATCAAACTATTGATGAAGTATTTATCAACAGAAGAAGCTAAGCATTTAGCAATAGAAGCTTCTAGACTTCTACTCTTTGACCGATCAAGATCTCACACATTGAAGACTATAATAAAGCTGATGGATTGATTGTTGGTTATAACTCCTTTATGGCTTACCTTCAAAGCGCTCTTCAAAGAAGATTTCACAGGAAGCGAAATTGATAAGAAGAAAAGTTGACAGTAAAAGCAGAAGCTGTAGCGGCTTCTCCTCTTTGCTTTCTCTCATTTTTGCTAAACGAACCGTTTAATTGACGCTCGACTTTGATTACCGACGAAATTGCCTTATAAAATCATGGCCAGCTAAACACTCTGTAAGAGGTGAAATCTCCACAATACCCTCGTCGTTTAGTTGAAAATTGAATTTAATTATTTAAGTTTTTCATTAAATTATGGCAAATTTCTTCGATATTAAAAAATATAACTTAAAATTAAAAATTTAGGAGACATTTGGAAAAATTCAACAATTATAAGGATAGTAATTCTAAGTTTCTGTTAGGTGATGATGTTTGTATTATCATCAATTAACTTCTTAAAAAAAAAAGTGATAAAAAATTTTAAATGAGGGGAAAAAAGGCAGGCTAAAGAGTAAATTAGGGTATTTTTGTAATGAAAACGGAGAGAATTTTAATTAAGAGTAAATATTGAGATAATTACATATTTTAATATAATTATAACAAAAAAATAACAATACTAGTGACATTTAAATCTTCTAAATTTTATAAAATATTACGTGATAATTTCGCTTATTATAATTATAAATCGATAAAAATAACTTATTCATATTATACAAAATACTCTTTTATTATTAGTATGTAAAAATTTAAGTTATTTATATTATACAAAATAACTTGTTCATATTATACAAAATACTCTTTTATTATTAGTATGTAAAAAATTTTAAGTTATTTATATTATACAAAATACTCCTTCATTATTAGTATGTAAAAATTTAAGTTTTAATTTTTTTGTGTTAATATTATACAAAATTTTCAAATTTTAGGTAAGAAATTTTACGACAATAATCATATAAAATAATAGATTCTATTTATATTACAAAAAAATTTAAAAAAATATTATATTTTATTTGCTATTGTGTTGTTGCAACTTTCAACTAAAATTTATAATTTTTATACTTCAAAAGTACTGTAAGAACACCACAACCCAAACAAAGACGAAAATAAAAAATTTAAGTTTCCCCTTAAAGCACCGCAATCCCAGATGAAGCCTGAAAACCGAGAAGTTTCGAATTTTATGAACATTTGCAACACACTGTTTTATCTTCTCAGTAGAGAAACTGATGTTTAAAAATACTTTCACATTTCTAATGCTGGAAAGTTGAAAGCATTCACAAAAATGAGATCTTAGGACTCATAGATAGCAAATTGCAATGGCAATGATAACAAATACTGTTTTCATCTAAATGGCATACATAACTTTCTACTCTCTTCAAACTGTTTTTATTTGTATAATCTCAGTAGACAAATGGCAACAAAAAAGGGACTGAAAAATCTTTGCAGTTCATAGCCAATGCTTCTCTTTTGATAACTCAATATCAACTACTCCATCTATACCACAACCCTGTGTAGGAATTTTTTATGTACATATAAATTAGATAACTCAGGCTCCTGGAACCACTTTGGTGGTTGAAGCGCAGAGGTTTTCTGGCTCAAATATGGCATATACATTGAGAATACTGCAATTTTTGTGGGGAAGTCACCTTTTTGATTTTGTTGTTTCAGTTGTACGAACACGTGGCAAAGATTGTGATCCACCACCTAGTGCAGCAGCAGCGGATTCAACGTGTGTGAGGAGATACTCGTATATCTTCTTCCTTAGCCTGTCTACTGTCTCGGCTGAGACATGGGGTGTTTCTACTTCATCCTTGTTCAAGCCAATCTCGTCTAACCAGTCATTCACACTCTTGAGCTGGGTCAACATTCCTGCAATTTGACCGTTGTCTGACAATGACGAGGTATCGACGTCAGCATCCAAGAACTTCTCTACAAATCCCAAGAACCAATCCTGGGACTCCATCCGCAACATTTCAGCCAAGTCAACAGCCTCGTCAAGACCCTCTCCTCTAGTCCAATCTGGTATGGGTTGGGGCTGTGCCTTCTGACCAACGGCTGGATTATCTCCTGGTCTACGAAGCGCCCCTGATGCAACCAGCTTAGAGCCTACTATGGGCCGAGGTTTCCCTTGGGTTTTGGCCGAGGCATTCTTTGCAGAATTTTCAAGCACTATCATAGGCTGATTGCCAGAGATAATCTTTTGGGCTTGAGCAGAGGCAATGGTAGGTGTAAGAGTAGAATTAGTTTCTTTGCTAAAAACAGAGAAGGATGATAAATTGGTGGCTAATGCAGCTTGGACCCAGGAGGCTGCATGCTTCCGTCGATCTGATGTCATCTTTAGAGCTTCTTCCGAGGGAATTTCCCCATGATCAGGGGATGAGCCAACCGGTATAATTTTTGATAGAGAATCAGCAACCATGCGAGCATTATTCAAGCTTGAATGGAGGGTCAAGAATTGCTCCACAGCTGGCTGTGGATTGTCTTCCTTGGCAGAGGTAGTTAGCTCAGAATACAAACTGCAAGAGGAAAAATAACAAAAAACTGTTAGATCAACATAATGTCTAACTCATAAGGCTACAAATATAAGAAGAAAAAAGGAAACAAAGTTCTGCCTCAACATAAAGCATGCTTTAAATTACAAGAAGGATTCTGAATTTCCAAAATTCACTTCAGAAAGACACTCCATATTTCTCCCGTATAAAACCCTCATTTCCTGAACATTGATGCATATCTATGAACAGGAACGGTCTTCCTGAATGTCACAAACAATTTGATGATCATAATATATCTTTCATTCATCAATCTCACCCTTATCATAAAATTACTCTTTGATTTTATGGACACCACCTATCATCATTTCATTTAGGATGGGAACTCATAAGTTTTGAGAAGATAAAAAATTGTTCCAGTATCAAGTAAACCCCCAAAATCCCAACCATGCTCCAAAACTGATGATGATTGTTCCTGCAACTGCTGCTCATTGATGATGAAAATTTATTGAAACTATATCTCTGCACTGGTGTTCTAAAGCAATTTCAGTGGCTACCATCAACTAGTAGTTGATGTCCCGTAAAACAACTCAATCCATCTTCAATTACCAAGCTGACTATAGGACTGATAACAACCTATTAGTAGAGCTCACTTCAAGATTAATTTAAGATAGGGCTTCTGCTTCTCAACTTCCCATAAATTCTAAAATGTGTGAAGAAATCACCTTGAGGGAGTCAAATCTACCCCGCTACTCTAGACCTTATTTCCAATGCTCGCAAGTCTTCAAAATCAACCTCTGTGATCCCCTAAGAGTCAGCAGGAGAAGAGGAGCTCCACTCAAATCCCTTTTCCAATAACTTAAAATTCATTCTGTGTAATACAAATCTTCTTCAGTTGAACTAGGCCTAGCAACCATCCTAAAAATGGTAGCAGATACGTCCGGTTCCAAACAAAGAAACTTGTAGCTAATGCTACCCAACTTTCTTGTCATGCCAAAACAAGGAAAAACCTTTGTTCAGGCATCTCTGGGCCAAAAGAATTCACAAGGAAAAATTTCTATACTGAATTTTCATTTTTCACTAAGATTACAATCAATATATTATAAGTATTATAGTAACTTCATATTTGCATGCAATCTAGTCACAGATCTAGCTAACAAGATGCAATGATGGGAAATTGCAATTGAAGTTCATAATACAAAGAAATAAATAACTAGGACGGTATTAATGGCAATCCCTGGTCAATATAAATATCACCACAGCCCCACTAGCATAAAGGACTGTCATCAAGAGGAAAAAGATTTTGTATCATCTAGTTCAGCTAGCGAGCTCTCTTGTACCCCACTAGCATAAATGAATATCATCAAGAGGCAAAAGATTTTGTATCGTCTAATTCAGCTAGCAGTGCTCTTGTAGTCATACAATAGATCTTGGAATTTAATCCCTCTCTTTCCAGGGTTAGAGAGGCTAGTTTGATTTTGGGGGGTATGAGGTTCAAAATTTAACACAAAAAAGGAAAATGCAAAGAAAATGGAATTTCAGAACCAAGAAAAGTGGACTTTGAACCATTAGCTCTTACAAATAACATCCAACAAGACTACACTCTATTCAAATCAAAATGCCAGAACTCAAGCCTATTTTTATTCCTATCCTACAATAAAAGAAAGTGAATCATAGCTCATTCTGACAGATTGGGGAGTCCTGCCTATCCACATAAACTATTAACAGCAAAATGAATGTACTTCATATTATTTTGACCAATTCTTGTCGTTTATGCGACTGAGTCACTTTCAGAAAAGCGTATGATATGCCCGTGTCTCTTTGATTAATAGAGAAACTAGTAATATCAACTTCATATAATTTTTAAGACCAGTTCCAAACCTCACTTGATGAAAGAGTCTTCCACAGATAGTAATAATAGCCCATCCTATAAGCTTCAGAGGCTAATATAAGTTTAAACGAGAAAGCCTCTTGGTTTTAGGCCCATAATTTGAGCAATGCTAGAACTACTATGTGATTCCAACCGTAGACAACATTGTCATCAGAAATCCTAGGCAATGAATGAACCGTAGTATCCAAAGCAATAGAATATGCCTAGTATTACTACCAGGCATTCCTTTGTTTGAGGCGCGTTTTACCTTAAACATCGAAGCAAGCTCTCTGCAGCAGAAGCCTCCTGCAGAGCCTCAATTGCTGCCGTCTGTGCAGCATCTCTATGCTTCATGACTTCCTGCAATAAAAAATAGGAAGACATACAATAAGAAACATGACATGCTGAGCAGAAGAAATTGACACATTTATTACCTTTTCAAGAAATTGACACGTTTATTACTTTTCCAGACTAACTAGTTCATTCATGTTGCCTAAGACACAAGTTTGCGACACAAAGCACAACAAATCAAGTAACATAAGGCTCAGCCCCAAATAATCAGATGCCGTAGACAATTCTCTTATAAATTACATTTCAAGAGTATTTCAGCAAAAGACAAATACTCTGAAATTTCAAGGCTTACTAATTTACAAACAGCTTAAATAAATTTTCCAATAATACTGCATATGGATGCTTCAAATGTACGAGTACGAATTTGCACAAGAAGCTGATAGGAAGTACTGGACCATTTGCTTGTGATTTAAAAAAATTCTTTTTATTAAAGGCTAAGGAACTTATCAAAATTCTTTTTATTAAAGGCTAAGGAACTTATCAAGATCCAAGTTATCATACTCTTCGTACCTTTCCAAGCTTTGAAAGGGATGAGGGGAGGGCACCCCATGAAACACCTCCATCTGTTAATCTTCTGCTATTTATTGGTACCTTGACCAAATTGCTGGGGAGACCATTACTGTTGAGTTCTCCAGATTTCCTTCCAATGGATGATTTTGGCTTATTTGATTTTTCTTGATCATCCAATGCTGCAGGAACCTTCTTGGCAGGGGTTTGAAACCTATTCTCCTCTTTAGAAGACTTTGCAGATATATGGCCCTTATTATCCTCTTTTGAAGGCAACCTCTCACTTGATGTGCTTTTTCTAGGAGCCTGGAAAATGGGATTAAATTAGATGAAGAACATAATTCTTTAATTTTTAAGATAAATGATTAAACTCACCGGACACAAGTCAAAAAACACATTTTCCATTTAATTTTTAAGATAAATGATTAAACTCACCGAACTACTCCTAGATTCAAGCTTGGGATCATGTTTGGCAGCTCTCAATTTTGAGTTCTCTCTAGTCTTGACCTCCAAATTCCCTTCCCAGCTCTTCCTCAAGGCCTTGGCCCCAAACTCAATCCCTTGCACTAAATTCTTGATGACCGGTACCTTCCTCCCAGTGGGACTCGCCCCACGAGCAGAATTCGCCTTTTCCACTGATCCCACCTTCATTGCAGCCTTATCCAATCCCTTAATCTTTGACTGCTGCTTAACCCCATTTGCAAATTTCTCAAATGAAGTAGGCAATGAATAACAACTTGTGGGAGAAGAAGGGATTGACCTTGAACTCGATGATTTCGATTTCCCCAAAGCCTCCTTCAAATCTAAAGTCAATGCTTGTTTCGACAATTGAGAATTTGATCTACTCACAGTTGGCCTTTTCTTTTCCAATTGATCATCTTTAGCTCCACCATTCAATCTATTCCCCATTGATTTCTCCTTTTCACCAACATGACTATTTCCTGAAACCACTTTTAAAGGTGATTTCACTTTGTCCCCAGGTTTAGAACATGAAGAATTATTACTACTACGCTTGTTATCATTATTAAGAAACCCAAGAGAGTGAGTTGCCACAATATCTTCCGGGCTTCCTACACAAGGATGCCTCCCAGGAACCGGCCTAACCCCACGAAGAATGGGGACAGGAGAAGCAGATTCAAGCTTCTCAACATGAATAAACTGTCCTAACTGAATCTTATCGCTAAGAATCAAATCATCATGTTCATCAGGCAAAGATACATATGTAGCATGAGATGAATCTGAAACCTTCAAGTAAAATCCTTGGTTGGGAAAAAGCTCACCGCCTGCTAACGCAGGAACTATACTCACCACTTGCAAAAGAGAAGACCTGTGCTCGCCAGCAACTTTCACATCTGTGTTCATATGTTGTAAAAGCTTGAGAAGCACACCAGGCACAAGATTTGCCATTGCAGAGACTTCCAATTTGCATTACTGTCAGAAACCCAGATGGAAAAATCTTCAAGATTTCATATGAGCAAGAAAGAGATCTTGAAAAGACTGGATTTTGGGCAACACCCACATTGAGAAAATAAATGAGAACTGTGTACAGATTCTTCCCGGGTAAAAATTTGTTGCCAGAAAAAATTTAATGAGACAAAAGCCAAAAAGAGAACTGCAATATTCAGGGTTCAGATTGGGAAGCGATTGAAGCTTTTGGCTAGCAATAATAATGGCGCAAAGATTTATTTTAAACACACAAAAATGAACAGATTGCACACCAACCCAACTGACGTTAATATCGAAAAAAAATACACCAATTTTGGAAATCAAGCCGAGAGAGTAAAATTAAATGAGAAAGTTTCAGTATTTGGTAAGTAAAAATAATAATGGTGTACAGCTTGTAAAAAAATTTCTTTTATATATTATATTTTATATAAAGAAAATTTTACTAAAAACTCGCCGTCCCTGAAGCCTAAAATGACTGAAACCAGTAAAGAGCAACTGACATTTTCTGAAGCAAACAACAACAGAACAGAAATAAAGAAAGGAAGGAAGAAAACCCAAGTACAAAACTAAAATCTTTTGGCTGGGTTTACAAGTAACAATAAATTATCCAGCAAAAAAGCAACCTTTTTAGAAGATAAAGAGAGAAAGGAGAGACACCAAATTTAAGAAATGAATGAAGCGTGTAGTGTATGTAACATGGGGCTGCAATGAAATAATATTTGCAGCAAGCAACAACACAAAAAGGCAAATAGGAATAATAATTGATGACAGGCTTACTCTTCATTGCATAATTGAATATATACATACATACATATTTATATTTATATTATGATTTATGATTCTTTCCATATGAGATGTGTCAGTCAGACAGATACATACGTGTATATATATATATAAACACATGGACTTGGATGAATCAATGTGGGTACAAAAGAAAAATGGAACCTGACATCAACTTTAGGTTTGGTTGAATAGTGTTGTGTTGTTGAAGAGTTAAAAGAAGGTTTTGTTTTGGATTGAATTGAACCAATCAAGTAGAAGAGTCTCATGAAATTCTTACAGGAACTCTGGTCTGGAATCTTGGCAGAGAATAAACTTTTCCTCTGTTTTTTTCTGTAAATTTTAAGTCAAGTTATTTACTTATTTTAAGTTAATTTAATTCTTTAATAAAATTCGAAGATGCCCTTTTTATCCAATGAATTTATTGAAATTAAAAAGTATATCCAAATATTATGATTATTTTATTTAAGTATAATTTTTAATTATATTTTTTAACTTATACATTATATTTCAAAAAACATCAAAATTTGAAAAAATATAACATCAACTTTCCAAGACAACAATTAATTTACTGATATTACATTTAAAACATTTAAAATTTACCTTAACCTAAGATGTGTATTTCTGTCAGCTACATCTGCAGTTATAAAAAATAAAAAATAATAAATTTTACCTTTATTCTAAAAATTTTATTCCAATAATTACATAAAATCTTAAAATATTTTGTATTAATATTTTTCGAAAAAAATTAATAATATTATTTTTTAACTAATTTCATTCTCACAAAACAACAATATTATCAAAAACACAATTCAAATCAAACAAGCAATTAGACCTTTCAATAAAACTTGTCAATTTTTTTTTTCATTTTAGAAATGTACCAATATCTTTTATGTAATATAAAATATACATATGAAGACTTTTTCAATCACATAGAAGTACTATTATCATTATTATTATTTAATCCTAATGCATTGGAGGATAAAAAAAGTCTTCCTTAATTATTATTATTATTATTATTATTATTATTATTATATATTAAATTAAAATAATTTAAAGTAATAATAATTTATTTGGTAATGCAAATGGGTGCATGTGCAAAGTTATGGAGATGTTAGAAACCAAGGTAATAGGGTGTGTCGGCTACCCTCAAAAGTTGTCACATCCTTTTATACTATAGTTGTTGTACATTTTTATCTTCTTTCAAAATTAATTAATTATTTATTAATTTAATTTAATTATTGTTTTTATGTTTTTTTTAGGGGAGAGAGTATGGCTTTCAAGCAATACATGAAACATGTGGTGGGTAATAGGATATATGGGTCCACTCTACATGAATACTTGTAAAATAATTCATTAAAAAAATGAAAGAGATTTGGGTATTGGTATTGAAATCTCACCATCTCATGGTGTAGAAGGTACAAACAATACCAATTTGATGTGGCCAATTCATTTTGATGTATCTTAATTTTGGGAAAAACATCTCAATCTTTTTTTCCCGATTTAAATAGTTTGAAACAAGTTTGACACTTTTAAATTATTTTAAATTTAAGTAACAATAAAAAATAAAAGATTTGATATTTCATAAGTAAAATTATTTCCATTCAAATTTTTTTAAAAAAGTTAATTTTTAAAAAAAATCATTATCAAATATTTAATGTTCTAAAATGAATATAAATTTTATTTGAAGTACCGTTATACATACAAATTCAATCATAACAAATAATAAAAATAATTTTAATTGTACAATATTTTGTATGCATTACATTTTTTAAAAAATTTCAATGAAATTTAGTATATTTTACTAATCTCATCTCAACTATATTAAAGATTAGGTTTATTATAAAGATAAAACATCAATTTATTTCATCATTGAAATTGAGTGAATGATTTCTCTCTCTCTCTCGTTTTTTTTTCTTAATTTTTCTCTTATTTACATTAACTAAAATTTACTAAAATTAAAAACTCACCCAAATCAATCAATTAAATTTAATTTATTTAATTGCATGGATTACCTCATGAGGCATCCAATTAACTAGTCTTTTAGAATTTTTGGCACTCATTGAATACCAATTTAAAAAAAAATTAAAAATCGAAGCTTATATTAATATTTCAAACATCTATAATTTAAGTGAAAATGATAATGTTTTATAAAATTGCAACTTTGGATTCCACTGAATTTGCTAATACTCACTATCAATATATTAGTAAAGGCAATGATTTGGGACGATTGCATGTACGTGTCATTAGCCCACAAGTTCACCTTATTGTTTTGTTTTTTTCTTTTATTGCCTTTATTTTTTATAATTTGTATAAATGATTAATAAATAATTGATATATCTTATGATTGTGATTTTAAAAATTAATATATTTTCATTCAAAATAAATTATATTAAGAGTTAGTTCCATGTTAGTTGTCTAATTTATTATTTTCACAATCGGGTTAGTTCTAATTAGTTGGTTGTACATGTTCTTGACCCACTTAATTTTGGCTTATCCTCTTCCAACTCCTCACTTATTTTATAAATTAATAATTTGGTTGGACAACCACTTAAATTTGAAAATTAATTATTCATTAATCAAGCCTTTTATATATAATTTGTCTCATTCTTTTTTATTAATTATTGTTTTAAAATTTTAACTTCTCTCTAAAGAGAATATATTTTGTGGGTAATTATATATATATGACTTAAGTTTTATATATTGAAATTGACTAAATACAATATAATTTTAAAGATTTTGACTAGAGAAACAATTCGATATTGTTAACAATAGTATCTATCAAATCTACGAAAATTCTGTTATTTTAAAATCTGAAATCTCGCATTTAAAGTTATTTTAATAATTTTTGAGAAATTTAAAAATTTTACTTTTTATAAGAACTCCAATCAAAATATCATTTATTTCCTTAATTTTACTATATAATAAATTTTTAATCTTACATAAATTTAAAAATGTATGTCTATTAGAGTATTTGTCAAATCCAAAAGTCATTAGTATTAGAAGGATCCAAAGCTTAGTTGTTGGCATTCAACTTTACTAATTGATAACAAAATTTAGAAAATACTTTACACTTCCACTTTTTCATATCTTTCTCATATTTAATTAAATTTATATTACATATATTATGAAATAATTTTTAATAATATATACAGTTTGGCAATTAGGTGATTGTAATTTTCTGTTGAAAAGTGAGGACTGAGGTCCACTCTTTGATGAAAACCATATAAAAAAATTTATCTCTTAGATTGGAAATTAAGACTTCATATGTATATGGTCACTTTCTTAAGAGATGAAGAGTTCCTCAATCTCTTTCTTGAAAGGTTAGAAAGTTAAGGAGTTGTTTTAATTTCCTTTGTGTTACAAGTTTTTTATACTGCCTATAGATAATCATTATTATTGAAAAGATGGTTTAATATGAACTTTAAAAAAAAAAAAATAGGAACAAATATATATATATATATATATATATATAAAGATGTTTGTGGAGTATATTTTTTCTTTTTTCTTATTCTTTTATTTTAATTTTCAAATTTATTTTTTATCAGATCGAATAGAAAATGAGAAAAATATAAAATATTTATAAATTATACATGTAATATATAATTTTAAAAATAGTAAGTTTTTAGATTAATCTAAATATTTTATTTGATACTTGTTGATTTGATTTAAACATAGCATAATCAAAGTCACCCATGTTTTAAAAGATTGTGAAAATAAATATATTATATTTTATGCTCTTGCCTACAATAATTTACAAGAAAATAAATGATAGAATGGAATATTATTATAGGCAACCCTTAGCTAGGTTAAATGTGAGGCCAAAGAAGTGTGTGGCAAAAACATAAATTCCCTCATCATGCTCACTTTCTTGGAAAGTAGCATGAGAATTTTCCGGGAAAGTCAACTAAAGTAAAGAAAATATTGGAATATTGATAGAAAAAGTGAACTCAAACCCCATGATTGAATGAAGCATTATTTTGTTGACAACATCAAGTCAAACTACAAGATCTAGCATTACTTCCACATTACATTGCTCCATAATTCATTCGATAGTCACATAGATACAACATTATTATTGTAATTAATAATTGATTATTTATAGGATAGGATTAGGATGCACAAACATATACTATACATCTTTTAACTTTTCTCAATTTTTTCATTATAATTTCTAATTTTTTTATAATTCTTAATGTTTTAATTATAATTTTAAAGTTGAATTATATTTAAAAAATTATAACGAAAATTTTTCTTTATAAAAATTTAAGAATTATAACAAAAAAAAAATTAAGGATTTGTTTGATATAGTTTTTTAAGTAGAGTTTTTTTGGAGTAGACATTTAATTAGTAAAACTTCTATAAATAGAACTCTTAAGTTAACAAAAATTTATTAATCGTTTTATTATCATAAATAATTTTTGAGTAAATTTAAATAATTATTTTAGTAGATAAACTTTTGATATTTTATCTTAAAGAAATAATGTAAAATTTTTAAAATAAAGTAAGAGTAATTTAGATAATTTTACTTTTTGCACAAATTTGAAAAACTCTACAGCTAAAAACCTAAATTTTAGATTTCTTTCAGTAAAATAAAAATAGTTTTCTTAATTTTCAAAAACTTTTTTTAATATCAATTGAACAATATTTAAAAATTTAAAAAGAGTTTTTATTATTATAATTTTTTTAAACTAATAAAAAATTAAATCAAATGAACAATAAAAAAAACTAATCGATGTATCATAAATTTTTATACACGTTATTTTGACCCATATTATTAAATTAAAAATAAATGATAACTTATAAAGAAAGGTAGTAGCAAAAAGGTAAGCCACTTAAAGTATGATTAATCATTAAGCAAAATAGTTATGAGTAGGTGTTTGTTTTGAAACTTATAATTAATAATTGTTCCCCACTACTCAAAAAAGGGCCATGCTTAGATAATTAAAGCAATTAAAGAGTTCATGGTATTAATTACATCTTTGAACAATAAAATAAATGTAGAAAGAAGATGGAAGATAAATTAACAAAAAAAGAAAGTGAAGAATATATTAAGCCTATAAAAAATATGTCTATAACCATTTTGTTTTTGTTTTTTTAAAAGTTCACATAATATTATTATATTATTACTATATAATTTATTTGGATAAATTTATTCTTTCATTATTTTATATAATTTTAATTCGTATTAAACATTTTAATTGTGAAAAAATTTTAAATTACGATGGATGTTTTACTTATATATTTATTTTAAAATTAATTAATAATCATAATTTTATTAGATAGTCTCGTGAGAATTATCATATCTAAAACTTTTTTCTTAAATATATGTAAATTATTATTATTATTATATTTTTTAATTTAAATAATTACAAAAAGAAAATAAAAATATATAAGATCATGTATCAAGAATAATTAAATATTAAATTTGAAGTAAAATTTATTTGAGTCAAAGTCAAAATGATCACATCTTCTCTTTTACATCATGCTTGCGATAATTATCACGATGTCAATATCACAACACAAAATTGGTAAATCGAAAATAATTTCTTAAAAAATTCAACATACAATTATGAAAAGTCAATTAAATTAAAATATATGTGCTTTTCTCTTCATATAAATTAATAAAATCACTCGATTTTCACTCTCCTTTTGTTAAAAAAAAAATCCTCTTAAAATGAATCGATCAAATACATACAATATATTTATCGTTTTAATCTCAACAAATATTACTCCATAACAAAATCTTTGTATTCAAAGTGAAGAAAGAGGGAATCCAAAGAGACCCATGATTATTATTATTATTATTATTATTATTTTAATATTTATATTTTAATCATAATATAAAAAATAAAAATGCATAAAAAAAAAAGATACTCTCTCCTTTTTGGAAACCAAGTTGAATAAGCTTGCCGACACATATGCATGTAACATGTTAATGGGATAATAACATTTACATCCACTAAGAGTTTTAGAAATAACAATTAACAACATGATTCTCTCGATTATAATATTTCAGTCTCTTATAGTATTATATTAAAAATATATTAAAAAACAAAGAAAAATAGTTTTTTTTTTAAATTATAGTCTTACCGACATTATAATCGAAAGTTTGCTAGAAAGTTGAATAATAGTTACTATTACAATACACCCAACACCTAAGAATCTATCTTCATATATAGAGAGAAGTCTCCCAAAAAGTTTCAAAAATTCTCACATTAATCTTATTTTGAATAGATTTAAATATCTGAATCTAATAATTTATTTTTATTTTTCTTGTTTAAAAATATATTTATAAAAATATAGATAATAAAATTAGTTAATTTTTTTAGATTTAACTGAAATAAAAAATTAACTTTTTACTAAATAAAAGAATCTCTTAAAATTATTATTAAGATTAAAATAATTAAAATTAATTACTTAAAGTATATAAATTTATCCATTAAGATAAAGAAAAAAATTGTTAGGTCAGTAAATTAGGGATTAAATTGTTAAGATTAATAAAACAAGTGCTAATTTATTATTACGGCAATATTTTGGGACGAAAATGTTATTATCCCAGTTCCTAATTGATTGATAACCTAATGATACGTATTCTGCTTGGAAATTGTTCCGCTTAAAAAGAAAACAAAGAATAATTAAAGTAATTAATTTAATTTAATTTATAGATAAAAAATAATTACAGAATATTCTGATTAAAGGGAACTTATAATTATTTGACACATTAAAAGGTTAATTAAAGTTAAAGCAAGAAGTTTGGCAAGTAAGCAATCTCCGCCACAAATTCTCAATGCAAAGCAAAGTGTGTCAATGTCACTTCATTAATTTTAAACAATTATCTTTTTATAAAATTCATCTTAAAGATTCTCCGTACAAGATTTTCCCAACAATAGTTTTTAATTTCCTCCCTTTTATTATGTCAATTTTATTTTTAAAAATTAAAAAAATTATACATTCACCGATATTTATTTTATTATTTAAAATCTAAATATAATTAATATAAATTTAACTAAAATTTAAATTTAATTGATATATTTATTTATTTTATTGTAAATGCGTTAATATATTTATTTGTTAATAATATGTAAACATATATTGTCTAAAAAATTTTGAAATTAATATGTAAAATTGTTGATATATATAATATATTAAGCACTATTAACAAATAAAATATTTAATTTATTTAAAAATTCAGTTATTTAAATTTAAAATTTAAAATTAATTATTTTTAAATATAAATTAAAAATAAATATATTTTAAATATTTAAATAATTTTATTTAGAGTTCAGATTAAAAAATAAATAGACGTTTGCTCTAACAAAATTTGAAATTTGTGATATTAATATTACAAAAGAGTCACATGCATAAGATTTGTAAATGTTGAGCTATAACTAAAATGAAATTTTGACCATTGCGATAACTAGAAAAATAGCTATCTTGATCAATTAGATCCTGATTCTTATTAGGAAAAATGTCCAACACCCCTAATTTTTTTGCCTAATACTCCATCACCTCCCTATATTTTTTTTAAATACCCCATTACTTTCTTGCATTTCAATTTTACCTTTCAAAAATTTAAATATTTTTTATTTTTATCATTTATAATTCAACATAAACTAATTGAACGAAAGGATAAAATCGAAAAAAAATAAGAGTTAGGGGAGTGATAGGATATTAGAGAAAATATAGTGGGTGATGGGATATTGGTAAAAAAATTATGGGGTATTAGGGATTCTCCCTACTTGTTATATTGTTGATAAATGTTCTATTGACGAGGGTTTATGTGAATTAAATGTAATTATTTTATAAATAAACCAATATTTGAGTGTGTTCAATTTTTATTAGTTATATTGATAAAAATTTGTCGATAATATAGACTTTTTAGAGATTTTTAGGTATTATTCATACTATAATGTAGATAGTCTCTTAAATGCTAAGTGTACTATAATTATAAATTATCTTTTCAGTTAAATTTCAGTAGATCTCTTATTATATATTAGTAGATTTGTAATATGTAATTTCTAAAAAAAATTAAATAAAAAAATTGTGTCAAAATAATATAAATAATTTTATCTTTTATATTTATAAGCCTATTTTTATCTAAAATTAAATTTGTTCTTTGAGTGAAATGTGTTTTATCTTTATTTTTAAATGATTTCATAGAAACTCTTTTGACTTTGAGATTTATTTAAAAAAAAAACTATTATAATAAAAAATTTATTAGCAATTTACATTCGGGACCAGGAGGGTCAAATATAACGGCAGAGAATCAGAGATCAGTCAACGGCTGATGAATCTGTCAGCCACTGCGATTATGAAACGTGGAAATTTATTTCCTTGACCACAATGGTCAAGTCTAACGGGAGAGATCCGAGTCAGCGGCAGATACACGAGTTAGACATTGTGATTATGACACGTGGAATTAAGACGTTGTATCTTCTGTTGATCTCATCATACGTGACTCACGTTAATTTTTTTTAAATAAAAAAGAAAATAGAAATAAATAAATAAAGAAAGAGGAGAGCATGTGATTATATTGAATTGCGTCAACTGAAAATGTTCATGTGAGCGGCGGTGATTGACACTTGATGTATTTTATTTTTTATTATTGTTATATTAAAAAAAATTATTATAATATATTTTTATAATTTTATATGTTAAGAATAATAATAACAATTATATTTTATGATAATTTTGAATATACATAATTTTGATACTTTTACTTTCTAAGGTAAAGTTGTATTAATTTTGTATGTTATTATATTATTTATTGCACTTGAAATTAATTTACAAATTAAATTGTAAAAAACAGAGGGAAGAATAAAAGGAGAGGATATTTTATTTTAAAAAAATAAAGGGCAAAAATAGAGGAGCTAATGAAAAGAATATATAATCGTAGATGTACTTAAAAAATATATTTTTTATTATATAAATTTAAGTAGAGACGAAATAATTATAAATAAAAACAAATGAAATTATGGATGTACTTATCAATAATTGAGATATATTTATGTGTGCACGTGTGTGCATACATAAATATATATATATATATATATATATATATATATATAGATATATATATATATATATAGATATGGGTGTGTGTGTGCATGCTCGCATATGCGTGTAGGTAGGAAGGTAAAGAATAAAATCAGTAGCCTCATATTTTTATATTATTTTGTAGACTGTTGAATTTAGATATTTTCATAAATTGAGATTAAATTTAGTATGCATATTAATTATGATACATTATTTATATGTTTCAAATTTAATTTTAACTGTTGAAAATGTGTGTGTACGTATGAGGGAAGAGATTAGTAGCCCCCATATTTTTATACTATTTTATAAACTGTTGAATTAGACACTTTCGAGGATTAAAATTGAATTTAGCACGTGCATCAATTATGGTGTATTAGTTATACATTAATTATATATTTTATATTTAATTTTAACTTTTTAAAGTGTTTAAATTCAAAGAAAAAAGGTTTAATGTAAAAATATGTGTAAAAATATGGGGTTATTGATCCTCTTCCTATATAATTATATGTTTTACATACATATATACGGATTAACCATCGTTAACTTTAATAATTTTTATATTTTTATAGATTATTAAATTTTAATACTTTTAACGATTTATATCAAATCTAATACATGTTATTAACATATAACTAATATATATATATATATATATATATATATATATATATAATCTTAACAGTTAAAAATATCAAAATCTAATAATTTATATATGATATTAAAAAATATAAAATTACAAAGGCATTGATTTTTTCCTTATATCTAAAGTTAAGTCATTAATTAACATTTGCTTGCACAAAGATTTTCCAAATTTTTTAATTTTACACAAGTCTTGTCGCCTTTCGCTATTGGGGATGAAATTGTCGAAATTTAGCAAACTATGTCCTATTTTGTTAAGTTTGATAAATTTTAGGGACAAAACTGTTATCATTTATTGTTTAATTTGGTCACTTCAACTTTACAATGTTGTCATTTTGGTCCTCTATCTTTATGATTTCTTTTAGTATTTGGGCTCTCTGATTTTACACTCTCAATCTTTTGAAGACTCAAACTTTAAAGACCAACTCTGCCCTTTCTTTCATGTTTGAATTAAAACAAAAAGAAAATGATTTTTTTAAAATAATATAACAAAAATATAAAGAAAAACAAAAATAAACAAATTTCTTTTTATATATAATATTAGGTATGACAGCTATTTCATGCACACATTCACACACAAACATATCTATATATTATTATTATCAAGAATTAAAAAAATGCTTAAAGCATGTGGAATCTCAATAAGTCTTGAAATATGTGGGGTTTTGCTTAATATTTCAAAAAGATATGTAGGGTCTCATAATTCACAAATCAATGATAATTTTTCTAACTTCTTTTCATGTCTACCCATTAAATTGTCGGTTCATGCATCACCGCACATCAAAACTACATCGTTTGATTCAAACTCAAAGTACACCGATGCAATAGTAGTTCATAATGTTTAGTGAAAGTAATGATGCCAAATATTAATAAAAAAAAAATTAAATCTTACTGAAAATTAGTGTTATTTAAACGGTGTTCTAACTTTGCTTCCAAGCAAAATTGCACCACCAACTCTAAACAAAACCTAATATAAATATGTTAAATTAAAAAAGTGTGCACAATATTACAATTTTGATATATTATAGTCAATCCTTTTCTATATAATTGCTATAATTATAGTTACAATGTCACATTTTTGATATGTTATAGTCACTATGTTTCTATATAATGGTACAAAATATGGTATGAAATGACAATTCATGAAAGGTATGTTTATGAATTTTTGTGGAATCGATTCTCTACTTATTTAATGTATGGTTGGGAAATCCAATTGAAATTCAAAGTACAATAGTGTGTTTTTTCTCGCGATGTGAGCACTTCTCTCTTTTTGGACTTGTCAACCTCTTGCAAGGTAGAATAATAGGTAGGTCACTTATCACATGATATCTTCAGTCATGAGTTAGCTCTAATACCAAATATAACAGCTTAATATATTAAATTGTAATTATATTATTATTAACAAATATCATTATTTTTTGTTTTAAATCTTCTAATCATTTTCGCAAGAGATCCGAATACATTTTTTTTTCTAATCTTTCAAGAAAAAGATTCATTCTCTTCATACAAAATAGGAGGTAGAACTAATAAAAATTTATTTTTTGATTCATTCTTGGAGTTGAATACTTCATTCAAGAATTATATTTGATCCAATCTATAAAAATTAATAGAAAAGACAAATATCTTAAGATACACTACATTTAGTTCAGTTATTGATAGAGTGAATAGATTTGTCATTTTTTAAAATGTCTCTTCCGATTTAAAATTATAGTCTAACATGTATTCCCTTGCTTCTATTATAGAATAGATGTGAGCCCACTCTAATATCAAATATTCAAATGTAACAATTTAAGTAAAAAAATTGAGTAGATAATGTTCTTTTAGAGCACACAATCCATCACAAATTTATTTTTGAACTTTACGACTTAAAATGTGTTTGTTTAATTAAGAGAATCCAAAGTTTATAACTAAATCTAATTTTACCTATATACGAGATATGACATAAAATGTACCATACTAATATTTATTTAAATTGTTAATATATTTATGATATAATACTCATAATTATACATTATAAATTTCCCAATTACCAAAACAATTTGTTGCTTAAATGACCAACAACTCTCCAAAAGTTTCTAAAATACTATAAGTAATAATAAATGTCCTTCACCAAATTAAAATATATAATCCAAATTGAGTGTTTTTTTTTTGGTATCTTTAGCCGCTGAAACTCTCATTGGCAGGGTATGTGACTACAAGAAATCTAAAAGAAAAAAAATAATTAATTAACAAAAAACAAAAGAAATAAATTAGAAAACAAGAAAGATATAAAAACTCATCATTAATTAATTAACTCATTACCACACATATTTAAAGACAAACAATTAATGGGCCAATAACAAAATTAAAATAAGAATCTTATTATTAAAAAAATCAAATGGATATTCACATATACGAATATTTATAGGTTAAATTGTCATATTCTTTTAAAACCTTTATATATAAATATTAATGGGTTTGATAAGTGTAAGATAAATGCATATATAATCTCTTTGGACGTAGTTTGAATAGTCTGTGATATTCTTGATACTCTCAAACTATTTCAAATTTAGGTAACAGTAGAATGTAAAGATTTAGTATTTTATAAGTAAAATTTTTTACTCTCATTCAAAATTTTTTAAAAGATAAATAAATAATAATAAAAGAAATGAATAAATAAAAATGTAGAAAAAAAATTAACTAGAGAAAAAATCAAATTTTTTTTTTGATTTTTCACATTTTTCCGTCTCATTTTCTTTGGCAACCAAACATTACTAACATGAAAAGTTTTTCAATCAACTAACACCCTCCCAAAAAAAAAAAAAACTAATAATCCTTAAAAAGGGAGAATTTTCGTTTCTCTCCTATTATTTAATTTAATATCTCGTTTTTTTCTTATTGTTTTGAAAATGTCCCGATTCCCTATTTTGTTATATAACGGTGTTAAGTAAAATAATATATGAATATCTAAACTTTAGACTATTACTTAAAATATCATAATAGTTTTAAAAATATTCGTATAAATTTTAATTTATTAAAAAAATATAATTATATTCTTATATAATAGTAATTAGGTAAAAAAAATTATTTTCAACTCCTAACCAAAAATACATATAAAATAATAATATATATTATTTTAAAACATATTAAATATAAATTTATTTATTTTTAAATTTTTTTAACATTAATATTTTATTTATTTTAAAAATTATAAAATTGATCATTCAATTTTATTTGATATTTATATAGATTTATTATATTTTTAAATTTTAAAATTTAAATAATTTTCTATTCTAAGAATAATATATAATATTTTTTTGATATTTAATGTAATAAATATTTTTTATATTGACTAATAGATATAAAGAACAATATATTGAAAAAAAAATCATATCATTATCATTACATATACAAATCTATCTATATCAATTGATATGATAATGCTATATTACTATATATTTTACATTTTTATTAAAAAAATTAGTTTGAATATTTTTTAGTTGTGGAACCAATATTTTTAGTTTAAAATATTTTTTTTTTAGTTATGGAACTTATTATTATTTGAAATTTTTAAAAAAATTTAATAAATGTGAGTCATGGCCTATTAACTTGATTAGTTATGGTTAGTAATTTTAAAATATTATAAAAACTATGTCCTTATTTAATAGTAGTAAGCTAAATAAATAAATAAAAATATCAAATATATAATTTATTTTATTTATTTTTTAATACTTATGTAATATATTATAAAATTTTAAAATTATATTATAATACAATAATAACACATTTTATTTCTAGTTACCATTTTTTATAATTTATTTTATAATATCTAATTAATATATTAAATTATTAATCTATCGTAAAATAAATAAAATTATATTTTAACTATAATATATTAACTAATATTTAAAATTTTTATAAATATTTTTAAAACTATTATAACTACTTAAGTAATAGTCTAAAGTTTAGAAATTTATATATTATTTTACTTAACATTATTATGTAACCGAAAAAGAATCATGATATTTATAAAATAATAGAAAGAAAACAAAATATTAGACTAAACAATTGAGAAAAACGGAAATTCTCCCCCTTAAAAAAACCTAAAAAAAAACTTGTAAAATTTAAAACATGTTCCAACAGAGTTGTTTAATTCCGCAATTAAAAAAAAAAATGCAAAAAACAGTAATTAACTAGTGGAAAGATTAATTCAGAGTATCATATTGTCCATAAAGGAATTAGGGCTTATACTCAAATTTAGAATAACAAAATTGAACATAATTTTTTTTAATTTTAACAATTTAATCTTTGATAGTTTTTTTTGAACTATTACAAATCTACTAATATTTTTAAATTAGACATTTACTAATATTTACAACCAAAGATTTACTGAAATTTAACTGAAAATATATTAAATAATTATTAGACACCCAACATCCAAAAAATGACTAAAATATCTTTGAGAAAGATTTCACAATTTATTAGAAAAACTTTGCCTTAAGTAAGATTAGAAAACCTGTCCTCCCAATTGGGAGTGTAGGTCTTTTGGCCTCAGTGGTTAATCTTTGATGGTTAATAGTAACATTTTGGATTTACCGTATCAAATAAAAGTGCGTTAAATTAATTCAAACTCGACTTATTTAATAATCATGTAAAAAAAAACAATGAGTGAAACAAGTTTTAATTATGTCACTAATTACTTAAATAATTAATTAGGTAAAAGACATCTTAGTTCCTGAAGTTAGTCCCTTCCACGAAATGCAAACCTAAGTCTTGCTAACAGTAACCAACAAGTATGATATGAAATTGTATAGGAAAAAAACTGCAATAACGCAAACCAAGTTTAAATAAATGTCCATAAATCAACTGGTAAAATGATCCACATTCTGCTAACAGTAAAAATCATCACATACCAAGCTCAAATCCATTACACAAAAAAAGTAGCATCAAATGTAAAAATGTAATTCTCAATTCCTAGATAATGAAGAACAAGTCCAGTGCTGGCTACATTCACAGGTCTTGCACACTCAAACCTGCATGCATGAAATAGACAAAACAGAAATTAAAATAAGTCCAGTCGAAACATTCATAATTCACAGCATTGAAATAAAAAACAGCACGACATAAAAATATAAGTTTCCGTATATGCTTTTATTGCTGAATTCAAGATTAAAGCGCCTGGTGTATAATAAGATGATTTCTACCAACAATTTACCTGGGGGAAGAGATTGCTTCAACTTGTCAGCCTTCTCTGAGTCGAACACACAGAGGGTATAGAGGTACTTGGAGCAGCGAACCTTGAACTTGACGACATCTCTGCTCCTCTTGATTTTCACGGAGCGTGCATCCTTCCTTCTGGCAGTGAGAAGGAAGTCCTTGATCTCGTGGATCTGCTTAGGCTGTGTTACATAAATCAAAACACAAAATCAAAACCTCAGGCAGTAAGAAAACATACTCACTGAATCAGCATATAAGCTGATATGACTGCATAAACTTCAGCATCTTTAACGTAGATTACTAATGATATCAAAATCATCTGAATAATGTAATCATGTATTACTTTCTTATAGAAAACTTTAGACACAAAGCCCTGTATTATTGGACAAAAAAATCATGACACATCACAGAAAGAGAAAGACTGGGAAAGAACGGGGAAGACAGCATAACATTGACAGAGCATTCATGAAATAGAAACAAACAGTACCAATAGCTAGTGGCAAGAAAAAGATGAGCAATTTTTCTTCTTGATACAATTTTGTGCCAGCTTTAAGCTGTTCAATAAAGCAATTATCAATAGAAACTTCAGTTAAATTATACAGAAACTTAGAAGTTATGATACTCATTATAGTGCGTTGTATGTTTTAAAGTGATACTGAAACAAAAGTTTAGAAATCTGTATTAACTTGTCAACCAGACGAGAAAGTTTTAAGAATAGTCGAAGAACCAACAAGCAAAGATGTCTTATTATATCTAATACACACCAAAGTCTACATCAAATCTGCAGCCACCATCAAGTTTCAATCCAAAGCAAAAACATCAGTTAAGAATTTCTAAATGGCCAAATCTCTAATCAAAGCAATTTCCACACCAGTCTAAATAATAGGAGCATTCACTTTATTTGACTTTGTTTGCTTTTATATTTCATCTAATTCTACGTTGCCTTTTGGATCTCTTATCCTTGAGTTGCTCCCAAAGAACTAATCGAAACAAAAGTGGGCAAATCCAGCATTAAAAAAAAAAATCCATAAACATACACATTAATCCCCTTCTACACATTAAATCGAAATTATACTCCTCATTGCTAAAGTCCACTTTCACTATAATTTTTGCCTATACATCCAAACACTGTTTCTCCTGGAAATAGTTTCTTACTCTCACTCAACAGATAAAATCTCAAAACCCTTACTGACACTAAATTCGCCATTCACTTTATCAGCGATGTATGTGCACAAACAAAGACAGTAACTTTCATAAAAATTAACAGGAAACAGAAGAAATAAACGAAACCCAGAATAGAAAACAACGAGAAAGGTATGAAAACTCATTATCAATTCAACACCATACATATTTACATTACAGCTAACGGATCGACAGAAAAAATTTCAAACGGGATTGTTGATTTTTCATAAAAATTACAAAATTTTAAAGAAAACAGAGTTGAAAATAGACTAATTACCATTTTTGGTTGCGGTTTCTGCTTCTCTAGCTTCAAAATGATAAGCACGCCCCCAAACCCTAGCGTACCGTGGAACTTTAACTTTTTATACAGTTGCTGATTATAAACCCTACAAAATTGTAATTACTTTCCCGTTTTGACCCTGAACGGTTCTAATATTACGTTTGAGTTATCTTCATGGGCTTGTGCTAAATGGGCTGGGCGTTTCGATGATCGGTTATTTTGGGTTTTTCTAGGCCGACCTTATTATTATTATTATTATCATTATTTTTTTATTTTAGGTGTGTAAGTTTTAGGTTAATGGGCATTTTAGAGCAAGTGTGAATGAGATCTAAATTCATTATGAATAGGGAAAAGTTGAAAAAAAATGTGTTAATTATATTTATTTATTTTTACGAACGGCTAACTTTATGAAATACAAGAGAATTAAATTAGAGAAAAAATTTACAAAGGTTTCAAAGGAGTAGGGAGGATGATTTGACTCGCGATCAAATACGAGTATTTATGAGTCTTTCGACTCTAATGAGATGGATTTGATAAATATATTAACTAGTTTAGTATGTAATAAAAAATTTTGTAACAAGTTTGATATGAAGTTGAGTTGATTTAAATGTCCATTGAATATTCTCTCTGTATATTTGTAAATGTATTAATATTTTATTTATAAATTATTATAGATTATTCCTTGGTAGAATAGAAAGAATGACCAAAGAGTAATGAACGAAGAGATAAAAAAATTAGAAGAAGAAAGGATTCTTTTGGTTAGACGCATGGAATTAGTTGAGCATTATCTTCGAACAAATAAAGTCGGAGTAGATGGTTTTATGTCTATTATTTGTTCTTCTTGAGTTGAGGCTGTTTATTTAGATAGAGATAAATTAACGAGTTCAAATATTAATGAACTCTATAGAAGAGTTATCTATATATCGGAATAATACTTTTATTGATCTATTAATAATAAATAGATCTATGTCAAAAAATTAATAATATGTCAAGAGAAATTGGTACAAGAAACAATTGATACACTTCTTAATAATAGAATCCGTGCACAACCAATGAGGGATGATCATAATAAGATTTATAAGTTGTTTTCAAATGTTATTGAAGGCAATGAGGAAAGATTTCGTGAGACTATGCTTGATAAATAAATTGATCATTCGAGTCGTTCTGTCATTGTTGTAGCCCGTCATTTTTTTTATATCGATGTTACTTCATAACATTGCAATAGAGCTTTTCCAAACTTTTGTAATTTGTGGTTTGATTAGACAAAATCTTATTTTGAAACATAGGAGTCGCTAAAACAATATCTTACTTTGAACAATATCTATTAGTTTTAAAAGACCTTAAAATTAAAAATATTTTTCTAACATTATATTAGATTACACTCTTTAAACCTTTTAATTAAATTTGTTATTCTATTGCATTACTCTTTTGACTTAATTTTTTTTCTTTCCAGAGATATAATCTATTTGTTTTACTGGTATTTTTCTTTTTCTTATAATATCCTATTTTTCATAACAAAATGTTTAATTTATAATATAAAGTTAATATAACAATTTTACATCTTTAATACTAAACAAATATCAATGACGATTAACTCTTTTGTAACAATATGTAATGATTGAATTAGAGTTAATAATTTGTTAATATCATATTGACAATAACTGCTAGCACTATTTTTTTTATACTAAAGTTTACTAACTTGGACATTGTAGATACTACGAACTAATATTATGAAGTATGTCGACACTTATTACTAACTGGATGTTATTAAATTGAGCTATCATAGGTATAAGTATTTTAAAAATACACTTTAATGATCAAAATTAGACTGAGATATATAGCTTTATTAATAGATCAATAAGAGTATTATTTCTATAAATAATTGTACTATAAAGAAATTAATGATATATAACTCATTTCTTTTAAAAATAGTATTTTTTTATAGATATTATGTTATACCTAAAAATAAAGTAAATTATTTCTTAATAAGGATACAATTTTTTTTTTAAGAACCATATTTCCTAACAAGCTATATTAGCTTTACTTTTCCTACAAATATGAAAACAATAAAATTTTTAAATAATTACTTCACTTAATGGGAAGATATCAAGTAGTTGTCTAACAGATAAGAAATAGATATTTATAAACATGAAGTAGCCAGAAATCTTTTTTGAGAAGGGGTGTATTTATGTAATTTTTTTTTTCCTAAAGTTAATAAATAAATTAATTTTAAATTAACTTGTTATATTTTGATGTATATTTACTAGTGTTCTCAATATATCATGAATTTATAGTCAAACGATCTTACAAAAAATATTATTCTATACAAGATTTTTCTCTAATTTATGAAATTTTTACTCTTAATAGTAATATTCAAAGCAAACACATATGGGATACTAGCTAGTTTTGATCACTTTAAAAGGCAATTATTGGTAGAAAACTTTAATCATGATAATAATAAAAAAAATTGGCCATCTCTTCTGTTTGTATTTGTGTGTTCTTATGCAAACACCCATATAAAGTTCTATAAAAGTATACACACACACACACACACACACACATATATATATATAATATGTTATATGTGTATATGCAGACGCACAAGATGATGCAAAAGAGTTTGATAATTAATAATTGTAAGAAAAATGATAAACAATTTATACAAAAATATATATAAATGTGAGAAGAAATGAAGAAATGGGGGAGTGAATAGGAGAATTAAAGTCATATCTGAATGAAAGTTGTTTTCCACTAAAAGATGTTGGAGTAAAGTGAGAACAAGAGTATGGTAATTTAAAGGCAAGAATATAATAATAAGAGGTAATGAAATTAATCTCATAGACATAAAGGCAAACATGAGATCTAGTTGGTACTCTTTCTGTTTGCCATTAAGGTCTCTTCTTGGCCCCCTCTCTCTTTATGTCAATTTTAATTTAATTTGTTAGTTCTTGATGAAAACACTTTCTCACTCTCTCTCTCTCTCCCCCCCCTTTCTTTCTAGCTCCTTCCAATTTCTAATAATTGTGTTTGATTTCATTGTATGAAACAAAAAAAGAAAGAAAGAAATTTAATTGTTATATATATATATATATATATATATATATATATATATATATATGATTGAATATCGATTCAATTGGTGTGTATAGAATCAGTATTATTTTTTTTATATAAATAATACTAGCTTTTATTTGAGTAAATAGTTAATAAATAAAAATATAATAGAATAATATCTATTAATAATACATGAATCAAAATGAACCCATGTTTAATTTTTTTTGAATAATTGAATAATAAATTTAAATAAAGATTGAGGAAAGCTATGAAAATAGTGACAAGATAGAGAAAATTAGGTATAATTATAAGATAGTTTGCTTTGAATTTGCTAGCTAGGCACCCGTTCCACTATTCTAATTTGCAAATAAAAAATAAAAAAGTGTAGAATCCCAATATTTGAAAAGGCTTTTCTCTTTTGAGTTTTAATTGGTGATAGGAGTTTTTGACAAAGACCCAAATTTCTTTTTCCTTACTTAATTTGGAAATAACTTGTTTTGATTGGCAGAATTTTTTGACTTACAAATTAATAATTTAATTGTATATCATTTTCTAAATTGCTTATTTAATAATTTCTTCACTTTTTTTTCCAAAAAAAAGAAAAATTCTTTTGGGTTCTTCCTAAATTAGTTTGGGAGTTTCATTTTTAATGTAATACGTATGTGCTACTCCCCAATGAAATTAACTCTAGGTTTGCACAAAGGTATAAATTGTAAAATTAAGATCAGTTTAAGATTATCAAACTAATAATTAATTAACATGCCCCCAATAGGGTGGTATGTATATAAATTCAAATTAAAACCCTAATTATAAATGCTTCCAAATGTGTAAATTAATTAAAAAATAATCTTTAATAAAGAAAGATTGCATTTTTTATTGCATCACATCTCATGCACACACACACACACATACATATAATATTTATTAATTATGAATATATACATAGACGTTAATTAGCTAGAATAAAAGGAAACTAATAAATTGAGACAAGATTATGAAAATATATTAATATCAATAACATTAATTTCATTCTAATTAATTGCAAATATGAAATAATAATAATTTGTTACAAATAATTAATCCCACTAAGGGATGGGAGGAAAGAAACCCAACAAAGCAATCCAAATGGGAATTGGAGTAGAATAGATGGAACTAAGAACTAAAGATATAGGCAATAAGTTTCAAACACCTTCAAACAAGAACAATGATCTAAAAGCAGAAAGAAAGCAACACAAACTCCCAAGCATAAAGCATAATAAACTAAAAGTTGGACATAAGAATAAACTTACAAGCATGCATGAATGAGAAGATAGATTGAAAGAAATTATGAAAAATAAATAAAAAAAAGGTAATAAAAACTTCATAAATGCATGATTCATATATGCCTTCCAAGATGTACTTAAATTGGCAAGCTTCGCTTCAAGTACTTTTCAGAAAATCAATGGTGCTTTTGGCCAATCTTTTAGGGTTTCCATGCTGAAGCCCACACTACTGGTTCTTCTTTCCATGTTAAGTAAATTCCTGAATCATCTGTTCCTTGTGGAAGAACAAGTGCCCAACCAGCTCTGTATCTCTTTAGCAATGCTTTAACATCATCAACAACATCATCACTAAATCCAAATGGGGAAAAACCTGCTTCCTTAAGCTTCTCTGACCATTGGGTTCCTCTTTCTCTTCTCTCACATTCTTCTTCTTCTTCATCTTCATCTTCACCATTGTTATCATCGTCACAAGCCAAAACCCTAACTATGCTTCTTGAACATTCCCTCTCTAGCGTTAATCTTTCATTGCTAGTTGGGGAAAAGCTCTCTTCTAGCATCTCAAAATACAATGTGTAGAATCTAAGGCACTCTTCAAAGCACTTTACAAAGTCATATCTAGAGCTTGTGAGATCAGCTTCTTCCTCAACAACTGTAACAAGTTTTGGCTTAAGTGATTGGAACATCTGGATTACAGAAGCTCTTTCCTCTACTGAAACTCTTCTTAAGGCCCCGATACAATTCACCGCAACAGCTTCATCTTCTCGGACTCCTAATGTTTCCTTTGTGAGCTCTGCTAAGCGATTTAATCCAGTTATCACATTGAATTCAAAGGGAACACCCATTAACCTAGCAAATTTCTCCATTCTTTGGCCAATTTCCTTCATGACTGATCTAACGATGGTAGCAGTTACCACAACAGTGAGCTTCAAGTGGGGAGTCTCATCATTTCTCGTAGCCAAAGCTTCTAACAAAGTCGGCCATTGAGTACAAAGTGTGTTGCTTATATCAATTATATGAAGTTTGGTTTCTCCTTCTAAAGCTTCTAAAATTGCACCATTTGAAGCAACATGACCAAAAGTTGTCCAAGGGCTTACCTCTTGGAATTTCAGGATTAATTTTCTAGCTGAATCAAAGGAGTGACTCCTCTCAGCAACTGAAGTTAGGGTTTTGTAGCATCTTTGACCTGATTCAGTGGCCTTACAAAAGAGAGCTTGCAAGAAATAAGAAGCTAATTTCTGATCACAATCTCCATAAGGAGAAGCTAACTCATTTAACATCCATAGAAGATGATGGATTTTGCTAGAGTCCTTGTCGGAGATGGCTCTAGCACATTCCTTAAGAAGCTTTGATGCCCATTTGTTGCCGCCAGCCGATGTCGCCGCAGACGGATCGCCGGAATCCGATGACCGGCTGGTGGATGTGTGGCAGCTGCTGTTTTGAGGCTGAATATTGCTGTTGTTGTTATTGTTGCTTTGCATGTCTAAAGCTATGTGATCACCATTGCTTTGCTGCTCCTGATGGTTTGAAGTAGAGAAGAAATATTGAGAGTGTGTTGTTGCTGCTGCTGCTGCTGTTGTTGTTGTTGTTGTTCCTCTGAGAGTAGTGAAGAGACTTATGTCCATGAGAAGAAATGAGGGAGGCCCCGGCCCCTTGAAACAATTGAGGAAAACTTTGCAAGACTCAATTTCATTTCATTGAGTTCAGAAAGAAATGGTCAAGTACAAAACCAATGGTTTAGAAAACCATAGTATATAATATATTCTTAAATTATACTATAAGGTCATTTTCATTTAAAATTATTTAATAATTTTACAAGTATTGTTGTAGCATGTATTATATAAACTATCCAATATTTTATTAAATAAATAAATCAATTAATTAATAATAAAAAGGGGTTGTATATGTTTTGGGTGAATTGCTATCTTCATGTGGAAGAATATGGACCTACCATGCTGCCTTCTCTATGATTTGTTGACACAATTAGGATTTCAGAAATTTATGTGGATTGTAGTTCTTGTTTTTTATTTGAACATATTAATAATATGGAAGGAATAAGAATAGAATAGAAAGATCATCATCTAGGACTTAATGTAAATCAAGTTTTCTATCATCTCTCTCTCTCTCTCTCTCTCTCTCTCTCTCTCTCTCTCTATATATATATATATATATATATATAGCTTTTTCTTGGAAAATGCAATTTATGCTTGTGCTTGAATATTTGTGTACAACACAATGACAAAACATAAATATGAATTATATGTAGAGATAAAATATTAATAAAGTAAAGTCTTCAAGACCCACTTTGGGAGTAAAATCTGAAAAGATATATGATATATCACTGATTCACATGTCAATTCCATTCTTTATCCAAAAGGATAAGTAATAGAAAAATAGTTAAAAGTTGATGGGTATACAATTTATGAATCCTCAAAAGTTAAAAACACACTATTTCAAAAGAGAAAAAAAAAAGGCTAAATAGACACATTAGTACTATATTTACAAATTTGGGGTATAATATTTTTATCATTATTAATATAACAAAATCATGTAATATTATTATGTATAGGATCTGATAAACATATTAAACATAAATGCTTAAACTTTTAATCTTCAAATTTATACTTAAGTAATAATTCAATATGATATTAAAGTACACTTTATTATAGTTCTATGTTCAAGTTTCTGCAAATTTTAAAACAATTATTTTTATTCATGTGACAAAAACTGTTACATGAAATAAAATTTATGAATAATAAATTTTAAAATTTTGGGTTAAGTGATAATTCAGTTATATCGTGTATTAGATAATTATATGTTTTATCATTATGATAAAAAATTTTAATACATGATATTTATTATGACAATATTAAATTATTTATCATATCAATTGAACTATATATTAAATTTATATCTTAACTTTATATTTATAAGGTTATTCTAGTATTATTATTATTTTATTTTTTTCAAATCTACTCTTGAATAAATATATAACTTCCATTGTGAAATTAAATATTTCTTTTATATAGCATGGGATTTCAATGCACCCAAAAGTTAAGCAACTAGCAGATGATGAATAAATTATAATTATAATGATCAATTAATCAAATTGATGTTATCACCATTATTATTGGTATAGCAGCTAGGGAAGGTTTTGGCAAGGAATAAAACGTTTATTCCCAAAAATTAATATAAAAATTTATTGGGAATCCCCATTGTTGAATAGCAACTTAATAATGCCAACAGAAAGCTAACAAACAACATATTTTCTTTGACTAATGAAGACAAATAGATGATGTTAAAGGGAAAATAGTAATAATAATAATTAATTAATCAATTAATAATATAATAATTATGATTAATTTGTTGTGGTTAGATTTTACCTGAACTAACTTAGTTCTAACTTTACCAACAACTTATAATATAAATTTGGATAAATTTTGTACCCTTCTTTCGAATGTGAAGACATAAATATTGTTATTGGAGTTTTATAATGATAAGTGTTCAACCTCTTAGCCTGACAGTATCTAGCTATTTATGTGTATAGGTTTCCTACTGAACTTTGGAATGTGTCTCCAAAATCTAGGACTGCTTGTATAGTTATATTCCTACAACAACCAAAATTACTATTATTATTTTTTTTCAATAGTTTAAACAATGAAAATTAAAATATCAAATGAGATGAGATGGGGCTTGTGAGAAAAGTTGTCTCAAATTAACTATATCATATAGTTATTATTGATAATAGTGTTAATGTATACAAATTTTTATATAAAATATTATAATATTGTTGTATTATCGTCACATGTACTATATTTTTCAAAAAGTAAGAGAAAACTTTATCCGAAAAAAAAAGTAAAATATATGAAAAATACTAATATTATAACACTGTTATATTAGATTTTACAAAAAAAAAATTTTTCTTACAATATTGTTATTAACATATAATATATATAATGCGATCGATTTTGTAAAAGATTTTTTAAAATTAAAATATGTAAACTTTTTTTTTGGAAATATTATAAATCTATTAGTATCTAAACTATATAATATATAAATTTTTTTATGGGAATACTCACAGGATTCGAACGCATTCCCTACAGTGGAGAGAAGCTCTAACTATCTAGACTCTCCAACCATCTATGCTGAGCTTGGATGACTAAATATGTGTAAATTTTAAAAATTAAAATAGTGATAATATATGACCTACAACTTATGAAATTGACTTTAATATTTGCTAATAGTTCACTTTGATTGATTGAAGAGCTTCAAGTATTAGAAAATAATTTAATAGTGATATAGAATTAGGTTTAACAATATTAACTAAACTCTTAAGCACTTTTAGGGGAATCAAATTTGAAATATTTAAGTTTTTATATTCACCTATCTATTATTACTTTATTAAATAATTGTGGGGTAATAATAATTTTATTATTGTTTATTCATTTATATATTATATATCATTGAATTATTGTTCAAATTATAAAATATTAATATCTAGGAAATTGACATTTACATTAATTTTGATTGCACTCAAAAGAACTTCCAATTAAGTCTACGACTCAACTAGCTTTTAATAATCATCCATAACCATGATTAACTAATTTATTATACACTAATCATTTTCCATTCAAAAGCGGTTTGAACTTGAAAATATATGTTTTGTTCTTATTCTTAATTCATGATATTTCTTGTCAATTCAATCCTTCTCATTGTTAGCTTACTCCATAATTCTAACCTATATATAAATAAGTAATTTAAAGTTTCAATTGTTAATTGGTATACTTCATTGTCACAACACATAATATTGATAATGAAGGGTAAGAGAAACATAAACTAATTAATATAATACCGAGCGATGAATACAATATTATTGTATACAATAAACACAATTTAACTTAAATTCTTCTTCATAAGAAGTTAAAATTGAAGAAATGAAAGTACTTTCATTTTATTATTATTATGAATGAATAAAAGAAATGATGAAATGAGATCGTAAATGAATAAATAAATTCAATTTACATAATTAAACTTAGATAAAATTACAAATTACAAGTATAAACATCCATTTATTATTGTTATTGTTAAATTGAATTCTTTTGAAGTTATAATCTTTAAATTAAATTGTGGGAATTTGGGGAAGAGGCAAAAACTATAATTAAAAATTAAAATGGTATCAAAATGATACTTATTCCTTGCTAATGATTAGACAAGAAGACAAGGGTGAAACCACTGTTTCTTCGATCCAATCATTGGACAAATGTCTTTGCCTAAGCCATCTTTCTTTTTTTCTCTTAAATTTTTTTAATATACATAAAAAATATTGATGATAATAATTAAAAAAGATGATAGCCTTTTAAAATGATTCCATTCATTCATGTGGTCCAATTTGCGGCCTACTTTGTTTGCAAGTTCCTCACCCATTTATTTCAATTGCAATAATAATCCAATAATGAAGTAATTGGAAGTTTAAAGAAATACTTAAAATATCATGGGAAAGTTTAGAATGTAATTGTTATTATGGGAAAATTCCATATACCTCCCGTAAATTTGTGAAAAAAAATACAAATCTCTCCTAAACTTATCAAAATTTCTTAAATCTATTTTTTTAAATTATAAAATAAAATTATTAAACCTTATTAAAAAAGAGTAATACTTTAACCATTATACCAAATACATTTTAAATATATATTTTTTAATCTTTAATAAATATTTTTTTTGAAAATACATATTTAATAATTTTTTAATAAATAAAATTATTTTGTTATTCTAAAACTTATAATTAAAAAAATTTATATAATAATTTGAGTTTAAAATTATTATAAATAATAATAAAATTATTCTTAAATAATTATTAAAAAAGTAAATTTAAATGGTTATAAAATAAAATTATTCTAAAATTAATAATTTAAAAAATTATTTCTTAAGTAATTGTTAAATAAAATAAATTATTTTATTTAAAAAATACAAATAATGATAATTGCTTTAAAAATTTATAATTGAATGATAATAATTAATTTAAATTCAAGTTATAATATAAAATTTTAATGATGATAAAATTATTTTTAAATTATAAATTTTTTATAGTAACAAAATAATTATAATTATTATAGATTTTATTATATACGTATTTTTAAAATAGTTATATATTATGAATTAAAAAATATTATTAAAATTTATTTTAGTATAGTTATTAAAATATTGTGATATAGTGATTAATATAGTGGTTAACTAAAATAATTTTATTTTATAATTTTAAAATAAATTTAAAATATTTTAATAAACTAATTATTTATAAGAGAAGTTTGTATCTCTTTCCTCAAATTTTTTATTAAATTAAAATTTTCAAAAATATCGGGAGAAGTATGTAAACTTTTCCCTTGTTAATATAGATGCATGATTAACTAAAAGGATTGAGATATTATGAACAAAGGCAAGATATTTGTTTCAATGTATAAACTATTAGTCAAAATAGTACAACGCATAAAAATTGATGTAATAATATTTTATTATTATTTTTTCAATGACATGAAATTATATATTAAGCACCCTAAAGGGTACGTAATATATTGTCAAATATATATTTTAATTTCAATCATTTAAAAATGACATACACTAGGTTAAAACTCTAAATGTTTCAATACACATAATGACATGATTAATTTCAAAAAATGAACTATGGAAAGTACAACTAATTTTCACACTACTAGAACTAAAATGTACATTAAATCATATTTTATAGACCTACTAATCCTTTTTCCATTATCATTCTCTAAGAATTATTTTAATAGCTCCTTATGAAAGAAAAACATTCTAGAGTATATATATTTGGTCAAAGAGACATTTCAAATATTTGAGAGAACCTTTCGGTTAAAAAACAAAAAAAATGAATAAAAGAATACTTTAAAATTGCTCAAAAGCAGTTTTAATAATACCAGACTATAAGATTAAACCATGAGCAAATAATGCATCAATGAAATGCTTTAACAAAAAGGTGACCTCTCTCACTCTCTTCTTTTTTGACTTTTTTTCATCCCTTTTTCCAATTGATGCAAGGGTCTTGGCTTTTCCACTGACACCAAAGGTGTACAAAAGGCACCTCTGGGACTAGAAGTACTGCCAGAAAAAGTGATTATGGGTTACAAAAACAACAAAGGGCCCTGAAACAACTAACCGACCGTAAACACATAAAGCCGAAACTTTGGTAAAACTTGACATCCAGTTTCCAAGCATGCCACTGAAAGCATATATATGTGTATACACAACTATTATAAAGATCATCATAATTCTCCCCAAAATTGTCAAAAATATCGTTTAAGTTCCATAAAATCAATCAAAAAAACCTCCAACATGACAAAAATCTTTACCTAATTTTATAAACCAAGTTAGTTTTATACATGGTTTACTAGCAATCATCAAAGAAGGCAACCGAAAATTGCCCTTTCATAACTAACAGTCATAGTTTGTGTGTTAGCCTAAAGAGCAATATCAAACAGGGATTATGAATAATGCTACTTTTAAGTATCAAACAACAGACAGCATTCAATTGAATAGAAAAATCTAAGAAAATTATGTATGCATCAAATCAGTGAACATAATAAGCTTGGGTGCCGAATATGATCTAAATAATTATATGGTGATGGAAAATTAAAGAGCCACATGATATGTTCCAACAAAAGTAGAAAAGAAGTACAACTTTGAGAGGTGATGTTACGTAGCTCCACTAATTTTTCAATTTCATGTCAAAATCAGGTAATACAGCTCTAATATTCTTGGGCAACTTGTTTTTATCCCTAGCAAGTGTTCCTAAGAGACTTCAAAGAACAGATTTGAACGACCACAAACAGCCACAATATAGCAAAAACCATAACCTTGCATACAAGGGTAAACTTACGTGCCAAAATCGACATAACAGGTATCAATAAGATGTCAAAGAATTTCCAATTCCACAGACACAAAGAAAAAAACAATGGAATAAGAACAGTGTTCAACATGTGCTGGGGAATTGCTGATTAATTCTTGGTTGATTTAATTCAACCATAATAACCTATCAAGACCCCAGACTAAGAGGTTTATTAGCTATCTTGAGAAGATAACCTCTGAGATCTGGAAAGTCTTATAAAGCTTTGGGTCCACAGTCATTTCAAGATTACAGTAAGAATTACAAAATTCAACAAACATCACTTTGTTATCAAAAAAGTGTATGCACACATGTGGGTCTCGAGTAGGAAATGTCCAAATGAAAATTCTAGTTAGCAAAGACAAATAAAAGTGTAATGGAAAATAATAAAAGAAGAGTTCTCATGCAGATAAACTATTAATTAAAATTTATTGCACTATCACAGACTTTGATTACAAATGAAAAAATCATGACAACCACAATCAATTCACAAGACCAGAGTACTATTGCACATGATCAAAGTGATGAAACACTAAAAGCATCCAGCGTTTTCCAGTTTCCCTGAAAAGTTTGGCCAATTTTCATGTGCAAAGTTTGAGACCAAAAGCAATCGTTCAAATGCATGTGTTATTTGCCTAATTTTAAAATCATGACTTGGATTATAACACCAAATTTAGGTCAGTGCATCAGATAAATAAGTAGCGATTCGATCACACTGATTGCTTAAGTAAACATCACTGGATAATGACAATCACATCATAGAGATTACTACAAATTCATATGTATGGTATCCTTACAATTCATGTATATATGGCCCTGTAGATATCTATATAATTGCTATTGAAACATGAGAATTAATAAATGGCAGACATAATATGACAATGGCACCACAAGCACAATACAAAAGAGTGCTCTATTAAGAATAAGAAAACCTAAAAAAGAGGATTCTGAAAAGCAATGATGCTGTAGGATATGAAAAATAATTTAATTTGTTCAATAATTATAAAGTGGAAAGGAAACAGCAAATGTCTTTAGCTACTGTATGTTGCATGCCTTCAAGAATCCTTAAAGGATTAAATTTTGATATGTAATTGACCTCAGGATAACTACATACACTACATGTTCATGGCAAGAGGTCACTGATTATGATGGCTCAATCAGACACAATTTGGAAGAACAAACCAGATAAACCAACTTTAAGACCAGATAGAGAGCAATTAAAACTTGTCCACCAGAGGGGCAGTCTGATGCAACCATGTCGCAAGCGGATCCATATGAAAGCTCCACAAAGACGTGGCCTACAAATATATATTCTCGGCTGTCAAGTGACAGGGAAATTTGCTCTCCCTTGTGGTCGACATCATCAATCAAAATTGATTTATATTATTTCAGCGTCAGCTGCATAGTTTACCATCTGTCAATTTTTCCTACCTACAATCATTTTTTCCCCTGTAGTTCATGAAACTGTGAGCTAGAACAGTAGTATAAATTATAGAGTGATCATTGCTGCCATCATCATGACAATCACAATTATTATTATTAACAAACAATGAGGTCAACAACCAGCTTGATTTCACACTTACAACTTTGATGGCTGCAATAGTATATGTAAGGGTGCTTAAGCTACAAAAGTAAGATTTCTGTATATACTCTTATTTCAACTGATATTGTCAGTAGACACTGCTACAATTGCCAATCACCTTAGGCAAAATGACTACAAGCGGACATTGCAAACTGCCTATTGGTTGAAAAAGTAAAAGCATAATTAAGGAGTTGCATACTATTCACATTATAGAGGGAACATTATCTACGCATGTGTGCATGCACATGTGCGTAGAAGTCAAAAGACTTTTGAGGCACCTAAAAATTCCATTGGAGAACCAGAATGAAGAAAGAAAAACAAAAAAGAGCAACAAAAGGAGAAGCAAGAAGCCAAAAGAGCAAAGTCAAAAGCATAATCACATCTTAAGAATTGTGATAAATGGAACTTTCATCCCCTAATGCAATATGGTAGATTCTCTAATGAGTAACAGATGCTGGAGGATGAATGATTATGATTTTATCAATATTTAAATGCTATTTATTATTATTTCTTTTCATCCTTGTCAACCTCAGTTTCATTTTTTAATACAAGTGACCATTGATCTGATGATAATTTGAGTAATGACCATAGGTATAGGCAGTAAATCTGTTATGCAGAGCTCAATTATTTGATTATCCAAAATCCCATCTTTTCTGCTTTTGAATTAAAGTATTGACTATCAATCCATAACAATAACTTGAAATCATTGTAGAACTATCCATATGATAAATTCATACCACAATATTTCTAAATTGATGCAATAATTTTCTAAAATTTTAACAATATGAGATGCAACTTCATACAGAAGTAATTTCACATATAGTTTATGATTTCAATATAAATATCAATATTGCTTAAAAAGTTCTTTAAAAGGCTGTTAGTTCCTGAGAGTAAAAACTAATAGTTATGTATCATCACTGCAACAGAAACTAGATTATTAAATATTAATTCTAAGATGACCATAGTGAATTGACATTGTGACTTCAAACCTTGGTATATAGTATAACTTGCTAGCGGAGATAAAAATGTATTGAAGGCAAGGGAAATTATATACACCCTCAAACTTCTTAAAAGCTTAGTTGAACCCTTTCATAAAAGGATATTTCTAGAAACATTATACACCCCCCACAAAGAAGTTGACCTTTTTCTCATATGCCCTGTACAAAGTTTAAATTACCTTTCATTCTCACCCTTCTGGTGTTGGTGGTGACAACTATGAATGGACTAGAGATAGAGGTAGCTGTAGCAAAGGTGGCGTAGCTTGCAAATCATATACCCTGTACATTTGTATGAAGAAACAGTGTCTATGTCAGACATTGTGAATTCCTAATAGTTATGGAAGATAAGTCCATTAATTCCCTAGTGTCTCTGTAATTTAAAATGTATTAATAGGATTAGAAACTTCTGAAAACTTCATTACTAGTTTCCAGATACACATTTTTACATATTATTGCAATCACTACTATAAGGAAACTTATAGACAGGGAGAAAATAAAATTTCATTTTCTAAAGACTAAAACATGGTCTACTTCTAAGATAACAAAGAAAAACAAGATACTAAGATACGATTAGGCTATCATTAAGACGAGAAAGAAGCATGAGTGGAAATGTGCTAAGATGTCTACGTAATTCCATATACACATAATTTATCATCAAAATAAATGTATAGAAGTTCCGGATAGCCATAATTGACATAGTTATATAGTTAAATTTATGTGGATTTAAAGTTGGATCTCAATGCTGTAGGTGCTTCATATTCTGAGACTTCAGAGCGCGCACATCTGTGCCATCATCCCCATGTCTTAAACTGGCATAAAGATTAAATAGAGAAGTAGACAACACCAAGTAAACGTTCCACAAAAGTAAGAAAGAGCAAGAACCAAGTAGGCTTGCCTTCAAATCAATGTGTCTGAGGACAAATTGACTAGTTCCCGTGATTTAAAGGAGAGCGGTAAGAAGCATGAACTTAAAATAATAATAAGGAATCATGCATCTGCCAATGTCATTTACTGCTATATGAGCATATTAATTTTATCGCTAATAATTACCATGTATGGCAAAGCATTAACAAATCTGAAGATCAAATACTAATCATCACATGCTCTTTTGTACCTCTCATTACAAGCAACACATGTTCTTGTTATTTCTACTAAACAAATATGAGAGAGAGAGAGAGCACTAATGCTAACATTAGTTGTTGGGAAATAAAGCAAAAATAACATAGATATATAAATCACCCATATATAAATCCTCTATTATTTTAAAAATGGGTACAACAAAATCTCTCAAGTTTTACACCAAAACTTGAGAAACACTCTCAAAATAATACAGAATTATTTTTGTTTACTATTTTCTCTTCTCTCCCTCACTCTCACTGTCTCTCTTCTTCTTATTTCCTTGCTTTTATCTTGAGGAATCTAGATCCTTTAGTTATTAGTGGAGGGAAGAAGGATTTTAAGCGTTAATTATGCCTCCAATTTCTTCACCGAAAAATTGATTTTCAAGATTATTAGAAATCAATCCCATACACCGAATTCTCAGTCAAAGCTCATCATGTGCACCCAAAACTCAATTGAAATTTTTGCACTCTTTTGCATGCCGAGCCCACATATTTGACATGCACCAAACTGGGTTGACATGCATCATTGTAGAAAACCGGGCCACATAAAGAAGAATTGTCGAGCATTAAAACGAGAAGAGCAACAAAATGGTGATAAGAAGAAAGAAGACAGTTCCTCACACTCCTCAACACAATGGTGTAGCTAAACGGATGAATCACATTATTATGAAAAGAGTTAGAAGCATATTGAGAGCAGTCGAGCCATCAAAGCCTTTTTGATGGGATTCTTTTTCAACCTATTTCAATGCATAGTCAAACATGTGGGTTCGGTATTTAAAAGAGTGTGCAAAGTTTTCAATTGAGATTTTTGGTGCACATGGTAAGATTTGACTGAGAATTCGGTGCATGGGGATTGACTTTCAATAATTTTGAAAATCAATGTTTTGATGAAGAAATTGGGGGCATAATTAACGCCCAAAATCCTTCTTCCCTCCACTATAAACTAGAGGATTTAGATGCCTTAGGATAAAAGCAAGGAAATGAGAAGAAGAGAGACAGTTAGAGCAAGGGAGAGGAGAGAAAATACTATGCAAAAATAATTATGTATTATTTTGAGAGTGTTCCTCAAGTTTTAGTATAGGATAAAGTATTGATACCATGAATCTACAGACTTGGCTAGGTATATTTTCATCAACAAAGTGAGAAAAATAATTAAAAAAATAGAGAGAGGAAGGGAGTTATATGAAGTATGCATACCATAGATTAAGAAAACAAATGGAAAAATATCTACAGACGTTCAATGCTTCCATCCCTTTGAGTGACCATCTTCCATGTATGGTTCAAGAAATCCAATGAACTGAAATGACACAAATATGAGCATGAACAATTAAAATGTTTGGTTTGTCAGTAACTACTGTAAAGGATAAAGCTTCATCCATTCAAAATCCAAGTCCAATCCCAGAACAATCATTTTCAAAGACGCTGGTTTTATGCTAGCCAAAATGCTTAATTACAACTACACTCACGGTGTATTGAAATAGAAATGGCTTTATGCAACAAGCTGAATGCACTAAACTAGGAAGAGAAGACATTATAGATGTTTTAGCCCAAAATACTCAATTCCAATTTCAGCCATGGGTTTTTTTAAAAAGGAGAGAGAAAGGGAACTTAAAATAGGCACTAAAAATTTTTCAAGTCAAACTCATTAAAGGGGTATGAGTTAACTCTGACCAACTAATGCATTGGATAAAGAAGATAGTTGTTAATGCTATTACTATTCTAAGTCAGGCCCAGCTCATCTTTAAACGTTAAAACCTTCATATTCATGCTCTGAAAATAGTAACAATAGTAATAATAATACTTTCACATACACTGAACCTGTTTAAACAAATATAGTCATACATAAAACAGTAAGCATATACCTTGGTTCCATCTTTGGACCACCGTGCACCATAGCCATCTGCTACCCTAATCTCGAAGACGATCCCATGCGGTTGAACAATATGCACATTCAACCAGCAACAAGAAACTATTAAATGCCCAATGACATCCATTGCAAGCCTATTTTTGTCAGAATCTAGAGAAAAAGGAAAAATCAACTTTGTCAGAGTTTGTCAGATTGTAAGAGGAATTAATGATATTTTTTTAACTATATTTTTTTCCTAGGAAAAAAGATCAGTGTGATATAAATTGGTAGGTTTAGGGTTTCCTACTATTATATTAAGTTTTATGTTTGAACATCATTACTGCTAAAACAAAGGAAGATGTACCAGAACTTTAAGTGTAAACACTAGAAATTCCATTTGATGATGTAGAACTACATCCTTAACCACAAGAGTCTCCAGAATATACATCCACATCCTCAATATGCAACCCAAAACCATTATAGTAGACTCTGAAAGGAACCGTATTATTATCAATAACTAGTAGATTTTGAAACAAACTGAGTTGCATGAAAAGCTTAAAAGAAATTCTCAATTTTGCTTATTTAAAATATTAAATGATCTTAAGTCTGGTTTCGAGAGCTGTTTATGGAACAAGCCAAGTTTGAATGGAGTAAAGCTGAACTTATTTAGGTTACGAACATGACTCACACAGCTCGTGAATAAGAAACATAAATGGCTTAAAGGGGTAAATATGATCTTGTATGGAAGATAGACTTGGGAACAAGCTTGAATCAAGCTCAACTGTTTAACCAAGCCCAGCTGAAGGTCATCATAAATTTCTCAAAACAAGTATGTTCGAGATGGTTTAACCAGTCTGTGGATGTTATATTGTATGAGAAAAGAAAGCAAAACAAAAACACAAATAACCAAAGATTAGATTAAGAACCATGGTAGAAAATCAAGTTTACATCAATACTGACCACTTCCATCATATTTACCCCAGTATCTGTTGCTGCTCCTAGCAGCATGTTTTGCCAAGGCCCTTGCTCCATGAGTTAAGGTACTACCTTTGATCTACATCAACAAGAGAAAACTCAAAATAAGCGATTCAAATTTTTAAAAAAATAATCCTACAACAATATAAAAGCTAACAAGGAAATCTCTCAAAATTTTCAAAGACTAAAGTGTTTCTCGTGGACCAATTTGACATCAAAACAGAAAGATATTCATCTAGAGTTAACAGAATGAAGATATCCATGCTCTGAGGTCGCGCCATCTACTGGGTCCCATTAACTGTCAACAATAGTAAATGGTCATAGGCGATTTTATTTGTAATAGAATTTCAATTTCATTCTGTTAGCATTGACCAGAATAGCTTCTTCTCACTGCTGTCTGAGCAGACTAGTTTTCTTTTGCATTGTTATCACAGACAGAATCAACATATCCAAACTTAAAATCTAGTGATGACATGAAACAACTTCAAATGGGAGAAAACCTCTATGGAGCACAAGACAAAAAGCAATAAGTAAGAAGTTATTATCTTACATTAGGCTTAAAAGGCAGCATGAATGATGAGAGAAGAGTTGATCTTGGAGGCGGAAGTGCATCTGAAATCGTTCCAACAGTATGCGCAAGACCCAAAAGGCTTTGAATACCCCCATAACTCAGTCCCTAAATTCAAAACGTCAACAAGTTAGGACTACTTACCAAGACATTGCAATCTTATAAGGAAGAGGCATGCTTTGGATATTGTATATGGGCCATGCTAATCATTTGTAATAACACTTTGGCAATCACATGCAAGGGCATGTACATCTATGCATGTTTCCACACAGATGCACGTATAGAGAAAGTTATCCAACTAATATGCGAAGAAGTTGGGATGAGTGGATAGTCACCAGGCATAATTGCCACATGTACACACTATGAAGATGTCTAAAATGAGACCTACAAGTATCATTCAAATGAACTAGAAGACACCACTACTGCTTGCCTCTGGAAGGCACTAATACTACTGCTTGCTTCTGGAAGGCATTAATATTACTGCTTGTTTCTGGAAGGCACTACTACTTGGTACTCTCCTCACAAGTGTTCTAAGGTCCTCTGATTTTTTTCTCACCTGTACTGACTCTCAAACTCAAGCTTGGTCCGCTCTCTAAAGTACGAGGAAAGTGTTAAGAGTTAAAATTAAACTTATTTATTTTCACTGGGTTTAGTTTTATTACTTATATTTCTAATACCAGTAATATTGGTCATTTTCTAATTTGTTTAGGACTCCTAGTTTATATTGTTGTATTATTTTAGCTTAAAGATAAGTCCATTTACTTAGTTAATTATTCAACAAAGACCCAATATAATATATTTTTTTAATTTTCTTTAACATTAACAAATGATTGCGATGAGTACAATGGAAGTTCATTTGCCTCAATGGCTCAAATGTATCTTTAACATAGTGAAGGTATAGAACATGATACAAGGAACTGGGAAAATAGATTAAAAAACCGCAACACATCAATTTCAAGAAAATCTCTTTTCCATTTCCTTCCGTCATTTTCAGTTCATTGCCAGAAGAACATTAAGCAGTATGATATCATTATTTACTCCTTTATAGTCCATTTTAATAGCAATTCAAACACACATTAAAGACTATATAACTTTCTACTGTATTTTAATTAGTCCAGAAGTTTAATTCTATGACTGACATAGTTTCAAACTTAATCAGGAGGAGGACAACCAAGTGAAATTTCTATTCAGAAAATATAAGGTATTGTAAAAACATAAAATTTACGTACTTGAGAAAGAAACAGATCAGCCAATAGGGCAAAAAGTAAGCAACTCACAGACAGTAGGCTGGCCAAAGTAGCACAGGGCTGAGTCGCCACTTTAGAAACACATATTGCTAGGACACCATTGTACCTTTCCTTCTCCTCTGCATAAAAGTTCCGATAAATCTGCACACCTGAGAAAGCCATACACACAGTAAGCTATTTAACTCAGACACCAAATTTAATCTTCAATCTAGTGAAATTTCTATGTTATTCCCAAAAATAATAGAGACAAATGATTACCACAAAAGCAATACCAATTAGCTCAAAAATATTCTCATTAAAGATTTTGACAGTTCCCTGCATCTACAATTACTTCTTGGCCTAAACTGCATCAGCATGCTAGCACGAAGGGAAATATGGGAAAATTTGAACAATGTTAATCAATATGGAATAGTCTTAGCAGTGACAAATTGTAAACCAAATGGTCAATATCAGTATTAAATTTTTGCAAGTCATATATAGTCCAGCAAGGTACTGAAGTAGCATTATTTTTCACTCTTTTAGCCCTTAGGTAGCTATGAATTTCGTTAAATTTATGAATTCATTTTTCTTTGAGAATTAGTACTAAATTAGGAGAAGCATAATCTAAGAATTAGCTTGATCAATCTTAGTTTTCTTTTCTTTTTTTTTTCTATATCTAGAAAATAGTAATAATCTTCCAGAAGATGAATATCCAATTTAGAACTTTAGATCTTTATCCGAAAGGCGTTTGCTTAGACTTTATCCACATCTTTACCCTCTTTTTGTCCAATTTGTCCTCTTAGTTTTCATCAACCCGCCTGCAGTTACTCGTTGTTTTTGTATTTAAAATATGAAGCAACTGTATGAGTCCTGTAGAGAGAATAGGCTGGTTATCCTGAAGAGGTACTTGCTAATCCATTAAAATAGTAATATGACTCTAGCTGTGCATAGACAACCGTATTCTACCATCCCCTGCTTACCCATAAAACAAAATATAAAACCACTAATCCTTATTCCAAATTTATTGTAACCAGTTGGAGTATTGGTCAACATTTATGGTACTTACACAACCAGTCACACAATAAAAGAAATCAAAAGGAATTCATCTACTTCAATTTTTAAATAAAAATGCCTCCTTGAAACTAAAACTAACTTATGCTCTCTGAGCATACAACAACTCTAATACCTTCTTCAATGGTTTTGACCCCAGGAAGGACTTTCTCAAGACTCTCTGCTTCTAACATCTCTGGAAATGAATCATGATGTCGAACGCACTGCTAATTGATAAAATTAGGAAAGCCCAACTTAACTTAGGATATGGAAGTCAAGAATAAATTACATAAATATGCTACCACCTGAACTTGAAGAGTCATGCATTTATTTAAGAGAATTACTGCGCCCGGTGCAATTCTGTGACCAAATAACTAAATAAATAGTAAGATAGAATGCCAGTGATCAATCAAACCAACATATATCAAAAGGCAAATGAGAATATTTATCTATTGTGATCATAACAAAAGATAAATTATAATATCAATAGATAAATTAACAGCTAAAAATTTAAAATTGACACTACAAGAAAACCTAGTTAACATCCAAAAAATACTTTTCTGTTTCTTTCTTTCTTTAAAATAGAATAATACAATAATGAACTGCTTATAAAAATCAAAAGCAAAAACGAAATCACAACCCATAACTGTACTTTAAAAAGCTGGGCTTAACCGCAAATAAGAGGTTAGGCATAGCTGAACTTGAATAAAGTCAGTGTAGCCTAGGCTGACTCTCATTAATAATTTTCAACCCTCAGATATAGAAACTACGTGTCTTGCATCAATGTTAGCCTCTAACAATCATTTGCAATAGTTTTCTCCAAAAGGATCAATCATAAAACTAATTGAAAACATCAATGAATTTACTACAAAAAGTCCCAGAAAGAAAGCAAAGATATTTAAAACAAGTTTTATGGACAAATACATAGAAGTCATACCAATTGTAATCTCCTATCGCACACCTGCCCTCTATTGTTTTCAGCCCATCTACACACAACATTAATTTATATTAAACAACAAATATCTAGGCAAAACGAATAACCAAGAAATGAATCTCAAATTATTATACCCCTTATCAATGAAAAGAAGGGCTTCTGAACATGAAGTTCAAACTCCACATCCCTCAAAATCTAACCAGAAACCAATCAATAGCATCAATCCCTTGAAAGTGTTAACTAAAATGCCTTTAAGAGAATTTAAGTGGATTTAGTCAAGCTCTTTAGCATCGCCCAAAGTGCTTCTGCATCTATTTTTCTGTGTTTAACTAAAATATAAAAGCACACGGAGTGCTTTTCTAGAAAATGCCTCTTTTCAAGGAAAGAAAAAAACACTTTCAGTCGTTTTGAGGTGAAAAATCTGCTTTACTAAAAAGTAGTTTCAAATGCTTTACCATAAATTGAAAAAACAAATAAAATGAATAAACTTTCAACTTCCTCTAAAACTTACATTGACCAATTGAGACCCCTTATTCAAAATCAACTGACTCCACTCCTCTTCCTTTTGCTCCAAGAAACTATCTTCATTCATCAATGGCACCTTCCTACACGTCGTACAAAAATCCCCAGAAACCACGGAACGACACAACGCCAAAGCTAAACGCTTGTACAAAGGATACGGAGGAACTCCTTGAAGAGAACAATCCTCATCGAAATCAAAATCTAGAATAAACAAATCAAACAAAACTGTAAACAACACAACTTACTTTCTTCTACATAATCAAATAAATAGAGCATGCATATATATATATATAACTACCGGTGGACGATGAAACGCCATCGTTCGGCTCGTCTCGAAGGAGATCAGAGCAGAATTCTTTGGAAATGCCGAGGTGTAAGTCCAGGGTTTCGTCAATGTAGGATTTCACCGTGAACTTTAGTAGCTCCTCCATACAGTCTTTCAGTCGTTCCATTATCGATTCTCAAGTTTCAAACTTTTGCGTTCGTTTCTCCGTCAGTTACTCCATTGATTCATGTACTGAAATTGTGCTCTGAGAAATCAGTGAGACATGTTCTTGCAAATTTCACTGAGCTTTCAATTTCATCAATTTTTTCTCCATTTTCAGTAATCGAGCCCGTAAATACGTTCGGTTTACGAATCAAAATGGTTCAGAAAATGTAGTTGCAAAATAAGAATGGGATAATGATATTTTGACCCTAATCTTTAGATAAATAACACACTTTACATAGTTTTCTTCACTTTGACAATTTAGTCCCTGCCCTTTGTCTTTTGGCATTGCTCGCTTAACGTGCTAGTAGTGGGATAAATCGGATCTAACCTGGCATGGCCTAATAGTATTTTCATGTCGAGCTGCATTAAGCATGTATAATAATCATATCATGTCGAATTGATTCAAAAAGATATATATCTAAATTCGTTGTATTATATCTATGAATCGCGCATATTGAGTCAATTCAAATTATAAAAAATATTAAAATAATTATTCACTTTGTTTTAATTTATAATTTTTATTGTGTTATGTTATTGTTACAGCATAAAAATGATTAGATATATGATATGAAATAAGTTCATTACACGTTCAAACTCAACAAACTATGAATATGGTTCAACTTGTGAAAACCTCCCTAACAAGAGAAGTTTATAAAAAATAACTAATTGACCCAAGTCAAAGGCTACAATGAGGTTGACAAGTGCATTGTTATTTTCCAATCCTTATAATGTTTCAGAGGATGAGATAATATATGATCCCACAAGAATTAAACCCCAAAAAATAAAAAAATTTATCTAAAGAGCATCTTCACATTTTTTTTTTTGCAGTTTGTTAGAAATAAAAGGCTGCACAAGGACTATTTGATATTGACAAAAATTTGATTTTTTTTCAAGATCATGTAGCATCGTCTATATAAGATTTTAGAGCTTATTATTTAATTTTATGAGATAAAGTAATGAGTTATTTAATAAAAGGATGACACAAGACTAGGAGTGGGTAGAAAATCAGATTAGACTGTACCAAATCAAATTAGAACCTATAGGTTTAGTCCGATTCTTTATGTGATTCAATTCAATTTTGATTCTTAAACTAAAAAATCTAAAAAAAATTTATCCAATTTCAGTTTGAACCCAAAAAACTTGGACCAGACCAAATTTATTATTTTTAAATTTTTTCAGCAAAAACAATATCATGTTTGTGAGTTAAGGAAAATGACATTGTTTTTGTACTTAAAAAAATTCTTAAAATTTTAAAAAAATATAAATTAACCTAAAAACTGAACCGAAAACTCAAATCGATCAGTTCGATTTAAATTCGATCCTTAATATAATTAGTTAGATAGTCTAGTTTGATTTTGAAAATAGAAAACTCGAAACTTTAGAGTTCTATTCTAAATTTATAAGAACCCGAATTAAATCAAAATTTGTCTACCTTTACACGTGACTTGTATTCAAAGATAAGGTCAAATAAGTCATTTTATGAGTGTCACGTGTCAAAGAAGAGTTAAATCTCTTAGAAAAAAAAGTTAAAGATAAAGTCTTCATAAAGTAAATGTTAAATAAGGCAACACAAACCAATTATAATCAAGTGCCCCTCGTATATATAAACATATTTTTCTCCAAAGTTAAGGTATCTTTTACCACTCCCTATAAATAAATATATTCTCTCTAACTCTTTTACTAGTTATGCTCTTTTGAGTTAAAGAAAGCTAGAAGAATTCATTATATTTTTCTCCTTCATTGTACTAACTTAGCATCGAAGACACTTTGCAACCCCTTCTGATCTAGTTTTTATTGCAGTGGACTAATGAAATAAGTTGTATAGTGGCAAGAAGATCTCTTATCAAGAGGCGTCTGTTTCAAGTAGTATTCTACCACCTTATAAAGTTTATTAAGAGCTTTATTAGTGTGCGTTGGAGTTTAGAAAGCTTGGAAAGCTCACAGTCAATCAAGGTAAAATTCTCCTCTTTGACAGACCTGTATTATATTTTCTTGCATCAACAACTATTATTCATAGATAAAATCATAAAACATTAAATTGCAATTCAAATATTTTTAAGTTTTTGTCTCTCTAGTTTCAAATGTTTTACACTTGCCCCCTTGTATTTAAAAACTTAATCTAGAATTTGGCCCTTCAACTTTACCACTTTAACATTTTCCCCCCTAAGAAAATTCACAAAGATAAATACAGAAAAAAACCCATAACTGAACATATTAGTAATAATCTATTAGAAACAGAAATAGAACTTGAACGACAAATTTAATTTAGATGAGTAAATCTTTTTTTTTAAATAAATAATAATTTCTAATGACTAAAATATCTTGACTTTCTTGAGATACAGTTCAAATAAAAAATATTTAAATAGTTATATTTAATCAAAAAGTTAAATCAAGCTTTATTAATAAATGAAGATTCTTAATTTTCCTAAAATAAGAATAATATTCATACGCAAATAAATTGTAAATTAAAATTAAAAATGAGTAAAAAAATCTTAGCTTTCTAAAAGAAAAAAAAATCCTATTCAAATAAAAAATTAAATTGAACTTAAATAAAAAAGAAAGAATCTTAAAAAAAGGTTATTTTCAAGAACTGTGTTTGGTTGTATTCCAAAAACTTTTTTTTAAAACACAAAATTTTTTAATTTTTTAATTTTTGATCATTTTAAAAAATATATTTAATTACTTTTTTTTTTCTGGAAATAGTTATCATAGTCGTGTTTAAATTACCGAACAAATTTTCGTTATTTTTTATTTTAAAAAAAATTAATATATACTAATAAACATTACCAAACACATTACTAATTCTTAAAACAAATTATTTTTAAAATATTATTTTTATAGTTCTTAAAAATGGTACAAAATGCAATCTTGACTAAGTGCATGTTTATTAGTATGCACAAGTTTTCATTATCTTTTATTTTAGAAAATAATAGTAATAAATGCCACCAAATAAATTATTGATTCTTAAAACAAATTATTTTCAAAATGCTATTTTTATAATTTTTAAAAGTGGTATGAAATGCAATCTTAACTAAATGTATGCTTATTTTTATTAAGATAATATTTATTTTTTCTGTCTAAAATTTGAATATGACTAAAATATGAATTTAATTGATATTTTTTTACTTTAAATATTTAAATATAAATATTAAATTATTTATATTTATAAAAATAAAATATTTATAAGTAATATGTTAACATATATGTCCTGAAAATTTTAAAATTGATATATTAAGTTATTGATATATATAATTATTAAATAATAAATTAAGAGTATTATTGACAAATAAAATATGTAATTCATTTATATATTTGATATTTTTAACAAATATTAAAATATAAATTAAACAATAAATATCTCTTAAATATATGAATAAAATTATTTATATTTTAGTAAAAAAATATCCTAATTGTCTGTTTATTAATATCGAAAAAGTTTTTATTATCTTTTATTTTAGAAAATTAATATTAGTAAACATTACCAAACATATTATTGATACTTAAAATAAATTATTTTTAAAATATTATTTTTGTAGTTTTTAAAAGGGTACATAATGTAATCACATGATCAGTGCTTATTTATATATCTTGACCGAGTGCTTGTTTATTAATACTGAATAAACCTTTTTTATTTTAGAAAATTAATATTAATAAATATTACCAAAAATTTTACAACTCAGCTAAGAAAATCTAATAATTTAATAGCCTTATATAGTCACATAAAATGAACAAATTTCCTAAAATATTTTTCACTGATTAATTTCTGTCTTTGTACGTCATTCAGATACCCTTTTTCATTGAAATGCGTGACACGTGTCCACATTGAAGCAACCTCGAGTAAAGCGTTAACCACAGTACTCAGTATACCAAAGCTAGCTACCAAGCAAAGACAAAACAAAAGTTGGCAAACCCATCCTTCTCATTCCAGAAACCTAACATTTACATGAAATTCTTCTCAACAACTGCTTCCAGAAGGTGAATTACCGCGTCCTTTTAGTGTTCTTTTCGCCATTTTTCTCCGGGGTTTGGTACGATTCCCTTTTGTTGCTGTTTTTGATGTGGGTTTGGAGAAAAAATCTTCTTTTTGAACTATAATAGCAGAAAAAAATCTCATTTTCTTGTTGCCCAAACACGTTTTCCATTGTTGCCTGTGTTTTCAAGTCTGATTATATTTGTTATGTGAAAATTGGGGCATAAGTATGTGTGTTTTGAAGTGGGTTTGGTTGATTATTTTCATGTACTTGTAAATATTTTCCCGAGAAAATATCAATTTCGTTGCTCCATATTCTTATTTACAACATGAAATTTGATATATTCATCTCTTCTTTTTGTGGTGATTTAGCTTTGTTTGATACAGGAGACCATGTTACCTTTTCTGATACTGGTTAAATTCAACGGGGTGGTGTACCAAATAGGACACAGAGACGCCGAGGAATACAGAACCGACAGATTGTTTCGTGAAGTTAAGGATGTAATAATCAAGCAGGGATACAACAACGAAGACAGGACTGAACTTTCTGTTGTGCTGCCCTGGACTGAGAACAAGGAGAAGAGGTTTATTTTTAAGGATAGCGAATTGTATTCTGTATTTGAGGAGTTCTTTGTCAATAACTATCCTGCAATTGAGTTTGAGGTTGAGGTTAAGAAATTGTTAGATGAAGATGACGACTATGAAGGCAGGTCGAGGAAAAAAACGAGTCCTTCTTTGTCTGCTGGGAAATTCAATAGAGATGTTCAGGTGGCCAAATTGTTTCAACTGAAATTATCACAGGGAAGAAGAAGGAAGAAGAATAGGGGATTTACAGTCAAATTTGTCACTCGCAATGATGTTGGAGGCATCGAAAGGAGCAAAGGAACTACACAGGTATAATTATAATTTTCATGTTAATTAAAATAGCACTTAAAAGTGTTATATATATATGTGTGTGTGTGTGTGTGTGTGTGGTAATATAATAGCTGATCTTGGCTTGATGATCATGTGTAATTGACAAATTAAAATTGGTGATTTGCAGGGAGGACTGTTGAATGATTTTCAAGTAGTAGTGGGCAGCTCCAGCAGTAATTCTTCAGGAGGGATACAAGCTGGTGAGTCTTCAAGGAATGTGAGGAGGCAAGTAGCAGCAGCGAGAGGACTGCAACTTCAACTGCAAGAACCTGCTGCTGCAGGCAGCAAGGATGAAGAAGAAGAACCTTCACCTTGGGCTTGCTTTTAATTAACTTGATTTTACTGTTAATTAGTTTAAAAATTAAAAATGTTATTTTGGTTTTATATAATAACTGAATAAATGACATTTTTAATTTGTGTTTCCATGGTTGCCCTTTTGATTAAGTTATTGTAACATATTTGAAATTTATTTATTTTTGAATATTCTGTTATATTTTGTAGATTAAATTGTAGGGATGCATCGCAATGGAGTGGCTCGAGGAAAAGGTATTATCCTATTTCCATCTTATTATTTATTTATTTATTCATCTAAAATCTAAATGAATTTAAAATATATGAATAAATATAATATATAAATCTAAATAGTATGTTTGTTATTTATTTATCAGGTCTTAATATAAATATATGAAAACTAATAATTTTATAATTAACTAAGATAAGTATATATAAAAAATAAATAAATAAATTTATAAGAATATATTAGTTCATTATAAATATTTGATGCCAATGACATCTCATCTACCAAGATGTAAATATGTAAATTGCATATTTACATATTTAAAAACTAATCTCATATTTATCTTAATTATATTTTTTAAAACTTTTTATTTATTTAAAAAAATTATCTAACTAAATAAATGAAACATGAATTTTTAAATTAATTAACTTGAATGATTATTTAAAGAAAATTTTAAATGATGTTGTCTATCATAGTCAATTGCCTATTTAATAGCAAAACAAAATGAGGCTTAAAAAAATCATATTAAAAATTGTTAAAAGAATATCTTAATTAGATATAGTTTACTTATTTATCTACGTTAAATTGTTGAGATTAATTAAAAAAATCTAAATGGATATTTTTAATCGTTATTTTTTGAACTTTGAACTAGTTATTGATTATCCTCTCCAATTCTATAAATTACATAATATGTTTTGCAAATTTTTTATACATCAAATTATAAAATAAAAAAAAAAAATGAAGCCTCCCATCTCTTCAATCTTCCCATTTCTTCTTTTTCTTCTTCTATTGAATTCTCCTTGTCGGGTAATTTCATCTGACAGTCGTGTAATTCCGGTTCCCGACGCTCCTCACGACAAGTTTCTTCAATGCCTTTCTGTCCTGTCTGATCAGAACAACGCCACCTCCATTTCAAAAGTGATTTACACCCAAGGAAATTCTTCGTACTCGTCCGTTTTGGATTTTGGTATACACAATCTCAGGTTCTCGACAGCTTCTACTCCAAAACCTCAGGTAATCATAACACCGTATGATGCATCCCACATTCAGGCTACTGTAAAATGCTCCCACAAATATGGCCTCCAGATTAGGGTTCGTAGTGGAGGCCATGATTTCGAGGGTCTGTCCTACGTTTCCGATGTCCCGTTTGTAGTCATTGATTTGATCAATCTTAGCTCGATCAGTGTTAACGCAGAGGAGAAGACTGCATGGGTTCAAGCAGGTGCCACTGTAGGAGAACTGTACTACAGGATTGCTGAGAAAAGCAAAACGCTTGCTTTTCCTGCAGGATTTTGCCCTACTGTTGGCGTTGGAGGGCATTTCAGCGGCGGCGCCTACGGTTCGTTGCTGCGAAAATACGGCCTCGCTGCTGATAATATTCTCGATGCGCATCTGGTTAATGTGAATGGGAGACTTCTTAACAGAAGATCGATGGGAGAAGATATGTTTTGGGCGATTCGGGGTGGCGGAGGAACAAGTTTTGGAGTAATCGTTGCATGGAAAGTAAAGCTCGTTACTGTTCCATCAACTGTGACTGTTTTCACAGTTCCAAGAACCCTAGAACAGAATGTAACAAAGATTATTCACAAATGGCAACACATTGCTCATAAACTTCCTGAAGATCTAGTGATCGACGTCATTTTGGCCCGCGGAAACACTTCAGAAGGGAAGAAGACAATGCTTGCTTCGTTCACATCGTTGTTTCTAGGCGGATTAGATAGGTTGCTTCCATTGATGCAGGAGAAATTTCCTGAGCTTGGTTTGGTAAAAGAAGATTGCACAGAAATGAGCTGGATTCAATCTTCTCTCTACTTCGCTAGATTCCCAAATGCTCCATTGGAGATTTTACTCAACAGAAGCTCTGACGACAAATCGTTTTTCAAATCAAAATCAGATTATGTCAGGAAACCGATTCCTGAAACTGCTTTCGAAGGGATTTACAAAATGTTTTATGAAAACGAAGGAGAAGGAGGTCTAATGGCGTTGGTTCCATATGGTGGGAGAATGAGTGAAATTTCAGAATCCGAAGTTCCATTTCCACACAGAAAAGGAAACTTATACAAAATTCTGTATGAAGCGCATTGGATTGAGGGAGGAGACGAAGCTTTAAAAAGGAACATAAAATGGATAAGAAAACTGTATAGATACATGACTCCATATGTATCAAAGAATCCTCGATCGGCTTATGTGAATTACAGGGATCTTGATATAGGAAGAAACAATAAAGAAGGGTATACATGTATGAAACAAGCAAGAATTTGGGGGAAGAAATATTTTGGGAATAATTTCGAGAGGTTGGTTCATGTGAAGACTAGGGTTGATCCTTGTAATTTCTTTAGAAATGAACAAAGCATTCCACCTCTGTATGTGGAAGAATTAATTAATAAAGGTGATTAGTTATTAGTGAATTAATGTTTAAGTATGTTATGTGTCCCTATCAATAATCTTCTTTATTTAGTTTATAATTACTTCCAATAATTTATAACAAATTCCTCTTTATTTTTTACAAACAGAATATTGATATATAAGAATAAAATATTCTCAAAATTCTCTATTGATTTCTTTCAGGAAGAGTCGTGGTCTAGTAACTTCTACATATATAAATCGGCAGCAAATATGTAATTAATATTTCTTATGTCTAAAGAAATAACGAGGGTATTCATGTAATTAATTAAACTAAAATATCAATGAATAGAAGAATAATAAAGAAAGTTCCAATAAATACATGAGTTAAATTCTGGAGGTTCAGTTCATGTTAACTTCAGGAATCTGAAGCAGAGAGTAAGCAGAGATTAGATAATTACAGTTTAAAAAGGCAGATCATGCATAAAACATCCATTGAAGTATGGGATTCTTCTACACTATAGCATGATCAAACAGAGGCATTTTTTTTCAGGTGTCAAGTCTTGCATTGGAACTTCACTCTCCATTGTTGATGGTAACTTGCTTGGCATCAAATATTCATGCATGGCATTAACAGTCTTACGAAGTAAAAGCGAAATCATGTCTGGCAGGAGAAGATAAATTGTCAGGTTAAAGCATAATATAAAATGCTAAAACTTGATGTCTCAAACTCACACAATTGAAGTTACTAACTCAGACTTCTAATGTTCGACTCATGCAGGATGCAAAACACACATATGGGATTACCCTAGTTCTAAGAAAATGCGAGACTGAAGGTTTGTCCTTGGTAGAATAAGAAAATGCAAGAAATTTCTGACTAAGAAGATTAATAGAGAACATGGTCTTAATCTTAGGCACTACTTAGATGAGTTTTGTCCTGATGCCACATTGGGAATCATGATCTGTAACCAGCGTTTGAGTGCCTTCGGTACAACCATCCTATGTTTCAATGACTCTTCAACAATAACGACATTATAAAGACGGAAGAAATGAATTTTCATGAATTTCTTCCACATGATAAGTGCATTTTGTACAACAGCTTGTAACATTACAAGCATATGAATATTAACCCTAAACATATTTGCTAATGATGTAGCCTAGGGTGGAAATATTCATCTTAGTTCTATGTGAGGCACACCAAAAACTGACTTTAGATTTTCATGATTTCATCCACCTCAAACTTTTGGTTCAGTCACAGTCACAATTTTAGCACACGGATGTGAAAGAATGTCTTGACAAGGTAGATATATTACACTTGCAAAGGTATCATCATTGTCTCACACTTGGTTGAGCTTCAGACCTATTGTGTGGCTCCACTGTTGCTGTGTAATCAGTAAGACCCAAAAGACTTTGCAGACCCACATAACTCAATCCCTGTATCAAATGTTGAAGCATCATATCAGCTTCCAAATAACATATTCCACAGAGTATAATGCAAAAAGTATGATATCATTACCGTACAATGCTATTCTTTAGACTGAAATATCATCTTTCCATCATGCAAAACAATAAAATGACTGCCATATACATAAAATTAGGCATTTAATAGGATATTTTATTGTTCATATATTTTCTCTCTTTTTGTTGGATACATTGCTCTCCATGGTTAGCTGTAGCTTGACTTTGCCTAAAAAGTTTTGGAACTCCTTTGTAATGCAAGTCCAACAACTTGGAATGTTTTGGTTCTACACACATCAATATGCATCCTCAGTAAAATTATTGATGGACACAACTGTCATAAAACATTAATCTTTCATCATTTCAACCTAGTTCACTCAAAATCATTTTGAGGATTTGAACCTTCCAACCCTTGTGCACTGATTTTGTTTGTTTTCTAGAACTTTATAAACAATGAAAATACATAGTTTCAATTTTCAGAACAGACAAAACTCAATTTTAGAAACACATGATAATAGTAAAGCCATTATGCACACTCACAGAGAGAATTCTAGCCAAACTAAGGAAGGGCTGGTCAGCCAATGTTGCAACACAAATCGCAAGGACACCATTGGTCTTTTCCTTCTCTTCTGTGTAAAACCTCCTATACACCTGAACACCTGAAAAAAATTACATACCACTAATTGAGGAATCCCAGTTCAGAGAAAACTCGATAATAGCATTTCTTAACTTCAAAGCTCAAGAAGTGGGTACAGGAAGATGTAAAAGGTTGAGTTATAACAATTTGGAGTTCCAATTATTCAGTTTCAAAACAACAGATGGTTGAATTCAATTCTTCAGTTCGGAACACTTGAAGCAAACAATGAATTTGGAGCTGGTTGGTTGAATTCAATTCTAAGCGCATGCAAGGAGACAGATATTAAGTGAGTCACAACTGACAAACATTAAGCATTCCAAAGACAGATAAGAAATGAATTTGATGTTAGTATCAACATCAGAGAACTAGCTTCATCCTTACCAAAAGGGAATATAACTGGCCAACAAAAAGAGTATTTCAAATTTAAAAGTTAAAGGTGGATCTAGTGAATACAAACTTATGGTCCAAGAGGCAGCATCTTGCAACAGAAATTAGGGAAATATAAGAATACAAGGTCGGGTAAAGTACAGCTACTGACTTTGCCTTGCTACTATTGAGATTCCTTTGATGTTGTAGTTTCCATATGCACTTATGATAAGAAGGATTCAACCTTGTTTGAACAAAGAGAAGGAAAAGACACAAGCATGAGAGGGGAGAAAATTTTACAGAAATAAACAAATGTCACTCTGGAATTGTAGTCAATCTTTTAATTTCTCTAACACTTGTTGGCAGTTATAACTAGCATTTTGGATCTGTCTGCATAACCTTTTAAGTTTCCTAAAATGATCCATGCTCAAAGAACACACAATTCTGTTACCTTCATCAATGGTTTTTATGCCAGGAAGGACTTTTGCAAGACTCTCTGCTTGCAGCATTTCAGAGAATGATTGATACCGGCGAACATCCTGTGATCAAGATTAGTTACAACAACGCAAGTTGCAAAGAAAGCATGGAAATTTTGGATGAATTGCTTTCACCTGAACCTCAGCCACCAAAGATTTGTTAAAGAGAATCAAAGCCCCAGAGGCAATTCTGAGATCAGAACAAAGAGAAGTAATTAAAAAGAGAGAACTCAAATAAACATTCTGAATGAAAACCTGATAATAAACTGTCCAGATGAAGGAATTTGTGAACTCAGAATCAAAAGGATTTAAACCTTCTTTGATTCAGTATTAATTATACTGAAGTAGATCATCATTATAACCCTGGATATTAAAGATACTTCATTAATCATTCACCATAATCGGAGAGTGACAATTTCCTCTTTTTTCATAATCATTCTATCTTGAAAAGACTTCAGATTTGCAATTACAGACAGAGATGACATGAGATCTTCAGGCCTCTGGTGCCAAATTTTTTGAAATATGATGAACACGAAAGATAATACGTGTGAGTATAAATTTGGGATATACCTATTGTAGTCACCAACAGCACACCTTCCTTCAACTGGTTTTGCACCATCTGCAAACAACGTTAAGTTGCTATAAATGAAATGGCCTTCAAATTGAATTGAACATGACAACCAATGAAATTAAGAAAAACATCAATAAACATACATCATATTGTCCAATTATCTGCAAGAATAATCATTCATCTCAGTAAAGTAAATAAATACCTTTTATTTGGGTAAAAAAAGGCTCCTGAACATGAAGTTCAAAGTTTATAGTCTTCAGAAGCTGATGAAATATAGTAGCTAAATGTTAGTTTAATAAATCTTGATCTCATAATTGTACAAAAGTTCAAGAAAAGAAAACCGGAAACAGTAATATCAACACTAATACATACATTTACTATTTCGAATCCTTCTTTGATAACCAATTCATTCCACTCCTCTCTCTTCTCCACGTCATTGTCCCCATTCACCAATGCAATGTTGCTAAACACCCCACATGATTGTGCAGAAGTTACTGATTCATGCAACACTGATGCTAAGCGTTTGTATAAAGGATACTGGGATTCTTTATCACTAGAATCTGCCACATTGAGTAAAAAATAGAATAAAAAATGATGTTTTTCAATAACAAAAAAAGATAGAATTTCAGATGCCGAATTCAACAAACAGCTACAACCACATTAATAATTCTTCGTCCAATAACTAAATAAAATAAAACAAAGAAATCCAATGAAAACTCTGTCTAATTTTATATACCAAATCTAATTTCTTAGGTAAAGTATTCATTTTTCAAAAAAAAAATTCCACTAAATTTGATTTCCCACAAGTCAGTGCCTCAATCAACTCATTCTGTATTTCTCTGTCTGTCTCTCTCATAACTATTACAAAATAACAAAACATCTAGAAAACAGAACAAATTCAAAAAGTAAAAGAAATTCCCATTTGTTTCTCTAATATTGCCTTGATTATCAGAAAATTAAAGGAGAAAATAGCTGCAGCATAAGAAGTGATAACAACAATCAATTATCTACAGCTGCTTACCAGCAGTGAGAGGAACATGATCAAGGAGAAAAGAGCAGAAGTCTTTGGAGAGGCCAAGATCGAGTTGAAGTGTTCGATTTAGGTGAGATTCCAAAGTGAACTTCAATCCTTCTTCTATGCATTCTCTGATATTTACTGGTTTGGTTCCTGGAGATGATGGCTGCTCCATTTTCTCTCCCTCTGGCTTTCAATTCTGTTTGAAGAGCGCAACTCAAAAAGTCAACGTACGGCCAAACGGACCAGGTACCACCAACAGAAAATATAATTTATCAATTCAGAAAACTAATATTTGTTGGAAACAAATAAATTATGCATTAGAAATTTGTATAATTACTAGTCATTTTATATTATAAAATCTTTGATTTATTTTATTTTTCTGGTTGATATATTAAATTCACAATTTTTTCTTTGTAGGTGGTCAGAACTATTCAAGACAAAGGAAAACCAGAGATTTCATTTTGTGAAGGTGTTAAAATAAACCAAAAAAATATGATTAATTAATTAAGTCCTTTATTTTTATTCCTGTATTTATAGGATATAAAACTTAATAAAATTTAAATTTAAAATTAACAAATCTAAAATAAAAAGTTTATATTTATGATGATTAGATATGTAAGTATTTTTTTTAATACTAGATCATTTAAAGTGATATCTAGATTTGACGAAAATTTAAAAAAAAATTTAACTCGGGTGTAAATAAATTTTATTAGATTTAGAGTTTTTTTTTATTGAAGTATGAATATAAATATTTAAATATATAAAAATTGTTTGTTTTTAATTTATATTTAAATATTTATTAAAAATATATAAATATAATTAAGTTAAAAAAAAATTAACTTAAATTTTGATTTGAACCAAATTTATTAAACTCAAACTGAATTCTACGTTTTTTCGGATCCGACGGGCCTAAACTTTGAAGATTTATTATGATAAAAGTATTTAGCCTTATATATAGCAATACAAATAAATGAACTCGGTTAATATGATAAAAGTATACAACATATAAGCTCTCATACCACAGAAATTCTTATGAAAAAAGAGATACTTTTAAGTAACTGAAGAAATAATTATTGTTCAAAAAATTTTCTGTACATTCCATTTTTGGGTTTGCCCCGAATTTGGCATCATATATTGCAGTAAAATAAAGCAATATTTTCTGTACATTTGATGAAAAAAATTGCTATATATATATATATATCATATAGCCTATAATATCATCCCTCTGTATGTGTTTTCCTCTTGATTTTTAACTAACATTCTTTTATCTTTTCTCTCTGTTTTCCTCCTATACCAACTTATATATCTTGTTTTCCACCAATTTCTAGACTGGATTACTGTTTGAATGATCTTCTGTTAATTTACTTTTGTCAAAATCCGAAAATTTTGCAGTTGCTGAAGAATGATGATCTTCAGGTTTCACAGAAATATCTGAAGAATGAAGTTCTTGGCGATAATGATCAGCATGGCCTGTTAACAACAGGACCAGAAACACCATTGTTATGGAGAGGAAAACCTGGGCTGCCCACACCATGTGAACATATTTCTTCAATGGTTTACAGTGTTTGTCAAGAATCTCGGAAAATGCTGTCTTCACTGACTGACATTCTACAAGACTTTCCATGTCTGGATATGCATTTAACAGTCTCTGAATTGAGCCTGTGTATCCCTCCACTCTTCTGTACATGTTATCACAGGCTCCATTGTTTGCATCAGAACATGTTAATACCTTCAGAATCTGCAAGGAAGAAATGGAGAAGTTCAGACAATGAGCCTAATTTCGGGTAATTTTACCATTGCTATGAAACTTATTGCCATACCTTTGGGATGTCTCCAATTTGGATAGTGTTATCAGGGCAGGACTCTGTCAGATATTGGTAATCAGGAGGTCCGGAGAAAGGATTGCAGATGCGAGGAAATGCAGTTGATTCCAGGACTGATATGTTTGCATTCACCTGGAAATATCCACCAGAAGCAAAATCTAACAATCAAACTTCAATGGAATTGAATTTTCTACAGCAGTGAAAGAAGAAGAAATAGAAACAGATGGGATTATTTAATATGTTGCAACAGATTGTTGTCAACTTTACCTGATCAACAATGTTGTAGACTCCTGCACTGAAATCATACAGGACAGATTGTGCAGAGCGTAATTCATCACAGGGAACTATTGAACTCAAGCTGCTGTTATACGGATTTTCTTGGAAATTTTCTAGAGCTGTACATGTGTCATTCGCGAAACTGAAAAATTACAGGTTGTTTACTGTTATTTTCTTAATCGTCTTATTTTCATCTTAAAATGAGTTCAAGAAAAATGAAAATTGTTCTTACTTGTCCAGGAAGAAATACACCCCAAAGAGCACCCAGCAGAGAAATGTCAAGAACCAGCACAACGTGATCAGCCTGTAAAAGGAGTATATCAGTACCATCGAAACATTGTGCTACAAGTATATTTTCAACAAAATGATTTAGTTTACTTACAGGTAAATCACTTTTCGGAACCTCAAAACTCCGAAAACTGCATTAAATAAGAATCACATCTTAAGTGAAAATCATGTTCAAACTGCAGTACATACAAGTATGCAGCAGAAATAGAACACATACCTGATAGAGCAATCAGTGCAACTAGAGTCAGGGAAACTGTAACTGTGTTTACAACGTACCTGCAAGAACAAAGACACAACTTCATTTTCATGATTCTATGCAGCAAAAATTTGTATGCAGATATCAGAAGAAACAGAAATTTACGCTATCTGAAGACCCTTATCAATCAGGCGCCTGTTCTTTCTAGCCTGCCTTTGTATTTCAGCTGCTTCAGAATCAAGCCTCCGGGATGTCCCACTAAGGAAGTCAGAAGCAACCCCACTTGCATTAGATTCTTCCAAGTTATTTTCCAACTCTTTCATTGCTCCTGTTGTGCTGTATATTGTTTCTGATGCATTATTTGCTGTACCTATGATAATGTTCACCACTGTTTTTGCTCGGGAATTGAATCTCTCATTTGCACCCAACACTATCCCAGATGCAGTTCTGCAATCATACAATCAAATCTTGCTAAGCACAGAATTCTCTCTTGCAAATGTTGAGTATTAAAAGAAATAGAACGAGAGAGAAATAATAATACATTGCCAAAACTGTAAGGAAGGTAGCAAGGAGAATAGGGCGAAGGTAGCATTGCTTGGAACAATTTAGTCTTTTCTTCTCCTTTGTTTTTCTCCTGCTTTTACAGCAGAAAATGGTTGCTAGCAGATAGCTTCCATAGATAACTCCTCCCAGAAGCCACAACAACCCAATTGCATAGCCATAAATGCCTGTAAATACAGTTGACTGCAACCCAAAAAAAGAAGAAAAAAAATGATTAAAAAAGCATAGGCTGAAGTGAATATCGAACTTCATGTATAAATAAACAAAAAAAATGGAGGGAAAGGAAGAGAGAATTACACTCCAGTAATGCTTGTTGGTGATATCATAGCCTCCTCTGTATTTTTTCAATTTATTTAAAGGGTCTCTTCTCACTGTATCATCATCTGTTTGTTCATTGTTTGTTTGAAGCAAATTTCTCCTTGAGAAAGCTGAGAAAGAAATTAAAATAATACTTAGAAAACATTAAATTACACGGCAAATTAGTAACAATAATATTAAAATATTTAATATTATCAGAATTATTTATATAATACGAATTTACATTCTTTAATGCAGACCTTAAATTTATATAACTAGTAGTAAAATTTGGGCCTAGCCGATTATGGGCCCAAGTAGGCTCGACCCAGTAGCCCAAAGCTATGAAAACTAACCTTATCCTGCAATAGCTGGCTAATCCATATTTGCAATAATTTAACTCTTCATTCCAATTAAATACTTACACAAAATTGCTTTACCTCCACCTCAGAAATTAATTTCTTATTTTTTTCAAAACAAATTTACAACCTTTCTTGGTTTCAAATTGTTAGCAACCTTAAACTTGAACTAATTCCTCTACTTTCTTTTAATTATTATAATAAAATATTTGATAAATATTAATTTTCGACGATAATAACACTTAATTTCTTTTTTTGCATTCTGTGATGATGATCACAAAATTCTTATCTTTTTTTTTACTTAAAATTTTACAAAATTTAGTATCAAATTAAATGCATTAACCTAATAATATAAAACTTGTGTAAGAACTTAGCTGTCTCATTTAAAATTAATTAACCCAGAATTTTTTATAGGGTAACTCAGAAATTAGGTAAACAAACACTAAAATAGAGAGAAAATAAGCAATTACCTGGTACAGAATTAGTGGAAGAAGCTGTTTCTGCTGCAGCAATTTCTGTAAAATTTACTGTAAAAATCACCATCATCATCATCATCATCGTCATCAACATTACGTATGGAACCCGTTGTCTGCCATTTTTGGACTCCATTTTTCTTTTTTCTAACCTGTCAAGCAAGTCATAATAATGGATGAATGAATGAATGAATACACTTCCCGTCTTACAAACCCCCTTGGTTGAATTTTGACTAAATTTAAGCCATCTTCCTAACTAACCCATTACAAGAAGTGCTTTCTGCACAAGCAGTTTTGGATTGAAAAAAGCAAAAACTAACCCGTCAAACAAATTAACAAGAAAACTGAATCAAACAGTAACCTAGCTAACAAGTTAAAGCTGCTAATTAACGAGAGAGAACTAAACTAGCTTCTGCTTTAATGTGTATATATGAAGGGGAAAAGTGCTTTTTTGTGGGGTGCTTGCTTCAATGTGAACAGACAAAAGGGTTTACATATACAGTGAAAATTTGATGCAAAAACTTTTCTGAAAGCAACCTGCTTTCGGTAGAATCACTTCTTTACAAGTAAAGAACATATTAATCAGCCTACAGAGAACAGAATCTGAGAGAAGCAAATTGTAAAAAGCAGCAGGATATATCAAACCGTAATAATCAACTTACGTGAACTTGAAGATGAAAGGAAACAAGCACTTCCCAGAAAACCAAAAGCTTCTTCTTCTTCTTCTTCTTCTTCTTCTTCTCTACAACTTAATTTCTGATGAATGAATGAAGGCTTTAACTTCTAATCACAATCCCAAAAATAGCTTTACAAGGCAATAAGTAAAAGATTTTCTTCCCGAACGTGCATGAACCCTATTTATTGAGAGAGAAGTTAATATTATCTGAATAAAATATTATTCAAATAAATAAATAATCTAGAAGCTGAGACTCTTCAATTCTAATTAAAATTCAACAATCTTCTGGGGTGTTTCAGGTTAAGCCTAATGAGGAAAGAACAAGTCTAGAAGCACTTCTACTTAACGGAAACACCCTCTAGACTTTCATTTGTATATGTATATATAACTTTCAAACATTCAAAAGCGATTAAAAAAAAAAGCGCTTTTGACGTTAAATGTTTTGGACGAAAGTGCTTAAATGTTATTGTGAACTTAATCCACTTCGTATTGTTAATGGATTAGTAGGAAGATGAAATCTGATTCCAACCAAAACTCTTCTTCCCAATTTCTCTCCTTCCAAAAGTCAAAAAAAACAACGAACGGAAGTTGCCTCTGGTCAAATCACCTACCCTTCCGGTCAAGATTATAGTCGTCATATTATTATATTATTTAATTTATAAAATTATAAAGAGTTGCCTTCAACTTTTTTCCTTTATTATTTTTTTTATCAAGAAAAATTATGGTCAAAAAAATACCGCAAATACGAAATTGCTAATGGGCTAGGAGTATATAATTAATGTATAAACACGTGTGTTAAATTTTTTTCCAGTGTTATAATCTCTTTTATAATTAGATAATCTTAAATTAAATGTCTACAATATATATATATATATATATATATATATATATATGAGGTAGGATTAATGACCCCTTTTTTTAACACAAAATTTTACATCAAAATATAAGTTGTTGGATCTAAGAACATTTAACGGTTGAAATTGCATCTGACAGTACATTAATTATGCATTAAATACATGGTCAGATATAATCTCAGCTATTAAATATGTTTAAATCTAATAACGTATATTTAACGTAATATTTTGTATAAAAAAAAAAGGAGTCATTATATATATATATATATATGTGTGTGTGTGTAATTGGTTGAATTTATGAATGATGTAATACGTTGTTCCCATTTAATACCTTTTTTTTTTGTTCTAATTTATTGTACTAAAAAAGTGTAGACACAAAGAAACTAATTTTTTTTTTAAATCGAAAGAATTCATACAAATTCGTTCACACATGCATATTAATGAGTCACTATTATATCATTGTCACAAGCCTAACTCTTTTTTATCAAATTATTTATAGTTTCACACAAATGGATATTTTGATAGTATTTCAGTTCATGTGTTACATTGGCGGTAAATGTCTTACTACTTTTTGTACAATGAATGTAATACTATCGTATTACTATTAGATGTGATTGTTATATTTATATTTATATATATAAGAAAAAAGATCTATTGCCTCTTTTTTATATAATTTTTTACGTCAATTGTAGATTGTTGAATTTAAATACATTTAATTATTGAGATTATATCTGATAATATAATTAATGTATTTATAATTAATATATATATCAAATATAATTTTAATCGTTATATTTAAGTATCTTTATATTAATGCATTTATTAATCGTTATATTCAAGTGCCTTCAATGGTAAATTTTATACATGTAATTAATGTACTATGATTAATGCACATACTATATTCAATCTCAAGTATCGAAAATATTTATATCTAACGGTTCACAAAATAGTGTCAGTACCATGTGCCTTATATTTTTAAAAAATAAATCATATGATATATAAAATAAAGATTAATATTTACCCATCAATTTGTATGGCACAAAGAAACTAATTTTTTTTTTTTAAAATCGAGAGAATTCATACAAATTCGTTCACACATGCATATTAATGAGTCACTATTATATCATTGTCAAAAGCCCAACTCTTTTTTATCAAATTATTTATAGTTTCACACAAATGGATATTTTGATATTATTTCAATTCATGTCTTACATTTCTGGTAAATGTCTTACTACTTTTTATACATCGTATTTCTATTAGATGTCTTTATTATATTTATATTTATACATATAAGAAAAAAGATTGATGGCCTCTTCTTTTACATAATTTTTTACAATTGAATTTAGACACATTCAATATAATTGAGATTGTATTCGATAATATAATTAATATATAATTAATGTATTTATAATTAATGCATATGCCAAATATAATTTCAACCACTATATTTAGGTATCTTTATAATTAATGCATTTATTAACCGTTATATTCAAGTGCCTTCAATGGTAAATTTTATACGTGTAATTAATGTACTATGATTAATGTACATACTAGATTCAATCTCAACCATCGAAAATATTTAGATCCAACGGTTCAAAAAATAGTGTCAGTACCATGTGCCTTACATTTTTAAAAAATAAATCATATGATATATAAAATAAAGACTAATATTTACCCATTAATTTATATGGCTAGAATTTATGTAAGAGTATGTATCATAGTATATTATTAAATTGATAAATGTTGCATTATTTTGAAAAACATTTGAACATAATAAAGACCCTTGATCCCACAAGAGATAATTTAGCTCAAATTTGTTTTTCTTATTTTTGGCCCTTCTAATTAATTATTAAAGTTATACATTTAATAGATTTGATTCTAGTCTCTTCCAATCTTAACTTTCAAATATTTATGAACATGTGACATTATTTAAAATAAAAGGTTGAGATTGTAATATAATAAATTTTAGCAATTAACCCACAATTTACTGTAAATTTTAAAATTGATTGGTAAATTTTTTTAAAGATCATCTTAACCATTTATTTTTAACCATGCCATGTATTGCTAGATCCTTAAAATTTGAAGATAGAAAAGATTATAATGAGATCCAAGTCCATATTGAATAGTTCAAAATGTTGGCCTTCAACTTTTTTCTTATTTTTTTAAAGAAAAAAAAGGTCAAAAAAATAATACGAATTAAACAAGTTGGTTCTTTTAACGAGTAAAATGTGTGTGTACATAAATTCATAGGCACATGTTTAATACATAAAATTTAACATTGAATATTCTAAGGGCTGCAAATTTCAATTACTGTAACCAAGTTGTGACTAAAGTTATTAAAAGGTCAAAAGCAAAAAATTAAAATAAAAAGTTAAATTTTTTTTTTGACTTGAGGTAGCCAAGTGGTGATTAAAGTTGGAAATGAACTTAACACACATATTCAAAATTTTATTGGTTCATTAATTGAGGACAATAATGATGTTCTATTTATAAATTTTAATAAATAAATATTTTTTTATTTACGTAAAAAAAGGCTTATTAATAATTCCTTAACTTTATACGGTAGAAATAAAATAATACTTAAAATTTTGTATAATTTTTTTTAAAATAAATGAATTACAATAATAATTATTCTAATAAATTAGAAAAAAAACATAATTACTTTCTAAATATTTATTGAGAAGTGAAAAAAATTATATATAATTCGAATTTATATAAAAACTTACCTAACATGATGATACCGGAGTCAATATTTCATATTTAATATTTAATCTTCAATCTCGATCTTTTTTTTATCGACCGTAATCTTTTTAAGTAATTTTAATATATATAAAAAGTTGTTAGCCATCAAATTAAAGGTTGCAAAAGTTTTTATTTTTAATTTGTGTCCTAACAATACATTACACATACTAAAATAACATTTGACTAGGTATCAAATTTTTCCTTAATTATTTATTTATTATAATGTTTAATAACAATTTCTACAAAAGCGTATATTAACATTACTTTTAAAATAGATCAAAAAGAAAAAATTATTTTTTTAATCAGAGTTATTATCATCCTTACACCTAAATTTTTTTATATATATTAGAGATATATACAATTTATTAAAATTCATCACTTCACCTCTAAATAATGACAATTGATCGTTAAATCTAATATTATTAGGAATAAAATAAGTATTTTATTTTTAAAAAAATTATTAGCTTTAATGTTAATGCTTAATTAAGAACACATACTAAAACAACATTTGACTTCCTAAAATAATGTTTTTAATTATTTGATATTATATGTTTAATATTGATTCCTAAAAATAACACCACTTCTTAAAGTAGTTCATAAAAACAAAATCAAAAAACCTTATAATTTTATTTATTTTTATTAATTTCAATATCCTATGAAGAAAAAAAAAATTATAGTTAAGTAAAAGCCACCAAATTAGCAAGAAGTTAGATTGATTGTGAAATGAAAATGAAGTTATTTGACAATTTTGATTATTAAAAATATTAATTAATAAATTAAATAGAGGACAATGAATAATGATAGTGTAAATTATTGTACAAAGCCAAGATCAAATTCGAATCAACGATGAAGAAAAACGTAAACATGAGATTAGACTAATTGATCACAAATTAATATTTAATAATTATTTTTGGCCCCACGAGCTAAGAAAGAAAATTGGTGAACCATTGAATTGAATCCTTCAATCACGGGTCAAATTCTTCATATCAAAGGCTGCGCATGCATTTGTCGTGACATCATGGCACCTGATGGATTGATTGAGACACATCGTACTGATCTTCATTTTGGATCAAATTTAATTTTAACGCTTTTTTTCTTATACTAAAATTTGAATAAAATTATTTAAATATTTAAAAATTATTTTTTTACTTATATTTAAAAAATTTGTTAAAATTATTTAAATATAATTAAATTAAAAATTTTAACTTAAATTTAAATAAAATTTTAATTAATAACATAATAGAAAATCCTAAGTTATTAATTTTTTATAATATTAATTATAAATTTTTTTACAAGATAAAATTTAGTATAAAAAAGTAGTAAAATTTTACAACATAAAAATTTTAAATTAATTTGTAAAAATATTTACAAGACTTTTTTATTATTAATTGTAAAAAATTAAATAGCCTATTTTGGAAATGTTAACAAAATAGATCATTTAATATTGTTAAAAAACTCTAGAATAGAGAATTTAATTTTTACAATTAATAGTAAAAAAATTATGTTGTAGATATTTTAACAAATAAATTAAAATTTTCACATTGTATAAAATATTATAATTAATATTTAAAAAAGTCTTAGAGGTTTTCTAATATTATTATACATAATTTTTAAAATAAAACTATTTTAATTAAAAAAAATTAAAAGAATTATATCTAATTAATATTGTAAAAAAATTGACATCAAATTTTAAAAGAAAAATAATTAAGGACCAAAATATTATTATTATTTTAAATTTAAATATTAAAATAAAATTATATTAATTATTAAAAAAATAAAAATAATAATACTACAATCACATTATATCTTTGAATAGTTTGAGACAATAATATAAGAATAAAACATTTATTTTTATCATAAATAATTGAAAATATAAAAAATTTAAATAAATATACTCCATTTTTTAAAACCTAGAGAAATTAAGTATAATAATTAATAAAAGTGTGATTATAAAATTATATTTTGACATCTAAATTTACTCTACATATTAATTTAGGATAAGTAAATTTTTAGATTTAATCTGGATTTTTTAAAGAGTAATGCAGCCATATCCGAACTCATAAACTCAAGATTTAAATTATAATAAATTTTTAGATTTGGCAATCGGTTTTAAAAAAAATGGATCCGAATTTTTAATTAAAAGCTTAACTCCGACTTAAAATATATTTAAGATTGAGTTTAACCATGCCGGCTTGGACCGAATCGGACCCGATTTTTTTTAACAGCTTAAGCTAATTAGCCAAACCTTTACTCCGACTGGCTGTAAGCCTGTTACACCTGGAAGACTGATAAATTTGAGCGCAGTTGATAGCAATAAGCATAATATAAGGGTTGATAGAGGATTAAAGCAATGAAAGCAAAAACAGAAAACAGAAGACAAAAGCACAAAATACATACATACCAAAAATAAAATATTAAAGCACTGATTATTACTCTTTATTTCCTACTTTCTACATTAAAATCTAATTCACAATCTACTGCACAAACTATTTCATAAAATTTTCAACTATATGCACTATGATACCGGCGGGGATTATAACAAAAAGTAACGAGAAAGGTCAGTTCAATTCGGAGAAAAAGAAGGGTCAACTTGATTGCCATGTTTCTGTCACTTTCTCTGTGTCTGGGATTTCATAATCACATCAGGAAGCTTATCAGGTCTTCGAATATCAGGGCAGAGTCATGAATGCATTTGAATGTTTGGTGGAGGAAGGATGGTGTTAGCTAGGTCTTCATTCACCTTCACCGGAAGAGGTGGCATCTGCCTCATTATGTCTTGTGTGTTATTCAAGCTGCAATGGAGGATCAAATTACTTGTAAGGAAATGAGAAAAGATAACTGGGTTTAAATTTAAAAGCTGTAGCAAAATGAATTTGCAGAAACCTTGGCAGCAGCGGAGACTACAATACTTAATTTTGGTGGCATATTGAGGCTTTAGAACTTAATTTCAGTTTTGCTAAAGGGTGGAGGAATACTTTATTTAAACACTTGAAGAAATTATAACTAAAGAGTAATAAATACGCAAACATACTCGTTTAATATTTGGAGAAGATTGTCACGAGTTTGACACAAGAGACCGATGTTGTCCTGAACCTGAAAAAAAGTTAAGTAAGCTCATTGATGATCAACGACGATGAGCGAAGCCAATAGAAGAAAATGACTTGATGCAATGAACATTCATAGAAGTTGATGAAATATGATCAAGATCTTTCAGAAAGGAGGTGATATTTATCATTAATGTACACAAGACAAGCATTGGCAAAAGGAATTTGCATTTATTAACGACCTTTAAACTAAATTAATAGCCAGATTAAAGTGAAATCAATTTATGTGAAAATAAGCATTTAACCTGCAAAGCTGCAAGGTTTGCAGAAATTTGATTGAAGGCATGTGCATTGTTCTCAAGAATCTCTCCCATTGGACCACCAATGGCTGCAAATGCCACAAAGAAGATTCACAATATTACATATCCATAAATATTTCATCAGATATTATACTTGATACAGAGAAGAAAAGAAGAGACAAAAAGAGAGACTATACCAGTTTAGCAAATAATTTTTCATTTGGCAAAGAAAATAATCTCCCAAGCAAGAAACATATCAGAAAAGTACACCAAACGTTGACAACATATGGAGTATGTGCTAGTTGATTCAATTGGTAAAACCTATTGTGGTGGAACAAGTGGCCTGGGTTCAAATCTCACTAACATTAGGGTTAAGGAAAGGTTTAATTTGTTTCTTGTAATATTCTGAAAATGGATAAAAACAACAATTTAAAAACTATAGACAAATGAAAAATCTTTAGTTGCCCCTTTCATGGTCATCAAACATAGTGGTCAAAACAATCTCCACAGAACTCCTATATTATTTGAAACAAATTCATCAAGATGAAACATTCCCAATTCCCAATTAGTGACAAACCTAATTCTAAGCAGAACCAGAAAAAAGTTCTGCTTTCTTCCCCTACCAAAAGAAATGGCATATGGTACATCTAAAATCACATCCATCCAATCACTGTCCCAATCTAGGTCCACAATCTAAAGTCAACGTTTCAAGGATATAAGAAAAATTCTTTCCAAAAATATAAAACCCTGTCTAAGGCATGTTCTTAACCATCTCTAAGCTTGACATTGCCCCCCACAAGTCCTAAACCTTGATATACCACACTAAGCAAATTTAGAATAAAAAAAAATGAAACAAATTTATCCCTCATTACAAACAAGAGACCTCAGCAGCCAAAGGTAGTTCGTACCCAGTATCCCTCTGGCATAGTAATATGTTGGGTATCCACCATTTCTATGAATTTCCAAAATGCTAGCAGAGCTAATTTCTTGAAATAGTGATGGAAAGAGGTGTAACTTCGACCATGTAAACCACTTCATATTCTTCATCGCAATTTAAATTGCTTTTTCCTTCCCAGACCAAAACAAATAGCATACATTTAGCTTAACTTAGCTTTAAGAAACTGGTGAAGTTGCATCTATAAAACCCAGATAAGGATGAATCTTCTTAATAATTAAACCATAGAAGTATTGCAACACATTCTGTACCATTCAAGTTCTGCTGCAAAAACAAAAGTGACACAGCTGAATAAAACAATCCAGATTTAAAACCACCCTATTTAATTGCATAGTTATCCCTCTTATCTAATATTCATATGCCTAAGGAAAAGGGTAGCTGTAAACTTGTACATTGCTTATATCTGTATCCATTTTGAAGTATTTTGAAGTGAAAATAAGATACTTCTCTTATGAGCTTAAACAATAAGATCTAGATTCAATTAATGTCAGTAGAACTTCTAATTTCAAATTGTTAATGAAAATATCAAGACAAAAAGGGAAGCTGATCATAAAATAAAATTTAGAAACAGAAAGAAGAAAAGAAAGCATTAAGCTTACACATAAAAAGAAAGGAAAAGTGTTGTGTTTCCATACCACTAGAATAATCAAGAGCTAATGAAAAAGATAAGCATATATGTAAGAAAGCTACCTCTGTATGAAATGCACTCATCGTAGTCTGTTGGAATAATTGTTGACACATATGGAAGAACACTGGGCCGGGCTGCAAAGTGGGCTGCCTTTACTGAGGGATCAATAATTCTTTCCTAGGAATCAAAATCAGAAGATGTTCTCTAAGCACCAATGAATCTATAAATAACAAGGGCTTTTTTTAACTATTTAAATGAATATTAATTGTGTCAACCCAAATCCCTCCACATCAAGCATACAGTCGTTAATTAATGTGTTTCAGGATAAATTATTCTAAACTAAGTGTTATCACCTCACAAACTTTGGTTAAAGCCATGGTATCAGTTTGATACAAATGCAATAAGTGTGAAAGACCGTTAAATTTATGAGAGTGCAAATAAAGCAATGGATAGAAAATTCCTACCAAAGAAACATTTGGGTTCATAAAAAAGGATCAAAAGACCTGAAAGGAAAAATGTCCTTGCACCCAGTAGCAAAAGCTGCAACTTAAAAAATGATTTTGAAGAGGTTTTTGAGAAAATAAGTGACAGCAGAACTTTCATGAGTATTATGTTGCATGTTATTGCACAAGGACATTTTATATGACACATAAAATCCTCTCAACTTGTTTGTTGCATGTCAAGACACCTATATAAAGAATTAGTATACAGTCATCAAAATTCATCAAGTAAGCATCCATCTTGTGATGTCCTAGTAATATGTACTGAAGTGTGTAGTTTTTCAACGTCATCAATCATTGTTTTAACTCAAACTTCTGACAGATCAAAAAAGTGTACATAATAAAAACAATTTCATAGCCCAAGGATATAAATTACCCTTCCATAGATCCTGGATCTGATGCAATATGGCAAGATACCCAAGGATAATATCACATCTTTCCTCTACATTTTAAACTCCATAGTGGTATATTGTCATACGACAGAGGTTCAAAGATCATATCATTTGAACAAGAATCAGATGCAAGATTCTTGTAGACAAAACAGTTTCAATTAAATGTTCCTACCATGAAACAGGTTCACATCTACCATATATGAATGTGTTGGCAATAAACTGCAGATAATGAACAACAAAAACTCTTTATTTTAACGGGAAAATATCCTAATATTTATCTTCTATCGATTGTAAAATGTGAGATATCGTCTAAAATTATTTATAGTCTTCATTCCATATTACTTTTTGGGCTCTAAATATGTACTTAATTGTCATTTGTTGGTCCAAATATTGGTAAGCTCTAATTAACAAGATTTTTATTTGCTAATCAAATAGCGGCACCAAGCATACACATGCATGTATCTAAAATAATCCTAACATGATTACTAAAATTTATTGATCAACAAAGAGAAAAATAAAATAAATAAAAACAAAAGGGAAATGATACAAAATAGTACAAGATTATACCTTTTTATCCTTGCTCCTCCTTGATAACTCTTCCTTTCTTCGCTTGCTATTTTCTTTCTTCTGAACAAAGAAATGAATTGCTTAGAACACTTGAAACACGTCGTCAAACGGCATTAACTTATTTCTCATCCAGCCATTATATAGAAATCTTATTTGAGGCTACCATGCTTAAAGCCATTCAACTGAAAATTAAATAAGATAAACTAAAATAAAAAGGTTTGACCTGTTATCTAACTACCCAATAGAAGTTTCACAAACAACGATTTTGATTTATTTTGAAAAGGTCAAATATACAGCAAAAATATGTGAGAAATATAGATCTTACAGTCATCCATCTGCAACGCAATGCTACATCGCGAACTGTTTTACTTTGTAAACCCACAGCTATCTTTGCATAACGAGTTATGGGTTTGTCTGCTGCAAATCTGCAAGGAAACAATGGAACAAGATCAACACAGAAATTCCATTTGAACCAATGCTAAATTTAAATGAAGAAGAACCAAGGATGGACATTCTAAGCAACAAAGATGATTTTAAACCAGGGTAGCAGCATAAATATTGACACAGCTTCTATCAAAAACAATGGACGTGAATCTAGAAGTTTTCAGCATTCAGTTCTTATGGCAGAAGGCTCAAGTTAGTCAGCATATTAAGATATTGAAAAGTTTTAAATGGAAGTGAACTGAATCTTTTAAAGTTTTCCAAAACTTAAAAAGCCTAACAACTAGCTGTGGTTGCTATCAAGGACCAAACAATAAATTTTAAGCTCCAAAACTCCCACTCACTAGCAGTTGCACCTGAACCAAACACAACCAAAGTTAACAATGAGAGAATTTGAACACTAGACCACTTAGTCAAACTAACTGCTTGACCTAGAAGCTTAAGCTATTAGGTTAGGGCCCATCAATAGAATTAAGGGCTAACAGTTGCCACAGTATTTACAAAACAGAGTAAATAAATATGAGATAAAATTCTTGATGGACAAACATTACACTGTGTAATGTGCATGAGATCTATAATGCTCATAATTTTAGATGGAGAGAAAAAAGAGAGTCCAGTTTTTATACCGAGGAAATCAGCATAAATTGTTAAAACATGCACTATTTCAAAAGTGAAGTACTTATCCTCCTAACAGTTACAGACCAAAAGTAGTACTCTTCTATATTGGAAACAAAACAATTAAAATTGAAAAAAAAAATGATGAAAATACAGCACTAGTAAGAGCAGCATGCACTAAAATCAGTAAAAGGAACGCCCTCTCTCTCTCCCCCCACCCTCAACCCCAATTCAACAATATATACAGATACCATTATGTCAGTTGAAAATCCATCAACCCAAAAAGCTTAGGATGATTGGCAAGGACCCAATATTTAATCTCAAACATACTCTAATCACATGTAAGACTGAATTTAATCAACAAGCTTGTCACAGAGTAAAACACAAATACAAACACATGTTATTATTTAATTATATGATTATTTCATTAATAAGCATGACATTGGTTAATAAAGCTGGCCTATTAATGGCCTATTAGTGTAGCACCATTTTCTGGGCTCTTAATTAATTTGCACAGCTTCAATTGCCAATAATCACATAGTTCAGTGGTCACAAATAATGAAAGGAAAAATTATGCCAAACAACAAGTTAAGAAAAAATCACCTAAAGGTTAATATTACATTGATGTGCACATGTAATCAAGTTGCAATTTACCCTGCTTATGCAATATAATTAATACATAGATCAACAACTTCCTCAAGCAAGAAAAAATGACAGTGTAAGTAATATAAGTCAATGTTAGTTTCACATGCTCATAAATGACAACATTATAAGCGCAGAGGGGAAAATTAACAAAGCCAAAGAGGAAAGAAATTAGCCAACATATTTTACCACCTTATGTGGCTTTTATAGCTGAGACACCATAGCTACTCAGTACTTATAAAATTGACCGAGCAAAATAGAGGAAAAAACAGAAAAAGAGAGAGAGAAAGGAAGAAAAACAAAACAAAGTATAAAAATAAATTTGGCTCCCCACCCTACTCTCCTGATGAGGTACTTCCAAGACAGGTTTCTGCATCTTCTGCACACGTATAAAAATGATTCATATGGAGGCCAACAAAACTTTCAATAATTTGTCATATTTAGCACATTATCCTCACTTCCCTTATTTGGAGATGATGAAAAAGCCATGTGTATAATGTGAGGTAGTTTGATTATGCTCCTGCATCTTTATCTTTTTGTGCTCTCAAGTTGATCAAATGCAAACACAGCCTATGAATAAAAAGATCCCACAACGGCCAAGAGGACTGTGGAAGATCATAAAAACTTAATAAAAGAAATCTTGTCTCTTTCTTTGTTCATCGGAGTTTCCATACTAATATTTCCTAAAGTTATTGTTGAGTTCTTACCGAGCCTACAATATCATGGAGAACTCAAATTTCAACAATAAAGATCCCAAAGACTCAAATTTCTATTTGAACTGTGTAAATGCAAAGTAACTCATATTAAAACAAAATCAGAGTTACTACGAAAAAAAAAATCACAAGCACACTCCTTTTCAGAAACCACAAGACAAAAAAAAAAGGTGAATAAATAAAACCAAAGAACAAAACAAACAAACGGCAAGAGAACAAACTATCAAATAACCAAGAATTAAAGAATAGTTTGCAGCCACAAAAAGCCAAGAGCTAACCAAGAACTCAGGCATAACTCAGAAATTCAACCAAAATTCACAAGACTCAATCTACTTCAAATAAAAGAAGGTAAGAAATACTCAATAACAGCTCAAAATTCAAGCCAAAAAAACACATTAAAAACTGAAACTTTTCAGAAGATTTACAGAACCTAATCAAACCCAACTTCCAAAACCCTCAAATAATTACAAGAGTTACTCACTTTTGAAGCCCGTCTTCAAGAATTGCTTGCTCCTCTGAAGTCCACTCGGAGGAGATTCCCGGGTTATGCTTCAGAATTGTACTCCATCTCTCCGCCACCATCACCGAATTACCGTTACTGTGGTTCGCCGCCGCATTGAAAGAAGAAGGATGAGCCTGTTCTTGATGATTACCAGATGGATTCGCCATCCTAATCACTCAAATCTTTATCCTCTCTCTTCAAGAACTCCTACTTCAATATTCCAACGCACAGAATAAACGAAACCAGTGTTTCCCGCCAGAGAGAAGATTTAGAATTGATTCTGGAACTAGTTACGAAGGCTTTGATGAACTGATCTCGACAAATCAATGGTTTCATTAAATGAAGAATTTATGTACCCAAAAAAGAAAAAATAAATAAATAAAAAAAGAAAAGAAAATTCTCTTTAAAGTTATATATAAACAGTATGTGAATATATATGAATGGAGGAGTGGAGAGCAGAGGAGAGCAGAGCGGGGGGCTCAAGTAGAAAAGGTAATGGGAATCGTCGAGAGAGAGAGAGAGAGAGAGAGAGAGAGGTACGGAACTGAAAATGAAGAGAATTTGAAGCTTTCAAGGTGATGAAATCATGTGTATTTCTTTATTGTTTTATTTTCATAAGGTGTGTTTATTTTATTTTATTTTATTTTATTTTATTTATTCAATTTATTGATATATTTTTAAACTTATTCTCATTAAAATTGAAATATAAATATTTATATTTCTTTTTACGGGAAAAAATTGTGAAGTTTTACAAAACGGGATACTATCATGAGGATTTTTTTTTTTACATTTTTACAAATTGAAAACAATTGTATTTAATTCTGTCAAATAGGTCCTTAACTATCTACAACTAAACAAACCAACTAGGTTTAGGTTAAAGTCTTCCAAGTGCAGGCGATGATAATTTTCTCTCTAAATAAAATCTCAAATAGGAATCGTCTATTTTAGGGTAGATTATCCCTAATATGAAATAACTAAATTATTTTAAAGGTAAATTTTCGAATTATATCATATATGTACTTATTTATATGAAATAATTAAATTATATTATTATTAGATTTTCAACGTTAAATTATATATATACTTATTGATACTTTCGACAAATCCTATACTAAAATAATTGAATTATTTAGAAGGCATATTTTCAATGTTATACCATATATATATATACTTATTAAAACTCCTTATATCAACCTCAAAAAGATTTTTATTGAAATAACTCAACGATTGTTATAATATTAAATTTTGATGAACTTCAAATTAAAACTAATTTAAATAAAAGATATTAGTTAGGAATATGTTCAATACAAATTAATAAAATTTATTCATTGTATAAAGGTACAAAACCTTACTAATTTATATAATCATTATCTTTTTATGAAAACCTTTTAAGAAAATATTTGAAGAAATTTTTTAGTAATTTATAAAATTTGAAATTTAATTCTAATTTTTTTTAAAAATGGTGAGAATCTATCATTTTTATTCTAAGAGAAATATCTTTTAAATAACTATTTTTTATCATAATAATAAAAAACAGAAAAAAAATTCTTTTATAAAACACATAAAAGAAATAAAAAGTAACAATTTTTTCTAGCCAAAGATACTATAATTTTCTAATATTAGAAAAGGCTATAGTTTTCAAATTTAAATTTTTTTGGAAAAATAAATTTTTATATGTTTAACAAATAATCTACATAAATTTTTTCACAACTTTAAAACTTTAAATTTATCTCTCCATGAAATGAAGACTATGCTATTTGTGATAGTAAATTATATTTTATTTGTGATTTTTTTTAAAAAAAGTCTCAAATTATTTTTTTCACAAATAAACTTAGTTTATTGCATTCGAATTATCAAAGTTTTGAAAATTAATTGATTTAAAAATATACTAAACTTTTACATTAACTTCGTGCAAGAATAATAGGATCAATTAAAAAATATAAGAAGAATAAGAAAATAAATCAATATTTTTTAGCATTAAGAAGAAATTACTATAACCATAAGCTCTCCTATTTATTTTATTTTGAATTGTAACTATATTAAAACTTTTATTACTAACTATTAATCATTATAGTCGAACCTTCAAGAATGAAGATACATCAAGTTCCCAATAAATACTCTCAACTTGTAAATAAACAAAATTAAGGCACTTAATTGCTATTATTTTTACTTAATAAAATACCAACTAAACCCTCTAAAAATTAATAAATTATTATTTTTATATACATCAATGTTCCCAAAAGATTGAATGTAACAAGAGAACGCTATTAATTTTGAAACAATTATTTTCCTTCGTTATCTTTTTTTTAACTATTTTTTTCATTTAAATCTCATTGCTTCTTAAAAATTTTCCTATAAAGTTTGTTTCAGAATATTTAAAAAAAAATAAAATAATCAAACTTTAATAAGTACGGTTAAATTCATAACTAAAATTAATAGAACAAAATTAAGATATGATTATTCTTAAATTTGAATATTAGTTTCCTCTAATATTTAAGAGTTATTTTTATCTAATTTTTATAAACATTAAATAATTTTTATGAAGATTTAAAGATTAATTACTAAGGAAAAAAATGAGGAGATATATATAAAAATTAAAAGGTAAAACATTTAAAAAGTAACATTTTTGCTAGTTTGTTTCATACATACTACATGCTTCAAGAACATAGAAACGCTATGTTTGTATATATAGTAGATGACTCAATCAAGATTTTTTTTTTAACAAATATAAATAAAAGAATTTAGACTAATTTTGTTATTGATACCCATAATCAAAATTCAATTTAATGTTAATATCTTAATAAATGTTACCCTATGTTCAATGATTCAAACCCAATGTACACATATTTCTTGAATAAATTTTTAATAATTTAATTTTTTATTATATGAAGTTTAAACTAATAATAATAATAATAATAAAAGAAATTTTTTTATAAAATTTAAGCAACTCTTGTAAAAAAAATTGCTCCAATTATTATTATAATATTTATTTTTCAACCAATCTGACAATAACTTGTCATCAGATCTAATCTACATTGAATTCAGTCCAATATATTAATGAACATTTTCGATTCTTAGCATCAAATTCATGAAAAGGACAGAAGAGTACAACAATTACATTAATAATAATTTATTATTGATTAATTAATTCATTTATTAGATATTATTATACAAACAAATTGGCAGCTGCATGCTTACATTTTCATTTCACTTTCTAATTATTTTAAGTATTTTGTATTAATTAAATTTCTTTTCTTCAATTGATGTTTGACCTGTTCCTTCTGTTCCACCTCGAATTTCTTCATTTCAAATGTTAAAAATACTGTCTATATTAATTTAGGGATATTATCAAATAGACCCCTCAGTTTTAAGAAATAATAATAAAGGCATATTCTAATTGCTGGTAACGAATAAATCCCTACAAGTACAAAAGGACAAAGCACAAATACAAAGTACAAGACGTACTGGGGGTTAGAACCAGAAAAATAAATTAAATTAGGGATTTATTTGTTAAAGTTATCAAATTATGCCTTTATTTTATCATTTTATTAACCTTTAAGGAGTTATTTGTTGTTATCCATTTTAATTTATTAGATTTATAGGAAAAGTTATCAGGATTCGAACATTATTTTTATATATTTGTGTTTTTTTTTTAAAATTATATATTATTTATTTATTTTCAAACTATATTACTAAGCTTTTCAAATCATTTAGATTTTTAAATAAAAATCTTTAGACTTCTAGTGACTCATGGTGATAATATAATATAAATGAGTTTACTGTAAATTTTTTTTAATATGAAGTAAATACAAACTTATATTAATATCGGGTGTAAATAATAATATATAGAAAAATTTGGTCTGAAAAAAAATAGGAGAGAAACAGAACTTTTCACATGGCGATGATAAATTAATAATAAAGGATATTATTATATTTTTCTGAGGTTTGACTTTGTATTACTTGAAGAGAAAGAATATAAATTATATCACATATCTTCCTTAAAGTATAAATTAACTAACTCTCAATATTAAATTTACTTAAATACCCTTGATGATTTATTTTTTATTAGAAAATATTTTTTTAATACCTATTTTTATCTTATTAAGTATATTAGTTAATTCAAGTGTACAAAATAAAGAAAATGACTATAAAATAAAATATAAGAAAATTAAAAACTTAATTTGAAGTATAATTTTTTTCAATAAATATTTTTCAAATGAATATTCATAAATATATATAAAAGACAAACAAATAAAGTTTTTTTCGACTTTATTTTTATTGATTGTGTAAGAAATTAGAAAAATAAAGTTTTTTTCTTTAAACAAAATAATAAATATCAAATAATAATATTTTACACATCTGTCCTTACAACTAACGGTCAAATAGAACTATAGAAGAGATAAGTGATACATGTTTTATAATTTTTATCTAAGTAATAAATCCAAACCTCAGGGGAGGAATGTGATAATATCCTTTAATAATAAATTTTATTAGTTTCCTCTAAAATATTAAATTATATTTTTATAAAAATTAAATAAAATATTTATGAGATATTAAAATGAGTATATTAAAAACTGATTATTTATCAATCGGATACCTCCTCGAGCAATTGCACCCCAATAATCTTTTAAAATTTTAAAATTGGGATTTTAACACATATCTCCTCTGAGATTTGAAACTTTAATATTTAGATGAAAAATTTGAGAAAATACACATTTACCTTTCTTGGACTATTAGTTGACCATCAATTTTTATTTAAATAATTATAATATCCTTAATTGTTTAAAGTTAAAATTTAAGAAATTCAATTTTTGATATATAATGTTTAAAAGATGAAAATAATTAAAATTTAATTAATAATTTTAATTTATATTTATTTAAATTTAAATTTTACTTAATAATATTTTAATTTGATATTTTAGTTTATACTTATTTATTATTTGTTAAAATTAAGAATTTAATTAATGATAATATAATTTGATAATTTTAATTTATATTTATTTAAATTAGAAATTTAATTAATAATAATTTAATTTGTATTCATATATATCATATTTATTCAAATTCTAAACCCTAATATGCAAAACGGCCGTCTTTCTAACTTGACAATTTTAGTTTTTAATCATGTATTATATTTAATATTTATTCAAAATTAAATTTGTAACTTTAAATTAATATAAATATAAATTATTGTTAATTAAATTTTTAATTATTTTAATCTTCAAATATTATATAAATTAAAATTAAATTTATTAAATTTTAGCTTTATAGTCATTTAAATACAAATGGATGGTCAATTAAAGGTCCAGTTGTCTAGGGGAGATAAGTGTATCTTTTCTCAAATTTTCCATTTAAGTATTAAAGTCTCAAATCTCAAGAGAGGTATATGTTAAAATCCCTTTTAAAATTATATATATGAATAATTTTTTTTTCAAAAATTACAAATAAAAAATTTAAAAACAGAAACATTCTAATTAATTTGTTTCATTCATATTGTGTATTTCAAGAACATTAGAGAAAGAAAAAAAAGTAATGTGTGACGAATGAATCCTCACAAAGTCGGCACTTCATGAGATGAAAAAGATTTTTAAAAAAGATTTTATGATTCTTTTAAAATTTATTATTATTATTATATAGTGATAGAAAAGATAAAAGTAAAATAAATAATAATAAGAAAAAAAGACTTATAGATCCTTAAGATTTGGTCTATTACACTGATTAATTCTAGAAATTTTAAAAATATTTATTAAAATCCCAATTTATTACTACAAAATAATTATATCCTTACACAAAAAAATTATTTACCTAAAATAACTATTAACCCTTCAAAATTTTACAACATCAATATATGTATCTTATGAAAATTAATAAAATAAATAATAATATTATTTTATAGCACATTAATTAATATAATATCTTATAAATTTATTTATTTTATAAAATAATATATTTTACTTTGTTATATTTTATATGTTTAACTATATATTTAAATTTAATTATAATATAACCATAAAAATTGTACTATAATATATTTTGTTTACTTTATTAAAAAAAATAATATCTATTTATTATTTATTTTATTTAATTTTAGTACGTGATTAATATTGAATTGTTAATATATTATAAAATAAATAAATTTATATTTTAGTTAAAATAAATTAACAAATATTTGATTATCGAATGTAATAATAATGATAATATATCATTATTATTACATTAATTATTAATTAAGAGTTTAGAAATAATTTTTTAATTAATTACCATAAATAAGAATATACTCATTATTTTTTAATAAATTTTAACCTTAATTAATATTTTTAGAACTATAGTCCAATAAATTAAACTTTAAACATTTTGTAAGTCATTTTCCCCAATAATAATAAATTTCTTATGAAATTATTAATTCAATGATTTATTTTTTGACATCAATTTCCCAAAAAGGACAGGAGAGTACAAACAATAATTGAATGGATTTGGGTAGGTGAAGACCAATGATTGATGAGGAGGATTGATTTATTTGAATTTGAATTGGCAGCTTACATTTACATGTCACTTTCAAAAATTTTATGATGTTGTACTTTGCTAATTATTTCCCAATTTTTTTTTGATTAATTGTTTGGCCTACAATTTTCAATTTTATTTCTACAATAATTTGAAAATAATTTTTTATTTAATCTATTATAAGATAAAAGTCGAAAAACTATCTAATATTTAATTTATTATCAAGTAACAACAATATCGTTCAAAACTATCATATAAATATTATAACTTTTAAAAGTATCACATAAATATCTTTTATTAGTATTGTAAAGGAGTAAAAATGGCATTTACCCACTATCCTAATGAAAACAGTATAAATGTCAATCAATTATACAATTTTTGTAACACAAATAGGATATTGAATAGGATAAATTACATTATTGAACGTCACTCGATTATTTGATGCAATGAGTTAAATAAACATTTTAATGTACGAAATTAAATATTGTTATAATCTTAAAAGTTTAAAATAAGAGTGTTAAGATAATTTTATAAAAACTAAATTAAAGAAAAATATTTTATCGATAGAAAGGTTCTCCAATAAAAAACATGAATACTCTATTTATAAAAAGGTAAACCTACTTCGTTGAATAATATAAATATAAATAAGTAAACAAAAATCTCCTAAATAAAACTTAAAAACCTACCAAATATTAATTTGACAAATATAAAAATGTTTCTAAGATAGTTATATGTATTGAAAGTTCTAATAGTCCGATAATACATTTTGAGAGATATTATAATCCTTTGATATTAGGTCAAACATTATGTAGTTGACTAATATTTACCCCTTATTATTTTAATGCTTGATTTATAAAAGAAAAAATATATCATAATTCAAATCCTTGATATATATTTTCATTCTAATAACCTTTTATAATATCTAGATGATAATATTGTCATATTCAAAAGATGATTTAAAAATCAAATAAATCACACTCGGTAGAGGAATCAATTTGGGAATTGAATCTATTCTTTTTGTTTTTGGATATATATTAATTAATTTAGCAATATGTACATATACATAGTCAATGCAATTCTGAATTTTCTTATACTTTAAAAGAAAATTTGGTAAAAGATTAAAATTTATAGTCGGTATTTTTTTATCTTTTAAAAATTGTTTATATAAAAAATTGCTAATTCCTATTTTAATAAAATATCATCCCTACCCTAAATCTCATTATATATGTCAAGAGTTCTTTCAAAAAAAGAATGTTTTTATTATTCAATTACTCAAAATTTACTGTTTTTGATAAAATTATTGTTATAATAGAACTTGAATTTATTTCAATTATTTGATGTAACCAAATCCTATAGTTTATTATTCTCAAATTCTAATAAAATATAGAATGGTTTTAAGTAAATAAACTTCTAAAGAAAGATTGAATCCCTATTCACTTATATTTTATATTTTTGTAAAAATAAGAGAGATTTTTGTGAAAGTAAGAAATTTTTTTACTGAAATAAATAAAAACTATGTGGCACATGTAATACTATCACATTAGTTTTTATAGACACATTTTGTATTCTATTATTTAAATTATATATTATTTTTAAACTCTTGTAATTTTAGTGGTAATTGTTTTCTCAAATAAAAAATATATATAATTCTTCACTATTATCTTTGAGACAGATTTCGCCTAAATAAAGTGTAGATCAACGTCAAATTTGAATGAATTTATTAAAATTAGGCGCAGACTGATATGGTCAACATCTAACTTTCATAAATATCGGCTCTTAATAAATTTTCGATTATAACATTAATAGATTATTTATATTTTAAAATAAAGCATTTCTCTTCAATAATCACTGTCATATTGACCTATTCTCACAACTTTTTTTTTTCTTTTTGTAAAATTTTTGTCCTTTAATAAAAAAACTAAATGATTGGTAATTGGTAGAATAGCTAGCATTTCTTTTCTTCCTTATTGGACAATTGTTAGTGGTGTCAATTTATCTGGCCTTTTACATCAACTTGTCTATCTAGTGGATAAATGACTTTTAATTTTTAGTCATTAATAAAATCTTTTAATTTAGATCTTTATTTACATAAAAACAAATTCCAATACTTAATAATATAGATAATTACTCATCCCATAGGTAAAGAGTATAAGTTTGACAAACCATTCTATTTTTAGCCGACCTTATAAGTATACAAATTAATATATACAAAAGAGTGAGTTTACATATATCAGTTATTATATAAATTAATTTAGTAGTATTGTATAACACATTTTATATTTTCATAAAATACATTTTTTTATAAGATAAAATAAAGAATATGAAATTGTCAACAATATGAGATTGACATATTAGTTGGTATAGATAAAATTTGTATCCCTATCATTATTACAGATAAAATGTACATATGATAAAATTTTTAATTATAGCTAATAGTTGTCTTTTTCGTGCATCTTCTTACTTATACTTAAAAAATTTATATTTAAAAATGGCAACACTTCAATATTAAACGTATCCAAAATATTAAAATTGAAAAGAAGTTTGATTTGTATTTATTATTAATGTTTTGTTTTGTACAATTTGAAAAAAATTTCTAATCATAAGATTATAAAATGAGTATGTAATAATTATGGAATGTGATAATATATAATTAATTGTAAATGATGGTGGAATATTTGAAAGTAATAAAATTGGTGGGGAGTGGGGGTGGACATTGAGTATAAAGGCATGATGGAGGTGATCAATCAAATGGGCTTAGATTCTCAATCAACCAAAAAGGAAAAAGAAAATTGAAAAAGAAAAAGAAAATAAAAAAGAAAAAGAACCTAAGTGATGTCAATATATTGTTCTTGGAGGAATCAAATAATTCCAAATATTCTAAAGATTCAATTCTACAACTTCAGCTTCAAAACAAAGCAAACTCATATCATACTTCTCTTAATTAGTATGCAAAACCCAGATGTAGAAATAGGTCAAAAGTTTGCACATTAAGTTTTTAATTATTATTTTCATTATTAATATTATTACTATAGGGATATTATTACATTCCTCTCTTGAGGTTTGGATTTATATCACTTAGAGAGAAAAAATATAGATGGTATCACTTACCTTCCTTATAATTATATTTAACTGCTAGTTGACCGTTAAGCGTAAGGGTAAATACGTAAAATATTATTATTTGATATTTTTTATTTTGTTTAAAAAATAAAATTTTATTTTCCTAAATCTTTACTCAATGAAAGAGAAGTCAGAGATAATTTATTTTTTCTCGATTTTTCTAATAAATTTTATTAATTATATGTATCTCCGTGTTTCATTTGAAAAATATTTATTAAAAAAATTATACTTCAAATCAAATTTTTAATTTTCGTATTTTTTATTCTATTTTATAATTATTTTATTTAATTTGTACATTTAAATTAATTAACACCACGCAAAAGTCAAAAAATAGATATTAAAAAAAATTTAATAAAAAAGAAATAGTTAAGGACATTTTAGTGAATTTACCATTTAAAATCAATTGACTAACACCATAGGACAAGTATGTAATACAATATCTATTCTTTCTCTTTAAATAATACAAACCCAAACCTCAGGGAAAGAATGTGATAATATCCCTATTACTATATTGTACAGATGATTACATATATTTGAAGAAACAAAAACACATAATTTTTTTTTAATTTTAGGAATTAATTAAAGAACTTTGTATGGTAATATTAGCAAATAGACTGAGCACTTTAGATATTAATTAAATTTGTGAATTACAATTCTAACTGTTTTCTTCTACCTTTAATTGTATGAAGGAAGGAATTGTATAAGGTGAGAAAATGTACTGTTAAGTATATAATAAACTCATATACAAATTTATTTATAGAAATTGACATTATAATATTACATTATTATTACATGTTTTATATTTTTACGGGAGAAAAATAAATTTTTTTAAGTATAAAATAAATTAGCATACGAGATTAATATCGCATTTTATATTAGTTTATATTAAAAAGTATTGGTATTATGATATTATATCTTTAATATCACTAGAGTAGGAAATTAGAGGAAAGAAGATATAGAAAAGCTTTATCTCATTTTATCAAATAATTTATGGATAATCTTTAATCAAATAAGAATAATTTAATGATGAAAATGGCAAGAGAATTTTTTATGTATAGAAGTTGAATTTTCTTAAAATTATACCCACCAATATAATTGGAGTAATTTCAGTCTCACATTTTACTAAATATATATATAGGTCCTTATAAGCTATAATAATAGTTTCCATTTATCTTTTTCAATTTTGATTTTTCCAAATCACCCTGAATAAGAGGCTCTTATTTTTTTCTTAGGCTTATAGTTCAAATAGCTGACTTTCATGGTGGTGATAATTTCACATTTGTGTAGAAGTTTAGGAAAATGATGAAAATGTTCTCATAAAGTTTGAATAAATAGATAAATATTTTTTTTTCATTTAGGTCGATGTCCTTTAGTTGGCTGATTATTATCCTTCTTGTTATGAAATTTAGTGAGATAACAAAGTATTAAAATATTTTATATTTTTAAATTTTATGTTTTGTTTTTAATTATTATTGATATTACGATCAGATTTCTATTGAAAATTGCAGCAACCAGGAGATGAAAACCAACTGAGCTATAGTTGATGTTCTTGTGAAATCAATCTATGTTACATGTTTTAATTAGGTTTGTACTACATATTTCAACTTCTAAAGTTTACGTAACACTTTCAATTTTTTATGTAATATGTCTCAAATTTATACTTAAAAAAAGAAAAAAAAAAGTAATCATATATCTAATATATTATAGCCAAGTCTTAGAACTGAATTACAAATTGTTGTCTAAATTAAATTAAATAAAAAGAAATAAAAAGTAGTGGATGAAATTGGCAACATAATTAAGTAGGTCGGTCATTAAGCAGCAGCAACTAACACGATCGCTTTCGTTTATTGATTTCTTTTCTTGCTGAATGTTTTAAGCTTTATATACCTTTAATTTAGCAAGCAAGCAAGCTAAACAAATAAAATGCTAGCTTTACAGTTGGCCAACTTGGATTACCATAATTAATTAATTAATTCATTCATTCATTCATTCATTCATTGATTAAGTACACCATGGACCAACAGAAACATTCCTACTCATGTTCCTTAAATTTTATTAGATCACTCTCATTAATGCTCTTCTACAAAACCACAACATATGTAACCTCAGACTCGAATTGAATTTCAAGTGAGGTGCTTTGTAATTACTTAACTAAAACCTATATTCGAAATTTAACCTCGAAGGAGATAATTTAGTTAGTTTAGAGGAATTTTTTGAGTTTCTCTTCGTGGGAAGCAAATTATTTCTTTTGGAATATATAAAAATTACAAAATTCAAAAAAATGTTAAAATAAATAAATAAATCTTCTTGCTTTAAACATCTTCTAATCATTTTATAAGTGATGTCAATTTAAGTCAAATTAACTTAATTATATTTAAATTAACGTGTTATTAAGTCCTCTAGGCTATTAGGTTATCTAGTAAATACTTGACGCTTTCAAGTAATTTTTAGTTCGAGTAGAAATAAGAAGTAAACAGTTTGGTATTTTGTGAGTGAAGTTTCTTGCTTCCATCCAAAACTTTTCTAAAGAAAAAAAAATTACTTTAATAAAACAATTTGAATATCTATAAAATGAGTAAATAATACTGAAAAAATAAAATAAAAAAGCCACTTTTCACATCAATAAAATCATTAATAAAAGAGTTAATTAATTCACAATATATATTAAACATATCATTAATAATAAATTAAAGAAAAAAGAACTCTTAACCTTAAGAAATAAGAAAAATCCTTTGACCATTATTTTAAAAGTCATACTAATTACACACATGTTAACACAACATCAACTTAATTTGAACTCAAATTAATATGTAATTAAGTTACTTTAATGACCAAATTTAGAGAGTAAGATGAGTAAATGACTAAAAATTTCAAAACCGACTTTTTGATACCGAAGCATTCGTTGCAATTTGTTAATATTTTTATGGGGGTAAAATTCTTCACAGCCATATATATTAACATATATAATCTTATGATTGTAAGTAGATTTGAAAAGAGGAAAATAATATTCTGGCCCATGGTTTTCATAGAATTAACAGTATGTGACTTAAAAAAATATTTTAATTACTTAAATAGGGTTCAAAGATCTATATAGTACAAATAGACAAATTATGACTTACGAAATTAACTTATCTTAATCAACAAATTTAGTTGGTAGTTAAAAATTTTGAAACCCATTAATTATTGGCACAAATGAAATTGCTAGAAAATTGTTAATTCTACTATTATAATACCTAAATTTACAAACTTGGACTACAAATTTAAGAAAATTTTAGATTGATCATATCTTTTTGTACATTTTTCCAATAAATCTTAATCAAATATACATTCACTTCAAAACACTGAGAGTGATAATTATAATGAGGAAAAAAATTTTATTATTGAAATTATTTTACTTAAAATTTTCTCTATAAACCAATGTGGTATTGATAAAGGCTACTAAATAATTGACTTTTTATATCATTATTAATGTTAGTCATAAATGTTATGTTAATTACTTAAAGAAAGTTTTAGGATAAACAAGAGTATAATAAATTATCCATATGTTCATCTAATAAATTAAAATATTTGTATATATGTATTTAATTTAAAATTACATTATATTAAACATTATTAATAACAAAAGTGATTAAGAGAATGAATTAAAATTTCATACATCTATCATAATTTTATTGAATGATATTACAAACATTAATACCAAACCATTTTCTATGTGAAAGAGTCTACAAATAAACATTTGATTATGATCTTAGATTAATATAAGATTATAAATTACACAAGATTTAATTACCAACTTAATTAGTTATGAACAAAACCCAATGCCAATAATAATTATTAAATCATAATTAATAGATACCTTTTTTAGATTCTTGGTTATCGAGTACTCGCATCCCACCACAAATATTGTTCATGAACTTCGGATACCCAAAAAAGATTTCGGATCACAAAATCTTTATTCATAATAAAATTAAAAAAACCCTAAAGCCCATGTAGGGCACATGCATGCACGTTGCTTGCTATTTACATTAATTTTCAGTTCAATATGGCGTAGAAGAATGTTGAAACTGCATGTGAACTTACAGCTTCTTGCCTTCTTCTCCCGTCACTCGGTGCCTTCAACACAAATATTCAACCCAAATTCTACCTTATTTAATAAGCTAAACAAATAATTTCTGTAAATTTGTCCAACTCAGCCTTGTCGGTCGACACCACGTGGCCGGAGCCGAGCTTAAAACCCTAGGAGTGTCTATATATAGCCTGAAATGGGTGTGAGTTTAACGTATACTTGCCAATATTAGTTCAGAAATAGATACGTACGTACATACAAAGCTTGGTGCAATTAGGGTTTCACGGTGGGTGAGAGAGAGAGAAGGTATTGAGGAATAAATGGGGAGGTTGGTGATGATATTCCCACTGGTGGTGGCTCTGGTGGCACTGAGCTTGTGTGTGGAGAATGTAGAGGCGGCGGTGTCGTTGCCGTCGCCGGTGAATCTGGAATGGCATTATTATAAGGTTCATAATACGTGTGATGATGCAGAGCAATACATCAGGCACCAAGTGGAGTTGTTCTGTAAAAATGATAAAACCATCGCCCCTAAACTTCTGCGGTTGCTCTACTCTGACTGCTTTGTAACTGTATGTGTTCATCATTTTTTTAAAAGACTTTTATCATTAATTTTTGTTTATTTATCAGTCTGTTGGTCAACCTTTTTCATCATCTGAAATTCTTGAACATTCGGGAAAGAACTTCGAAAACCCTCCCTTTCACGCTTTTTTTTATTAAATTATTTTATTTAAATTTGTTTTTCAAATATTAGGGAAAATAAATCAAATCCCTCTTCAATTCGAAAATTTTAACTCTCTTTGGCTTGATTGATGTTGAAGTGAAACGGTAATGTTGAAGTTTCGGGGTTGGAAAAATGAATTGGTCAAGACAATTTCGGCTTTGCTATAGATTTTACAATGCATTAAATGAACTTGTCGTCTACGGCAAGCATCCATTAAAATTTTCTTCTTGGTTTCGTAATTACATAACCATGTCTGACTTAACGTGTTTCACAGTAATCAATTTTTAAATATCCCCGAGATATATTTGTATCATTTAATTATTTTTATATTTATTTATTGATTTATTTTTTTTAATAATGTGGGTTAAAATTGAATACAGGGATGTGATGCGTCGATTCTGCTAGATGGACCAGACACAGAAAAAACCGCACCACAGAATTTGGGGCTTGGAGCATTTGTTCTAATTGACAAGATCAAAGAAGTTCTTGAACAACGGTGCCCTGGAGTTGTTTCTTGTGCTGATATCCTCAACCTTGCTACCAGAGATGCTGTTCATATGGTGCCCCAACTACATCTTTTACATTGCTATTTTATAAATAAAATACGAATTTATTTCACAATAATTCAAAATTAAACGTAAGTTGGGGTGTTTTCCAAAAATGTTTTCAGAAAAATACTGTATAATATATTGATAATACTCGAAGCAAACTAAATATATGCTCAATTTACTATCTATATGATCAAGTAGTTGGTACTTGCATATGACTAATGAGATTTGAAAGGCAGATTTTATGATGCATTGTAGCAATTTCTAAGTTGATCACTAATTCACACTTTGATGGATGATGAACAGGCAGGTGCACCATCTTATCCTGTATTGACAGGAAGAAGGGACGGTCTGACATCAACCAAAGACTCTGTGGATCTTCCTTCACCGTCGATTTCATGGGAAGAATCATTGAAATACTTCAAATCTAAAGGTTTAGATGTGCTCGACATGGTAACCCTCCTAGGTAATATGCTAATCAAAACCTCAATGAATTTCTATGAATGAATCAAGCAAATTTTGCAGTTTGCGAGTGGAAAATTCCCGAAACATGTTAAAAAACCTGAAAGAAATGTTCAAATTCAATGTAAAACTCAGACTGTTCTAAAAATGATTATGTGAAAGAGAACATAGCCTATATTCTCCAACTAAACCACCATTCTTCACTTTGTCCTGCAAAATTCTGTGTAGGCTTAACATATTTAACTGTCTAATTTGCCGAAAACGTCTTCTTCTGCGTCTATTTCAGGAGCACACTCTATGGGTTTTACGCGTTGCCGCTATGTTGTTGACCGGCTCTATAATTTCAAAAATACTGGAAAGCCAGACCCTAGCATGAACACAACAATTCTAAACCAACTAACGAAGCAGTGTCCGCCCAGGACAAAAAAGGGTCAATCTGATCCACAGATATATTTGAACCCTGCATCCGGTTCCAGCTTCAGATTCAGCAACTCCTACTACTCTAGAGTTGAAAACCACGAAGCTGTTCTTGGAGTTGATCAGCAGTTACTGTCTGGTGATGATGACACACGTCAAATAGTTGATGAATTTGCTGCTGGTTTTGAAGATTTTAGGAGAGCCTTTGCTCTGTCAGTGAATCGGATGGGCAGCATTAAGGTTTTAACTGGGAAGGATGGAGAGATACGCAGAAATTGCCGATGCACAAATGCAGTTAAAAATTGCAAAGCATAATAGGAGGGATATGATGATTTGCTAATGAGGGTATATTTGTCATGATAAAATTACAAGTCTATTGTCATTTATGCAGAATTGTTTTGTACTAGGACGAATGAATAATTCATAAATAAAGAGATGAAAGAAAAATCTATTTATCTATTCACAAATAAATTTTTATGACAAGAACTTCAACTGTGATCACCAATATTTCTCTTCCTGTATCTATCTAATGATTTCTTGATTTACTAAACACTTTCTCAAAGTTCAAAAACTTGAGATGACAAGCAACCAAAACTACCAATACATAATTTGCTCTCCTGATATATACTATGGTAAAATAAAACAAAAGAAAAATGAAAAATTTATGTTCCCCTAACCTGAGAGATGTCCATGATAGCTAAATGATCAGTACCTGGTTGTCCCAACCAAGAAACTTCTCCCCCCTTGTCAAGCTTTTCACTGAGTTTAAGATGGAGGGAAAAGAAAAGAGAGAACAGCATGAGCTACAGCATAAATGGAAAGCTGAAAATGAAAACCATGAACAAGAAAATGCTATACAGGAACAAAAAGACAAGAGGGGATGAAGGGGAGAACTATCCATACAATTCAAAAGAACATCAGTTGACTGATTCTCCCAGATCAACCATATATGACATGCTGTTCAGAATAGATGCAGAATTATCTACGAAGAAAAGGACCATAAATAAAAAACTGTCCTATAGACTGATTATGAACTCAACTTTCCAAAGAGTAAATAACTAGAAGTCCTCTCATTTGGTTTGCAAGATTTTCAGAAAAAGTGGAAAGAGATATCAGCATGAATTGCTGTTTAAATTAGTCAGCTTGCAATGAGTGATTTTGTTTACTTAGATAAACAGGTGCATAAAAGGATGTGCACATGATATATAATCCTTTAGAACAATAATTGTGAACCTAAAATATTTATTCTATCACAATATGTACATGAGTATTGAGAAAAAACAAGTCACATAAATGTGACCCAAATTATTTCCATTTAAAAACCTTCTGCGACATGATCTTTAGCCCAATTATTGTTTCCATTTGTTACCAGCTTAACATCAGATCTTTATTATCAATCTCTCCTTTAAAAAAAATGAATATTCTTTTAAAACAAAAGTGTTACCCCATATCAGAAAACATTAGGCAAGGATCCAACTCTGGTTACAAGTAATAGGGGGTTAATTTTAATTTAAAAGCTGAACCACTATGTCAGTATTGACTCAAATTCCAAAACAATTCTACATACGTATGTGAGATCAAGTTCAAGGTCAAATCCCTTTTAGTTCACAGAAAGTTTCAGTGTAATAGCCTCTTCTATCAGCAACATTATACCTGACAATTTACTTGCAACAAATAAATAAACCAGTAATCAGTTCCAAGTCAGCTCAACAAAATGATTCTAAAAGTGTTCTATACATTTTACTTCCCACAGACATGATAGATGCAATACAGGAATGAGAGCAGAGCCAAACAATAACTACCTTCAGAAGATGGGAAAGAGATAATGATGTACAAACAATCTGCATTATCTTCAAACTGCAAAGGACTTCCTTAAATTCCTTCATAATGAGATACCTAAATAACAAATTCCATCGTGCCTCACAGAATCTTGGAATCCAAGTCTATAAATACGAACTGAGTGTTCTATGCTTTGGCCAGGGAAGCAAACAGGAAACAGCATAGTTCTATTCACAAATCTTAATTGCAGGGCTCTTGCTCTTTATCAACTGAGTCACATAAAACATCAGTTTACATAACGCAACAATGCAACCAAAATAAAGCATAGTACTAAAGGTGGTGGTGCCTGGCAAATCCATGGAAAATCGCATTTTGTTTTTGAGTGCCCAAATTCAATAATCAAATGCAGTGATTAACAAAAAATTGGTATAGTAAAGAATTTTTTCAAGTGTATGAAACAAAGATATTGAAATTCACTTTCATTTGGTATAAAGGATAACTAGAAAATTTGCTGCACCTCTTAGGGTTCAGAAAATAAAGATATGATCATCTTACCTTGTAAAAATATTTCTTCCGAATTTTAATTGCTGAATGAACACACCTTCTTACATGGATCTTCAGCAGGTTATCATTGAAAATCTGCAATGCGTGGAATTTGAGTATTAACTTAAGAAAAGTAACGAGGCTAGAAACCAACTCTTTTCTGCCATGACTAATAAAATAATGATATCTGAGCTGTGATCACCTTACCATGTCTAAGATTCAAAACATATATTTTCAAGAATTCATAACAATCCAAAATTGACAAGGAAAATCGTAATCCGTATGCAAATTAAAAAAAATCCCATTCCAAGTGAACCAAGGAAAGGAAAAGGACCCTTGAATTGTTCATAGATATAGCCAAGTGCAACCATTTTCCATCGTACCTAACCGCTAAATTTTTACTCTTTGTTTACATGTTAAGCTTTAACTCAGTGTTTTATGTATGTATGTATGTACGTGTGCAAAACATGCAGGCATCTATGTATTACAGCGTATCAGGCATCAAAGAATAATGGATCATAATCTAGCACTTAATACTTTCTAGCAGGAATAACTGTAATAAACGTTCAGTAATACACCTGCCTTTATCATATCATCAATTGAACGGGTTTGTTTTATAATCTTCTGACGGTTCATTATGAGAATAGCAGCCACACAAAATACAGGTAATTCGTCATTCCCATTCCCAGTTGATGTGACTACACTGCAGTTCTGTGAGTGATCGTTTCTTGACCACAACGTCCTTGCCAAGCCACAAAAGGGATGACCCGATGCTGATTTCATTCCATCATTGTCAGACATGGAACCCTCTACATTTCCGTTTTTTGGTTGTAGGCCACCATGTTCTGTGCTTTCTTCTCTCATGTCTACTTCACACTCCCTTGGAAGCTGTACAACCAATGCTTCCAAACAGTTCTCCTCTAAAGTGCTGGCCAGAGCTTCATCAAAATCAGCAGCCCACATCATCTGCATGGAGGATAATTATTCTCAGTGAACAACATCAGAGCATATTCAGAGAGGTCAGATTAAACCTAAAATAAATCAAATGGCACCAACAATGATCCTGGCAATTAAATCCCACAGATAAAGAAACAAATTCTTTAAATACCAAAATAAGACAAAAATAAGCCCATGGGTCTGAACCAACTACTAACATAAATAGAGAGAACCTGTTACAATCTCAATCCCCATGCCCATTAACTTACATTTACAAATTAAATCCCTCAAAAAAAATTGAAAACATAAAATCAACCATAAATAGAGAAATTAAGCAAGTCAATGTTAAACACGGTTAGTGGAGATGTTATACCAACATTAGCATATATAATGTTCTAGGAAGGATATCTTTTAAGCATTAAAAAATGTGGACTTCGTTAACGGTCAAGGGCACCCCTAACCTAACCCTGCAAGCCCTTGGTGGGCACCTACCACAATATAAATAATTGGCATAACTCAAACCCAAACATTAAGCAAAAAGCGTGTAGCCACTAGACCACCTAATGAAGAGGTTGGGAACATTCACAATTCAATCTCTCAGTACTGGGATATGTGCAGCTGGCAACAAGGGAACATGGCAGAAGGTAACTAATCAATATCAATCATTTCTCACTTGAAATATGTCTAGCTTATATATCAAGCTACTCAACAATGTGGTCCATGAAAACAAAATTGCCAGTTCTCTGTATTCTAATTGGGTTATGTTGTAATACACCAAAACTTCTGTGGTTTGGTTCCCATATCCAGTGAAGAGAGAATTATGATATACAAACCTCCCACATACAAAGAGCCTCGCCAAAAGATAACTCCCTGCGGAAGAGTACCAGCAGCATCCGAAATGCAAAATGAAGGCTTTCAGCACCTATATGCGACAGATGTGAAAACATTTCCCTATCTGTGAGTTCCAGGATATGCCACAATTCTTGCAACTGCTTCATAACTCCAGTTGGTCCTTCCATTTGAAAATTGTCACGCTGGAAAGAAGTGAAAAGTAAATCTTATTTTATTGAAAGATCATATTACCATCTACCTAAGCATATTTGCCAAAAAGAATACCATTCTCCTCAGGAGCATCTCAAAGCACCAAAATGCATCAGCATTGTCCTCAAACAGAACTACAAAAGGAGAGAGCAAGTCGCTCATACCTACAATCAGATAACGAATCATCAGAGAAATTTAAGCATAAAGTTGGATTATCTCGAGCTTCAATTTTGAAAGGACACTAATTGCATAACTCGTGGGTTTATTCCCAGAAATAGAATAATCAGAAAATAACAATCAAAAGGCTACAACCTTGACAATAACCAGTTTGGGGATCAACCCATGCATAAACAGCAAGGATATCAGACATCCTAGCCAAATTTCTTGTATCCTCATAGAATTCGAGATGACTATCTGTTCTTACCACATCAACAACTAAAAAAACAAAAAGGAAAAAATTCTGGTAAGCCTAGAGCAGAAGTTGGTGATATAAGCAAGCATTCACTGCCTTTTATGTTAAAATAAAATAAGATACCCATAACTGAATTACCTATTCGGTGCAATGTCCAAAGCCATTCGGATATCCTTTCATCACTCACAGTATGTCCCTGGGATGTGGTTGAATTCATCAATGGCATGTCCGGAACATCTGATATTCTCAATCTGTCGGCTATTTCTGTTTTGAAATCCAGATTTTTGGACCACAATTCTGGTTCATGGGAACCAGGACAAGCCATTTCAATTTCTGAATTGATGGGGTATGAAGCGTTGTTAGATGGTGAACCATTTGATTCCATAATTAAATCTGCATTATTAGTAATTTGAAAACTATGCATTCTGTCATCCTCGTTTCTCAAATTATGTCGTGTAGGTTTTTCATCACATGAGCCACATATTTGCTCACATTTTTCACTCTTAAACAAATCTGTGACTGGTAAAGGAGGAAAATCTAAAAAACTTTCAGTTACATATTGTGATCCATGAGCTTCTCTCCCTTGCTTGGGAGAGCAGCAGTTGTATGGACCAGAAGCAGGTATAAAACAAGAAGAGTCATATGCTGCACTATCTGTACTTTCCCGAACGCTGACAAGCTCAGCTGTATCAGTAGAACTTTCCTTTCGGCATGCATATGATGTGTCTGTACAATTATTACTCGAATCATAGCAACTCTTCAATTGATTAGTATTATCAACAGAGACTTCTCTACTATCAACTTTTGTTTCCCTTTGCCCATCATCTTTGGATGATGTCCTCATGTCCATAACCTTGGACCCCACAACAAAGGCAAGTGAGCCAGTTCCTATGCTGGAATGCATCATCTGGCATTGCTTGATCAGGTCCTTGTAACGTTCCCTGAAAAATAAGTCTCATAAAATTGTGCTTACACGACAATTAATTATTCTCGTGATTTTAAGGACGAGATATACTTACATCCTGACATACACATATACATACATGCTTTTCCTTTAGTTGTTTCATCACACTGTTTGATAACTAAAAATACTATATACAAATATCTGTGCAATTGTGAATGTGCAAATACACATTTTCTGGAGATATTTTTGATGAAATTTTCATCCAACAGAATTTAAATTATTTAAAGAAAATATGAGACAAAAGTATAGCCTCCCTTTCTGAGCATTTATCCAATTAAGTGAACTATAGCATTGTAAGGTGGGATAGAGAAAATTTCTGGAGTAAAAATCGATAAGGTTAAAGTTATGTCTCCATCTGGAAAACAGAACAGTTGCCTACAAAAGAAATAGAAGAACCCCACCACTAAATCAAGGCTTTTTTAACAAAAAACAAAAACTTCCAGATAACATAAATCAAAGACAAATGAATGATGTGAAAAATTGAACACAATTCGTACAATCGAGTAAGATATGGAGCATCTATCACTTAATCTAAGAAGTATTAAGCATGAACTTGAGAAAATAAAAAATGAATACTCAGAGCTATATGTATATAGAAACAACAGGCATTTGTCATTTAACCAAGATAATTTAACTATTTCTATTGCAGGAAGAGCGGCCAAAGATATCAGCAGTAAAGGAACACTTCAGCATACCTCCTAGCTGTTCTCAGTCGCTTTCGATACTCAGCTGTGCTCCCTGGAGCATAACAACCTAGTAAAAATTCCCAAACTTCTGGCCTTATAGACGGATCCACACCCTACCATGTAACAAATAATTGTGCATCACAATGATAAGGTCAGAGGTTTTTTATTAGGCTACTTAAGAAGAAAAATAAGCAAAAAAATAGTTTTTCAAGGCATTTCATACAACAAGCATCATTTCTGACACTGACATAAGTAATTATTCATTGAATAGATATATTCAACACATTGAAATGCTAAATTCTTAAAAAATAAATGTTTAATACCACATAAATTTACATGTTACAAAGAATTGGATATTGCCAAACATAATAAAAATGCTAGTTGAGTAATTCAAATTTGAAGATGAAAACTTGCCTAAACTATGATTTGACCTAAAATTTGATGCAGCTATAGCAGCCAGGCCATGCTGATGTTCCATATAAAATTGATATATGCAACCATTTCATTTAAGATATTCAACCTCTGACAGAGAACGCCTAAAATATGCTCATCCTAAAGATAAACACTTTCAAAGACAAATATGAGAAGCACACCAAAGGGGAATGCCGTTCTAAATCCTAGCCCAGAAATGGCCATATAGATTCAGATAGTTGATATGTACTACAAACATAACTAGAAGAGAGAGATACCAAGATGCACAGCATATCTACCAACAGGTTCATTGCTGAGAGCTCAGATATGCTTGCTTTGCTGAAATGACCACCTTATACGTGATAAGGATTTAAATGTCATGATTAGAAACGAATAATATAGGTATGTGCACCAAAATGACACGTGCATAATTTTTTACCATGGCCTCTTCTTTTCTCTATCTTACAGTATTTATCACTGATAAATGGTTTTATAAATTGGTTAGTCATAATCCTTATTATTCCCTATCATAATCATACTCCACTATTGTTGAAGCACAATTACACTAAGAAGCAATACCTTCACCTAAGGATGACAAGTAACAAATGATATTAAAACACGAGATCATCAATTAAAGGAGCTTAGCATATATGATATTGATGAAACAACACACCCCCAGAAGAATGAACTTGAGTGCTTTCTGAAAACTTGAAATCTTCCCATCGCCATCAAACGTTGCCTGCCATTTCTCTGGTTTAAGCATTCTGCTTACCTGCAACATTAACAATAATGTAAAATTATAGACGTATTTCATGAATAAGGAGAAAAAGAGAAAGATGATAATAATTTACGATTGAGTGAAAAAGGAAAGGGACACAAACAGAAGCAACATCTTTTATGTGTAAAATAACAATTTAACCCAAAAAAAAACTCACACAAGTAGCATTCTAAACCCAGTTTCAAAATCTATGAAATTGACATTTCATACTACATACATTGGTAAACAAGCAAGAAAGTGGCATCCCAAAAAGTATAAGTAGATATATAATAACATGGTGGTTTTTCAATAGATCCTTATCCAAGCTCTATGAGTAAAAATATTGAAAGGTAAAACAACTCTCTACTCCGAAGAGTCTATATACCAGAAGCATGACTACACTTAATGCTCAAAAAATTACATCTATTGTGTGTCAGTCTGCAGCTTTTATCCCATTCTTCCTTATTCCTACACTTCAATCTATAACATGTCTCCTTTTACACTAAGCTTGTCCTCGCACATCATATTTGTAGATACTGCCAACATGTTACTAGAGAGAGAGCAAGAAAGGTTACCCATCTCTTAGCACCATAGATTTAACTTCATCACCAATCACCTAGCAAAACAATCTGCATTGAAACTTTCTAGCAAAAACATGCACATATAGCATCTAATTCTGTTCCTTGGCAGCATTGACATGCACTCTGATCATCCTCTTTGGCAGGGCCAGTGAATAAATCAGATACCCTTGAGTAGCACCCCCTTTTCACATCTGAAGGACAAAATACGAAGTAGCCTATTATATTCCACCTTAATGATATCTCATGAAAGTTTCGCCTGCCAAATTATCAGCAAGCTACTGATCCCCATTTAAATTTCTTTCCTCATATCTTAGTTTTATAATGTTCCAAATATATGAGTTTTCACAACATAAATAAATTCAACCATAATCTCAGCCCAGACAATTCAATCTCTCATCCAGTTTCCAACATAAACACATACACTTCTCTCTATTTACTAATTTGACTTTAATAATAGCAACAGAATATAGAAAAGCAGAAAGCACAAAATAAAGTAGAAAAAGATGATCAAAATAAAAGTTGATTAGAAAGTATCTTACAGGTATAACAACCTTTATAGGTGACTGAGAAAGACAAGGGTCTCGAATATCGCGCACCATAGAACCCACAAGTGTCCCCGACTTCCCACAACTCCATAGCTCTTCTCCCCCTCCACCTCCACCACAATACATCACAATTCACACAAACCCCTACCTCTCTCTCTCACAAGCCCTACCACCATCACACACCAAAACCAATTTCAGACAAGGAACTTCTGCAAATAAACAAAGGCAAATTAATAAAACCAAAAGAAAAAAGAAAATTTTCTAACTTTAGGATAAAGGTTTATATGTAAACCTAATAACAATTCACAAAATCCAAATAAAAAATTTTGATTTCAGATTGCGATGGCAAATACAGAAGATAACAAAATCTCTTCCTAACAAAAGCAGAAATTAGCTTCGAATAAGAAATTATCACACGAAAATGGATAAAATAAGAAACAAAATATTCCAAATTGAAATCAGAGAAACGAAAAGAGAGAATTAAACGGCGATCGGATCGTTATTCCAATCGCAACTGATGAAATGCGCGTAAATGTACGTCAATGCGAATAAAAAACACGTACGAAACTACAATGAAAAGAGAGAGAGAAAGTACCTGAAGAAGAAGAAGAAGAAGAAGGATGAAAGGAGGAGAAAATGAGATCGCGTCTTCGTCAAAGGGGAGCTCTTCCTCCTTCTTCATTTACACAGAGGCCGTTTTTCTTCTCTCTCTTCTCCTTTGTTTTTTGTTTCACCTGAATTTCCTTCATTCTCTCTCTTTTTTTTTTTTAATTTTTTTTCTGTTAGTATAACGATTTTCTTTTTGTTTTTGTTGCTGTCAATTTTGTGTTTATTGAAAATAATTATTATTTAAATTTAATTAATAATATATTATTTAAGTTATCGAGAATATTGAATTAAATTACAACAATAATTTATTTATGCATACAAAATTAAAAAATATTACACATTTTTTTATGCTTATTTATTATTGTTTTTATTTTATGTTTATAATATTTATCAGTAAATTTGTATATATAAGTCTGTACAAATAATATTATTTGTCAGATCAATTTGTATAAATCATATTATTCAATTATATACAATATTTAGAGATAATATTTTAATGTATTGCTATAAAGAACGTAATTTTACATATGAATTATATTTTAAAATAAAAGTATTTTAATATTTCATGTTGACAAAAATATGTATTTATAGAAATGAAAAAGAAAAATGTGAAGCCACATAATACTATTTGTAATACACCTAGTTATCTAATTAATTATTATATCATATTAATTATGTAATTAATTCTATCAATTTTCAACATTTTCACAAAACATAGACTTAAAAATAAATGAGATTTTATAAACCACAATTAAATTAAATATAATTACAATTAATAAAATTTTTAATTGATACAATGATCCTGTGATTTAACATACATGAATCAATAACTTGATTTAATTTATTTTATGTGTTAATTTAAGAATATTTATAAATATAATATAATTATAGATATGGATTGCACAAATTATTAATCAAAATTACTATTATTATAGCTTTTATATGACAATAAATTGGGGTGTGAATTATGTTGTATACATTTATACATATATTATTTAAAGTAAAACAAAAAAATATTTATTTATTTGCATGCTTAATTATGATGCCAAGAGAAGCAATTATATGATCAAATTATTTCTTATGATGATGTTGTATCCTTTAAAGATCTAACAAGTAATAAAATTTCTAAAATCACGTATTTTTTACTATTATCAATATATATATATATAAAATAAATTATTATTTTATTAATTTTATATATTTTATATTATTTATATATTGTTAAATTTAAATATTTTTTAATAATTAAGATTACATATCGTATAATTTATACATATATAAAATTAATCTTAACAATTAGAAATATTTAAATTTAATAATTTATAAATAATATTTATTTATTTATTACTCTCATTAAATTTTTTATTGAAAAAAAAAGATAATAATATAAGATAGTACACCATTTTTTGTGGTCATACATTTTGTCTATGAAAATATTTTATTAGCGTTTTAGTTGTCAAAAACATTGGGAAATGAGATGTAATGAAATAGACCAGACTTTGAATATTTCTTTTATTTATTTATTTATTTATTTAATTATTTAATTATTTAATTATTTTGTGAATAGAAATGTGCATTGACTTTGACTATGGCAGGGCGGGCAGTTATATATTACCTCAAGAAGTTAAAGACTTTGACAATGTAAATATAAAATGAAATATATATTTGGACTTTTCTATTTTATAATCTTTTAAAATATTAAATTGAAAATTAAATTAAATATGAAAAATATAATTTGATCATATCTATCTATTTTCAATTTTTAATTTTTTAATATTGTATTGAAAATGAAATTAAATATAAAAAATTAAATCACATATCTCCATTCTCTATGTTTACATGAAATCAATTAAAAGTATTTTTTCCTAAATTTATATTAATTTTGTTGATTAATAGTATGTTTATTACATTAAAATAAATTTACTGATTTATTTTAATTCTTATTTTTGATCCATGACTACTAAAATTAAAATCTGAAATAACAAATAATTTAACTGCAATACTTTCGAACGTAAAAACTAACTTGTAATCATAACAACTATTTGTAACAAAGAAATTCCGGTTGATAACCAAATATAATTGTAAATCTTGTTACAATTTTACAATTCAAACATTGGATATTTAAAAATAATGTATTTATAAAAAAACAAAATTATATAAAGATCAAAAGTTATTAAAATATATTTTTTATTTTTTTATTTAATGTAAAACTTATTTATTTATTTTTATTTAAAATTTGAATGAATCTCAAATCTGAATTTTAATATATAAATGCAAATAATTATGAATAATATATTTATTTTTTATCACTACAAGAATACAAATATATAAGAACTAATAATTTTACCTATCATACATTTATCTAAATATATAAACTTTACTCAATAATATTCAAGCTTTCAACTAAAATTAAATATACAAAATATAATTTAATCATCTCTCTATTTTCTATTTTCATCGTTTTAAAGTATTGTATTAAAAATGAAATTAATATATAAATAATGATAAATAAGTAAATATGAATTAATTAATTATTATTATTATTTTTTTTAATCTCTAGAGCATAACTCGAGTAGTTTGAGACACTTAATGTTTCAAGATCATCTCGAATTCGGTAATAATAATAATAATAATAATAGGGAGCAACAATTTGACATTTTGTGAAAGGAGCTTTTCCCTTCCATCCAAAACCTTTTTTTTTAAAAGTTATTATTATTTTCCTTTCAAGATACCAAAATTCCAAGTCTACAAGCAATTAACCCATTGAACATCTTCATTTTTGGGTAATTGATAACTGAGAAAGAGCTCTTGCAATTATACACCAAGTTATCTAATCTATAACCTGTAGGCAACAACAATAAGGTCCAAAGGTTCATGCCAAGAGATAAATCCTGCCAACTATCACACCGGATATTGATAAGCTTGAAACAGTATTACTTACAATTTGATTCCTGGCTAGCTTCATTCCTCTAGATGATATTTGTGGAACCAGAAGCCACAGAGAAACTCTAATTGAGCACCAGGACCTCGGCCAGTGCTAGGATATGATTGGTTAAACACAATTCTTCAAGGAATCTCCAGCACTCTGGAAGAAGAAATAAGAGAGGGCAAAATCAGCAATAAATATGCTGACAAGGGAGATAACCACAGCTGAAGTAGTCGACTCCCCAACACCTTTTGCACCTCCCATAGTGGTAACACCCCATGCACAGCTCACAATAGAGATGATGGCACCAAAAACTTGAGATTTCAACATTGCACTGATTATGTCCCACAATTTAAGTGCTCTCTGAGCTGAATCCAAAATAATGTTAATGCTAATGCCATAAACGCCATCGGCAAGAAGGGCACTAGAAGCCATCCCAACAGTGAAACACATCAAAGTCAAAAACGGTAGAGCGACAAACGTAGCAATTACTCTGGGTGTCACCAAGTAATCAACTGGATTTGTATTAAGAACTCTCAATGTGTCAGTTTGCTCAGAGACTTGCATTGTTCCCAGCTCTGCTGCAAATGCACTTCCGATTCGCCCAGCAACCACAATTGATGTAATTACAGGGCTCAGCTCCCTTGAAAAGGCGAGGGCTAAGACCCCTCCAATAGATCTATTCAAACCCAACCTCGTAAATTCTCTAACAAATTGGATAGTAAATGCCATGCCAACAAATGCTGAGGTCAAAAGACAGACCCCAACAGATTTTGGGCCCACTCTCTCCAGCTGTTGGAGAGTGTTCCTCCAATGTATTTTACCCTTTATAATCCTAAAAATTACCTGGCCGGCCATGACAAAAACTGAAATTCCCCTCCAAAGGTACTGGGGAGGTGACCATTTACTGAAGAAGGACTCTTCCTCTGAACTGGGTACATTGTTAGTAATTGTCTTTTCTTCTAACATAGAGATAGACGGGTGACCGTCATCTGAGTTGGGAACCACAAACAATCTGGTTTCTTGGGTAGGTACCGGAGATCTAAGAGTCGGAACTCTTGCAATGAAGCTAAGTGAACCTGAACTGAAGACATTGGCTTTCATGCATCCATTGGGTTTTAAACAACTTCGTCTGCATTGTTATACATAAAAATAAGTTTCAATTATATTTGGCGTATGTCACAGATAAAGCAATAGTGATAGGAGAGAGGAATTAGACCTGTTGGCAAAGTAGAAGATTGGATGGAGATGTGATGCAGTCTGCATATTTGAACTTCAGTTAAAGTAATCACAGAACTAAATTGAAAGCAGAACCTTAGATGCCCAATTACATGCCAAGAGCAAATTGTGTTCAGGACACAACAACTAAGAACCAGGAACAACTGTAATGAAGATAAAACTGCATTAACCTTCATTCAAACAACAGAAACAAAAAGAAAATCGAAGCATCACAGACATACACATAGAAAGAACTGAACTAAATAAGTTATAGAAAAAGAAAAAGAAAATGAAGCACAATAGTAAACATGCATTTGAGGCTAGTAAATCCCAAACAATACCAAGAGATGTTCAATTCTTGATTCTACTTCTATTAGAGCTGTAACAGAGAATACTACAGTTTTCAAATCAAGAGTAGGCAATACTAGCCACCTAAGCCATTATTAAAATTGGCAGATTTATTCAACTCCAAAACTAAGTCAACAACAAGCATGTAGGAAGAACATTTAAGAAACCATGTCAAGAGAAGCTGCAAAATAACTTACACAAATGAAATTTAACTGATCAATAATATCATAGCATCTGTTCTCAATTACAATTGTAACTAATATATTGCCGCAAATTTAGATTAATTTAGAACGAGACATGTAAACAGCTGAATAAGAGAAAAGGGCAGCTCACAATTACCCTTAGATCTCCCTCATCATTTTTACCCACTAAGAGAAAGATGTATGCGGCATAAAGAAGCAGACACCTATTATGGCTCCAGATAACAGAAGACTAATCTCTTTCAATAGCTAAATGCAAAAAGTTCATAACAAAATATAAAAAGACATCAGAATTGTCATATTACATTTCTTTAAGCCTCGACAATATATTTATAACTGAAAAATACTTCAGATACCACAAATTTACTTGAAAGATATACTTTATATTGGCATGCGCTGAAACCAAATATATTACAAATATCTACAGCTGTGCTGCTGTCATCAGACCCAAATAAAAGTAATTGGGGCAAAGACTCATCCGCCAGACAAAAAATAAATAGAAAGAAAGAATAAAAGTGATGTTTTGACAACTAGATTCAACTCAGAACAACTGAAACCACCAGCTGAGCATGAATAATGTACTGGGTTCTTTCCTACTTCAGTTATGAAGATTAAGCAATTGCAATCACTAATCACAAGCACAATAACAATATTATGAACACAAAAAGATAAAAAGAAAATTGGATCAGAAAGTTAAAACAAGACCAAAAATGAAATTTTACTGATAAATACTTACAGTTACAGTGTCTAGCTGCTAGATTACAGTTCTTTGTTGGAGACGAAGGCGAGGTTGCTGTCGGCGGCGAATTGACGGTGGTGGTCGGCGACGAAGTGGGGCAGTGACTGAGAGCTTAGGGTGAGAAGAGGCGGCTAATTGTGAGAAAAATTAGATAAGAAATTCGAAGGGAAACTTTGGTTCGATAGCCTATCGAGAGAGGCTATTTGAAAATTAGATCTCTTCTGTAAATTCTTTGAATTCTAATCCAAATTTCATTTAGTACATCAACGACCGTAAAGGTAGGAAATTAATAAAAAGAATTTAAATAATTAAAAATATTTTAAAAAAATTTAAAATAAATTTAAAATTTAACATGGTACAACACGAATTTAAGTAGCTTGTAATAAATTCCATAGAGATTACTTTTCAATATAAATTTTTAAAATTCATTAAAATTTCATATACTAATTTTGTAATGTCTATTGCAATAAAATATTTGTGTGGGATTTTCCTAAATTTTGCTTATGTAATACACGTTCTTTCAATTTCTCCAAGCAAAACTCTTTACATTATAATGCCTATTGATTGTGTCAGTTTGACCTTTCATAAGTAAAGAAAAAATAAAATGCCCGTAATAATGATATTTATTTTTTTATTAACATTTTACAATAATGTTAAAGGTGATAGAATTTAAAATAATTAACTTTAAAAGAAATTAGTTTAATGTTGATAAATTTTATTTTAAAAAGTATTGTAAATTTAAAAAATAATTTTATATAGTTGAAATTTTTTATTATTAAAATATAATAATAATACAAATGATTAAAATATATATAATAAATAATGATGAATAAAAATTATTTTTATATAAGAGTTTATTTGTGTATATATAAAAAAATATAAAATTTTAATTATAAAATGAAATAAAAGTATAAAATGATTAAAAATTTGAATTTAAGAATTTTATTTTTTAATTAAAGTTAAAATTTAATAACTATTTTAGTGTTATTTTGAATTTTTATAATTTAAATAGATATATTTAATTTTACATTTAAAGGTAAAATTAAGTTTTAAAATTAAAATTTGAAAAATAACTCTTTTGGTAATTTTTAAAATGGGCAGTAATCTTAAGTAATTTTAAAAGAGTTTTACCAAACACTTAAAAAATTTTGACAGTTTCAAATTAATTTTACATTTTTTGACAACAATTTCAAATGAGCTCTAAATATTTTTATTTTCTTTGAACCAAAATAATAATATTTCATAGATTTTAATAAAGTCATTTATTTCATTTAAAATCTCTTTAACGTTTATTTCTACACCTGCCTTATTTGTAAAGGTTGGCAAACATTATGTGGCATGAGGTTACACCTAATACACAAACTTAAAAAGATACCACTTCTATGAATAGCTCGTATTGTTGCATTTCTTTTGAAACCAAGATTGTATTAAACTCACAAAAAAAATTACAACTCGGTGTATGAATATACATACATACATACGTATATACATATATATAAAATATGAGTCTCTGTTATTTATAATATTTTAAATAAAAGATTTATCTATTTAATTATATCAAATAAGTCTTATAAAAATAGTTGAACCTTTCTAGTTTTATTTAAAAAATTGTTTAAAATGTGTAGATTAAAATTTTAAAATAAAAAATTTATAAATATATTAAGTACACCAATATTTATAAAGTCTGAATATCAAATTTTACACTTTAAATCGATATATTATTAATTAAATTAGACCATATTAAAAGTATGGTAATGTAGTAATTTAATAATGCATATATTGATTGTGTTTAATGTCAAGAAACTAGTATAATAAAATAATATTCAGAAGCATTTTAAAGACATAGTCAATAATTAATTAACAATAATTGAGTGTTTAATAAAATACTTTGTTGAAAGTGCACATAATTTTTAAAAAATAGAGTATTTGTATCTATTCTAACAAAAAACTTCATTTAAACTAAAACACATTTTTTAAAAATTTTTAATTCATTATTTTTTTAAAGTGGAAAATATCTCTTAATCAAAATTATATATGAGATGTATTAAGTATTAATATCACTTGAATCTCATGCCATGATGATTAATGATTTTTTTGGTCTTTAAAATTAATATATACATATATATATAAGAAACACCAAAGTGATAGAAAATATTAATAAAATTTTTATTATTCTATCTTATTTTTTTTAGTAACATATAAAAATCAACAATAACAATGACATTTATGAACGTTTCCAAATTTCTTGCAAAAACCTCCCCTTGTACAATCGGAGACACAATACGTCCAACATTTGCCATTTTCATCAGGATTATCATCGTGACCCGGAACACACTTTCCCAGCTCAGGATGCTCTCTGCAACACTTTGAACCTTGACTAACCACTTCTTCGCAACCTACCAAAAATCCAGCAACATAAATAAATATAAAAATTGTAAATATTTATAATTTGTAATATTTCAATTTTACTGTAAATTTCTTCAAAATAATAAGAAAATTTCAAGTTATCTCAAACCGTCAAACATATTTCTTATTATTAAGGGACACTCAAGATGGGTTAGAAATATTAAATGTACTCTAAATCACTTTGAATGTAAACTACGTGAGTTAAAAAGTCTATTTATTTTAATTTTTTTAAAAAAGAAAACAATTAAAAATTGTATGAACAAAATATAAATTTACATACCGATACATAGCAAGAGGGTTACAATAAGCAGTATTGAGAGAACCCTAATTTGAGCCATATCTCTTCAATGAATGTGTTTTTATCAAAATATATATGTTTGAAGCTTTGTGTGAGAATAGATTTACAAGTGCTTGCTAATGCTAGCTATTTATATATAATTTTTGCCAGAAAAACTATGTTATTTATGTAAAAAAAAATTAATAGAAATATAATTACGACTTAGCAATCTTCAAATTAAAATCGAAAATACTCTTTCTTATTATAAAAGTATCTTTGATTTGATTTACAGTCTTTATAGAAATAAAAAAAAATAAGGTGACGAGAAATTAATATTGATTTGGTACGTCTTAAAATTAAAATCTAAAATTTTCTTTCTCGTACTCATAGAATATTAACATTAATTTACTATGATATCAAATCTTCTATTATAAATTAGATTTATTATTTTTATATATAAAACTAATTAAAATTATACGAGTTTTAAGATCTCTTATTATTTATAATTGGAATTAGTAATATATTTTTGCCAATTAAAATAAAATTTATAAACAATAAAATCTCTAAAATGCTCAAAATCAAGTGGAGATCGCAAAGATAAATTATTGGTTTTGGATTTGGAAATAATATGTATTAATTTTTTATTAAGAATCAACATATATAATTAAAAAGATTAAATGTGATAAATGGATTAGAATTTGTTCCTGGAAGATTCTTGAAATATATATGAGTAATTTTCTATTGTCAACAACTATAATAATAATAATATTATTATTATTATTATTATTATTATTATTTCTGTAAAACTCACCCCACATCCAATATCAACATCTTCTGTTGTTATTTTCTCAAATTTCAAAGGCACAACTCTCTTGATCAAATCCATATAATCCTTCAGTTCTTCCGGGAAAAACCAGTGGATCACCTTATTCTGCTATTTCTTTTACACAGTTAGCTTCTCGGAAGGCATATTCATGAACCAAGCATTGTCTTTACTCTTTAGGGTGGCCAAGGAATTGGAATTTTCCAGTTTGAGGCGACGGGGATTCCTTATTTCCACTAACCAAATATAATAATCCCTATTTTCCTCTCCATTCCTTTCTTTTCTCCCTTCCAAACAAATCCTAATAGTCTAGTTTTAAAAAAGAGATGTGTAATTTTTTCCAATTATTTAATGAAAAAAAGGAGAATTCATGTTTAAATTGAGATGAAAACTTGTATAATTTATATGTATCCTGAATTGCGATTCATCTTGAGTGTGTTCATGCACGCACGCACATGCACATAACGCACAAATGAATGCACACACACATTTAAGATTACGGGAATTAACACATACCTTTCATGAGGTTTTAGAAACCTATACTTAAATGAAAAATTTTAAAAAATTCATACTTATCTTCCCTGAACCGTTAGTTGACCGTTAAAATTAAGGATATTTTAGATATTTTATCACTTTATTCATTTTTCAACTTACTAGATAATTAATTTTTACAAAATATTATATTATTATTCATTAATCATTCAAGATTTCAAGTTATAAGAGTGAAATTTTAAAATAAATTATATGAAAAATCATATAAGATATATGTAAACAAAATAATATTATTACATTAATTTGTAAGTAGAATTTATATCTTTAATATTATTATTTATCATAATCATAAAATTTTTTAAGTTAATAACAATTTTAAAATTATACTTATTTCATGTGTATGTGCACCCAGTTAACAAAAAATAATATAAAATATAATTTAATTAAATGAGTACATGAATATACCAGATTTGTTTTACAAAGATTTTAAATATCAATTTTAAATTTAAATTTTTTTTAAAATTATAGAAAATAAGACTAATTCATATTATGTAAAATGGTTTTCTTGTATGAACAATAATGCAATATTTTATGGGAATTAATTATGTAATAAGTTAAAAATAATAATGTAAAAAAATATCATTAATTTTAACGGTCTTTTAACGGTTAATTAACAGTCCAAGGGAGATAAGGTAGGTTTTTTAAAACCTTTCATCTAAATGTAGGTTTTTCAACCCTCAGAAGAGGTATGTGTTAATTCCCCTTAAGATTATTTACATTAGTTTAAATGTAAAATATATACAAATATATTTTTTTATAAAATACATCAATGTATTGAGTTATAAACTAATTCTTTTTCTTTTTTTCCTTATATTTTTTCCTTCAAGCAATGCAACATTTTGAATAGGGTGCAATTTTTTCATATGAGAGGTTGGAATCATTCTACATATGCTGCCTGTAACATTTTGAGCATGCCATATTCATATGTGTGTGTGTTGGTATATACCATGTTCACCATTCTTATCATAAATTAATTATTTTATTCTTTAACCGTTAGAAAATATATAAAATAACTATATTATATTAGTTTTATTTTGTAATAATTTTTAAATTATTATTATAATTAAGCAATAAGTAATTATTATACTTAATAATAATTATAAAATAATTATTTTTAAGTATTATTATAATTTTTAAATTTAAATGTTAAAATAATATTATTATATTGATGATTATAAAATAAAAGTAAAATAATATAATTATTTTATACAATAATTAAAAATAATTAATTTACAATAGGAATAATTAATTTATAGTACAAAATTATAAAAGAAAAAGGAAAGGATAGTCGCTGTAGAGTAACATTACGAGCAAGCAAAAGTCAATGCAGCAAATTTAAATGGAGTGGTGCGGAGGAAATTTTCATGAAGGAAGAATTTTAACTCTAGGTATAAATTCAAATTTGTATGGTTCCAATAGAATTTTCAACCGCAAAAGTACTACTTTTAGTCTATGTGTTTTAGGCATAATAAAAAATTTTGAGCCAGGTCGAACTTAGGTGAACTCAATTTTTTAGGATTAGGTTTAATCTAGTTTTAAATATAGATTGAATCGAACTTGAATTTTTTGCATTATAACTCGGTTTAAACCGGATTCAGATTCAGATCAATTTTGAATAATTTAGATTTCGAGTAAATAATGATTTAAAAATAGTTTTTTTCCAATAAAAATATATATTAGATACATATTATGACATTGAATACTAATTAAAGAGTAAAATTATACAACTAAACTTATAAGTGTTAAAACAGTAAAATTTCAAGTAATTTAATTTTTTGCAAATGTTCAAACCTCACAATACTTTTAATTAGGTTCAAGATTAAATTACTAAGAATAAAATTGAAAATTTTTAAAATTTAGAGAATAGTGAGCATTTTTATATAGTAAAGAGAAGGATGGGTAATTAAGCCAAATTTGAGGAATTCTTTTTAAGATTTAATTAATCACGATTTGACACCTCCAAAACTTTATGGAGGCATACAACCTGTAATAAAAGACTTGAAGGCTGTCGAGATTGTTCTCTGTTTTTTTAATTTTAATTTTAATTTTGTCAATCATTTCAATTAGCAGAAAATTGATGGGTCCTAGCATACATTGCAATATAATGAAGTCATTAAAAAAATTTATTTATTTTTTCGTATGTGAGTTATTAATTCATTGCAATTAGGTCACTTTATAATCCTCAAAATCAAAAGTGGAGATCGGGAAGATAAATTACTGGATTGGGATTTGGGATTAATAGATATTAATTTTTTTATTTTGAATCAACATAATTACAAAGATTAAATGTAATGAATGGATGAGAATTTGTTTGAGAAAGATTCTTGAAAATTCTCAAATACGAGTATTTCTCTATTGTTAACAACTATATTTTATTAAAATTTGACTCAATAATTTACTATAAAGATGAAATTAAAAAATAAAACATATTTATCTATTTTTATTTGTATTAGATATGTGCTTAAGTTTTATACAGTGATTGAAATATACTCTTTAACTTTAATGTTAAGTTGTATATTCTTATATTGTGATGGTCAAAATTTAATAATATAATAATAAAGATTTAACCATTTTTAATAGATAAGTATCGTTTATGTTTTTTTATCACTCTGCCATTACATAATCATCAAATTTTTTCTTATATTTATCTAATTTTCAATTGAATGTCTTAATTTCTTCTTTAAATTTATCATTTTATGGGAATTTGATATTATAATTACTGAATATGGTCGGCATTTGGTCTGTTTATTTATTTATGAATTGTATAGTTTATTACTGTATGAAATTGGTAATTGCTTTAGTTATTTAGTGTATGTACAGTAACAATAGTTGTGACGATACTCATTAATTATAAGAAACAAAAAATACTTTAAAAAAGGAAAAGTACAAAATTTTTACAATTTTGTCCTGATTGTGACGGTCAACGTAAGACTAACACCACAGTGCTCCATGACCCAAGTCCAAGAAGCTGGCTTTGCATAAGAAATCGCAGGTGATCGACTAGTTTTCTGCCGGTGGGCTTTCTTTGTCGAAAGTAGTGAAGGGTTATGTGGGTTTGATCAAGAGAGTTGTGTCTTTGAATTCTGGGAAAATAATGTGGGGGTGAGTTTGACAAAATTATAAATATTTTTATTATTATTTTAGTAAAGTATTTGGATTTCACTATATCTTAAAAGTTTTTACTGCTACAAATGATTTTCACTCTGAAATTATTTTATGTGGGTATGTTTGCTTTAGAATATTCTTTTACCTTTGTGAAAAATGAGCTCACCAAACTGTCTTCATGAATTAATCGATCCGATAGTAATATATCTTTATTTAGGAGATCATGTATATATATATTTCAAGAATGAATATTCTTATCCTGCAAGTCTATTTTGTTATTGTAGATGAAGCAGCTACAAGCAAACAGAGGAGAATGCCTACTGTCCAATTTTAACATAAATATAATTTCATGCTAAATAACAATTTTAACTTGATTGAATTTTATAATCAATATATTAATTAAAATATAAAAAAAAAAAAAACTGTTACTTTAGGTTATAAATATAATTTGTAGCCTAGTTCTGAGATTCTTGCAAAATTAATTTGGAAGCTAACTTTTAACATAAATAATTTCTTAAAAACAGTAGAAAAGAAAAAATAAGCAAGATAGAAAGTCAGCAGAGTGAATATATCTTGTTTATTTCTCATAGCATGTTGTTTTAAACCATGTTGTTAAGCATAACAAAGCTGGTTTAACATCATCATCAAGATCTTCACAATTAACAATACAGTCAACAGTGTCGAATCTTAAGGAAAAAAGTTCATCGTTATCAACAGCAACAGGCACTGCTAAGAAATCACGAGCCATTCGAGCTAGCGTTGGAAAGACTGGATTGTAAGCTCGCCACCAAGCTAATATATCGAAGTTTTCAATTGAAGGAAATTTAGGCTCATTTAAATATCTTTCGAGTTCTGATGATTTCGATGAGATGACGTTGTGTGAAGATGTACTTGACCTCCCCATGGCATCTAAATATGAAGTTGAAGAAGCAGCATCTTCAAACCCAGGTTCAAAGGCCTTTGCACAATATTCATTATAAATATTGTTGAAATCATTGATAATTTTTTTAAGGTAACGATCAGCATCAATACCATAAATTTTGTTATACCAAAGTTGTACAATATCCATTTTAAATCGCGGGTCTAGAACAACTGCCATCATTAGAACCAAGTTAGATTTGCTGCAATAGCTGTCTAAAAATTCTTGTTTTACAGAAGCAAATTTCTGTGTCATAGTTGAAGTTTTCCCACCAAGATGATAGCCTTCGCTTCTTTCTAGGGGAAGCAGCGTCTCATATATATCACAAAACTTAGGGAAATACCTATTTGGAGTGGTATAGTACTTTTCAAACAAGCTGCGAAAACTAATTAATAATTTTTTCAAATGCTCACATGTCATGCCTGCCTCATCCCATTGCTTATTTGTTAGATTTAATGACTTGAAATCAGGATCACTCTGCTCTAGCTCACGAAATGCTTCTTTATAACCCAATGCAATGTGAAAATGAACAAGAGAATGAGCATGTGTAGGAAAGGATTCATAACTCACTTTCTTTCCCATAGACTTTGCGTTATTTACAGCAGCTTGAAACTTATCTTGATTTGATGGCGTCCTATTAATGTAATCAATACACTCCTTCATGCCACCATACGTGTTCCACAACCAGCTTCTCAAATCAACATAATAATTGTAAAGAATACCTGATAAGGATTCAGTAGAATACTGAAACCCACCAAGAGGAAGTGATCCACGTTGATTAAACCAGTTGTTGATTTCTTCAATAACATCATCATCATTGCAACGACAATCATTAACTATAGAGCATATATTCCCATCGATCTTCCAATCCAAACATGACTCTTTTAGAATTGCTAGTAAATTCCTAAAGTCGGATCTAGCATTTTGAAAGCAAATAATCTTCATCTTCTGTTCCCAGCTATCATCAATGTAGTGTACAATCAAGAAACACCAACCCCAAAACCACTCGATTCTTAAGCTGAAACGACAAGTGAGCTCACTAAAAAATCTGCAGAGTTTTTCCTTTTCTTCTTTATAAACTTGGAGTATATCAACCTTTCTGCAGTTCAGTACTGCTGGATTCCAATGCTCAGTAGGACGTCCATTCTCATCGAAACAATATTTTATCAGATCAATAACAGAGTTTTGTTTAATGACAGCGGGAGAAGTTAAATCACTTGTTTTCATTGATTTACTAGCATCTTCACCTCCATTTTTCTTGCATCGGCATCTCTCCAAATGATTTTTGAGATGTGTAGTTCCTTTCTTGCTTGAACCATCAAACTCCTTCTCACAATGAGTACATTTAGCCCATTCCCTTCCATCTGCTCGTTTATACTTGATCATCTCCTCCCAGACCTTTGACTCATTCTTCCTTCGTTTATTGCTACCCGATGAGTTCCCCACATCTTGATTCATAAGCATCCCAATATTGTGCTCTTGATTTCCATTTAGTTCTGTCACCTTAACGATTTCCTGTCAATATATAATTTGAATGGATACTGAAATCATAAATTACGAATCCTTAAAGTGTAGCATATATGAACAAGTTACCTAACACCTGAATATTTTTTAATTATAATTTAATAAATAAATAGAAAATGTTATACTTGTAAACTTATAATTTATGTAATTTAATCTATTATCGTTTTAAAATTTTAGTAAATTAATCAATTGGCAATTATCAATAATATTAATGTTGCATTTAATCAATATATTATTAAAGGTTATTATATTATTATAATTTTTAAATTTAAATGTTAAAATAAGATTATATTAATTATTATAAAATAAAATATAAAAATAATATAATTATTTTATACATTTTTAATAGTAAAATAATAAAATAATTAAATTAAAATATAAACAGTAATCATGAGAGATATTTTTTCTTTTTCAAAAAGACCCAAAAGGTAAACCAACTTTTTTCAAAATTCAGAAATAATGTATAAACCCAAAAGGCTCAATTAGGGTCAAAATCTAGATCCAAATTGTCTAAAAGGGTAAAATAGTAAATTAATAAAAATTGGTTAAAGCCTTAAAATTAATAAAAGCCAGTAAGAGAGTTTTGGGTACATAGATCTAACAGGGCACGTGAACATGGCAAGTGAGAATCTAAGAAGGGATAATGGTGACTTTTTTTTTTTTTTATTTTGTTCTGAGAATCAATATCTCCCGGCGCCACCGTCATCCGTCGTTGTCGAATTTAATTCTACGGCAGTGTAGACAGCCATTATAAGATTTGAGGATTCTTCATGACAGTTTTCTTTTTTCTTTATAGAATTAATTAATATTGACCAAACATATGTATCTGTATAAAAGAAAAAGGAAGACAACTTACGTGTCCATGGCGTTGACGTGCTGCCAAGATATCGTTATCCAGCAAAGACCCAGACGTCTCCATGGCCGGCCGATATCCAACAGCCTGCAAATTAAACAAACAAGGTTAATTTCTAGTGAAGCTGATTGAAGTGCACAACTTACTACATAAAATTAAGTTAAAAAGGCTGCAGGCTAGCTAGATTACATTGTAATGAGCAAAATACTTACTTGAAAATAGTCAGATAATTGAATCACAGTGAAGTTTGAAAGTGAGTATGCTTTTGAGCTCTCAATGTGGTATATATTCACAAGTCTTGTGTTCTGCAGATGCATGAAGAAAGCAAATATATATTAATCAAACAGTAAAGTAAATGATTGTACCTACTTCGAAGCTTCGACCCATGTCTGCCCTTTGTCTTTTTTTTCCAATTCTTTATCTTTAGTGGATGACAGTGTGCTGAAAAACCTGTGTGTCCAGGCAGTAGTTTTGGTCAAAAATTCAATTCAAACCATCCAAATTTCCCAGTTAGAATTAATTTTTATTTGTTGTCTTAATCAAATCGGCTAATCCACCATATCAAACTAGTAATATAATTTGTATTTCTTTTAATATGTTATATGAATACAAAAGATGCCTTCTCTAGATACTGTAAAACATGCAGTTTGAGACATGCCCATGGTGTATTCATCACGTAACTAGACAATTAAGTATTCTACTTCAATCTGTTCTTTGATAACTAAGACAAGGAAGAATAAGGACAGAAAGGAAAATTGAAGATAAGAAGATAGGGCAGGATTCATGAATTTTTTCTTGCAATTCCTGTAGCTGTTGCATAAAATTATCTTTTTCCTAGCTTTGTGATTCTTGCTCTTACAGTGGAAAATCAATTAATAGTCATCTACCATCTGAATAATCCTTAGTTGACAGTATCTATGTAAATCCTATTGTGAAAACATCTGGGACTAAAAAGGACATAAGATGTCTATATACAAAAGCGATACTTGGCTTTACTACTGCTATTTATCTTTGAATTCAAATGTCTACCTACAGCAAAACAGTTTTGAACGAACATCATATGTTCGTTAGGGCACCGTTTGGAAAGGGGAAACATTGTCAGATTCACTACACACATGAGAACTAGTTAATTTTGGAGCAGGAAGAATTCTTGCTATATCTAGCAAAACGGCTACTGCCCAGAAAACACAATGTTGCCTTTTTTATAGGGGCAAAGGAAGGAGTTAGCTAAACCTAAAGCATATTGAACTAATCAATCTACACTAATTCAGTACAGACATGTTATGGTCACCACCACCACAGAATTGCTTCTCTGTAAGTTGTGAGCATGGTTCCTGCAGTGTGTGTTTTTGATTGTACCAGCACGCATGACTTTTGTCTTCTTTTACCTGCTGACATCCATCCTGCTGTGTTGGTTGGGTAATGCTGTCACATGCCTTGGTTTTTTATTGAAACCCAACTTCTTCAACAAACTTGGCATTGGAATTCTGCTGTAATGAAATAGAGACAAGTACAAAGATTAAACTCCCAAGACCCAACCATTGTGGTGCAGGTGATCAATGATGATATCCTAGACATGTATCATAGTCTTTGCCCTAACGCAGCTTTTATAATACAAGAGATCACATCACCCTTATTTAAAGTAAAAGCCATCACAGAGGGAAGAGATTGAGTGGCAAACTATCACACAACAAAGAAGAGCCTTTACTTCTTCAGAGGATTTTGCTGATTCAGAATTCAGTTTAGATAATAAACTTTCACCTAAGCAATACAAATCTATGCTCCAGCTTGTGCTGAAAAGGGCGGTGGTTATGATTTGGCATATCATGTAAAGAAATACTTTAAAGATGAAAGAATTATTGAGACTGTAGATCTTATTACAGTTGAAGACAGGTCATGTTCTATAAAAAAGGAGCGACAATTGCAAGCTTTTGCACAACTTATGATCACCAGAACGTAGGCCAACTATGATCGATGTGGCTAAAAAACTTATACAAATGCACCGCTCCTACATGTAAGTTTATATATATTTCCTATTATTATCATGTTTTTATCTTCCATGCTACAGCTGTTGTGGCCTGTTACTCGCAAAAAAAAAGTAACTCTAAGCAAATGTATTTGTCTGATGTTTAATATTTGTATGAGAAGACATATATCTAACCTGAATGTCATATTAGAAACTCTACTGCACAATTGGCAGTTTGGAATCTATGTTACTAACTTTACTCGGTTGCCTTTACTTTTAGCTTTGATCTTGTTATTAGGGATTGCTTCATTTGAGCATTAGACATCATGGACACAATCCCTTCCTTAGAAGAGGAAACTAGTGGTATCTTAATTATTTTCATTCTGCTTCAGAGGCCAAGTACAGAGCTCCTCTGTTTCCAATATTTTCATACCTGAATTGGCCCTTTTAGTGTTGAACACAATCCTATTTGTAGCTTCTGTGCTGAAGATCGTAAGCTAGAACCAAGCCATTATGAATCGCTAAATTCTATAACAAAGAGTTTTTCATAAATTGTACAATAGTTTCTTTCACAGAGAAGATGTAGTATCAATGGGGATGATGGATACTTCCGAACTTGAGATAAATTACAATAATTACAAACGGCCTTAAGTCAAGTCCTGGAAACTTGCTGGTATTGACAGGCCTAAAAATCAAGTAGAGACAGTGATACATAGGTGGGACGGTTGACTTAAAAGTCAAGACTTGCAAACTTAAACGAAGAAGAAACACAAATCTATTCTGCTTCATGTCCCAAATGAATGCAGAACCTTTTCTTAAGCAGATTTCTGGGAACACCCACAGCTGCATGAGCAACTATGTACACCTACAGATGCATAAGCAACTATGTACTTAACTCTATTTTGTTATGTTGATATTCTTACATTGTGGTGGATTTGAAAAGTTTTTGATGCGGACAAATTGATTGAAAACATGCAAGCTACAATATTTTGCCTTTTTATGGTTCAGCTGAAACGGGTCGTTCCGCAAGACCATCCAAAGCCCATTAACTTTCTAAAATGGGCCAAAGGAAAACACATCCTCGTGTGAAATGAAAAGTGCCTCTTTTTCCTGTGATTGTAATGGAATGTGGTGTAGCTTTATTAATACAATCCGAAGTCCGAATACAAAGAATCCTTGTTTTTCAAATCACTCTGAACTTTTATAAAATGTTGCTACTAATCAAAGGATTTCGAAAGTCCATGCACTTTCTTCAATAATAAATAAATAACGGATTCAATCAGATAATAATTAATATATGGGACATTGTTACTTTCCCCCTGATTTTTGGGAAAACGGCTCTTACCCCCTGTGTTCACAACCAATCTAAAAAACCCCCTGACTTCTTAAGAAAAGCAAGATACCCCCTACTGTTATTATTCCGTTAAAAATCCGTTAAGTTGAAGGTCATTTTAGTAATTTATATTAAAATATAATAAAAATACAAATGCGCGGGACCACCATTACTATTAAATTAAAATTCTTTTATCCTTTTATCCTTTTAGTACCTAAAGTTTGATTAAATAACTTCATAAGTCTAAAATTTTTAAACTATTCTTAAAATTTTTAATTTTATATACAATATTTATTATATCCTTATACTTAATATTTATTATTTTATTTATATTTTAAATATATATTATTTAAATTATAATATAATTATAAATATTTATAATACATATGTTGTAAAATAAATAGATTTATAAATTTATATTTTATTAATAAATTAATATTTATTTGTATTTTATTTGTATTTAATTTTAGTAATTACAAATATGAAATTAGTTATTATTTAAGTTCTTATAATTAATTACAATAAAATTATTTTGTTAATATATTATTAAAATAAAATTGTTATTTATTCATTAATATATTTTTAACATATATAAAATACAAATATAAAATAATTAGAATATTTATTTATTAATATATTTTATATAAATATTATATTTGATCAAATTTATAAATTTATTAGTTATTTTTAACAAATATTAAGTATAAGAGTATAATGAATGTTGTATATAAAATTAAAAATTTTAAGAATAATTTAAAATTTTTAGACTTATGAAGTTATTTAATCAAACTTTAGGTACTAAAAGGATAAAAGGATAAAAGAATTTTAATTTAATAGTAATGGTGATCCTGCGCATTTGTATTTTTATTATATTTTAATGTAAATTACTAAAATGACCTTCAACTTAACGGATTTTTAACGGAATAATAACAGTAGGGGGTATCTTGCTTTTCTTAAGAAGTCATGGGGATTTTTTAGATTGGTTGTGAACATAGGGGGGTAAGAGCCGTTTCCCCAAAAGTCAGGGGGGAAAGTAACAATGTCCCTTAATATATCTTTATTTAGGACATCATATATATATTTCACATTTACAATATTATTATTATATGCCAGCTCATCCTGTATAAAATAGTTTAATTATTAAATAAAGGGAAAAAGCAAACGTGGTTCAAGATATGACTTGCAAGTCTATTTAATTATTGTAGATGAAGCAGCTACAAGGAAACAGCGGGGAACCTAACTGTCCAAGTTTTGGATCGATATCGGACTATCCGGAAACCTGGGCAGTGATCAAATTCCTTTTCATCAGCAACCCAATCACAATCGGATCCGACAACTCGACTTGTATATCAATTATGTTTTAAAAAGCATTTTACTTTGTGTCCGGGACTTATATGCCGTACCAAAATTTCGAATCATCCGAATGACTAAACTGAAAAGAATCATATTAAAAAGAACAAAAGGTGAAAGGAAATCTACACTTGCTTTCCAATTTCTAGGTACGTACAAATTAAGTTAGAAGATGCTTGCCTTTCTTTCACACCGGATAATTAAAGTCCGAAAATATATTTTCGGATATTTGTAACAACAACGTATTATCCTGTTTCAAGTTATATTAGAAGTGGTCGGATATTCGCTATCTTTTTGTTTTTGGATTGGCTATCTAAAAAGAAATTAAGTGAATCAAGCTAAACATAGTTTAAATCACACACAAGAGTAATAATATTATTACATAATTCAATCCCATAACAAGAAGTATAGTGATTTTAGAAAAAACAGAAGTTACACGTAGTGCGACTGGTACACAACAACAACAGGAAACTTATTAGATATCATCAAACACAAATGATCATTACTCGAGATAAACTGAAACAGACATTTTGCTTAATAGGGAAAAGACTTAAAAGGGGAAAAGACAGTAGAGGCTGCTGAAAAAAACCTTTTCAGCTAGCTTGTCAATCTCTTCCCGCGATGAAGTTGCAAATGACGATGCTGAGCAACGAGACTGCGTAGAGAGCCCAGGAAGCAAACTTGAGCCACAGTGGAAATGGGATTGTTGTAGCGAAGACGAACGCAGTGGCAGCAACGACGATGGCTACTTTTTGCAACACTTTGGATGCGAAAGTAAACTTGTGGGCAATAAGTTTTGAGATAAAGAGAGAGAGAAAGGTAAGAAAGATAGCAAATGAAAGCACATAGTAGGGAGGGGAAAGTTGAGATTGAGCTTTAGCTAATTCAACAGCTGAAGTAAAGCAAAAGCCCATGATAATATTCTGCCATTCCAGAACCTGAGCTGCTGCGTCCATGGCGGTGATGTTGGTTTGGTTTAGGGAAAAATATGTTTAAGAGAGAGAAATGCAATGCCTGTTTGTAAACTTGCGAAGCTATGATGGATTGGAGTTAGTAATTTATAAACAATTTTCATCGGATTTTCCAGGTCCGATTACTGTAGAAAACAGTAGTCGTGGCTGAGTTGTGTTGGGACAAAATTTTCGGATCCTACTGTAGACAATTTTCATCGGATTTTCGTTAGGCCCGATTACTGTAGAAAACAAGCAGTTATGTAAACGGATCTACAAAAATCCGGAAGACTTTCTTGTCTGACAAATGAACAAGTTGATTGACACGTATGCATATGCATACATGATACATGAATGCTGTGTCTACATCAATGTATCCGGCCCACTCATAAATAAATAAAGTTGCATCTATATTGATGGAAGTTTGCATATTCGAATTCTAGTTCGGACCTTAATTTGCTTTCAACTTTCTTCAGACTGTCTCTTTCAGAAGCAAGAACAATTTAAAAAAGGAAAAAAAGCCTGCATTAACTGTTCAGTTCTTTCGAATATTCCTACGTCCGCTTCAGTACTTTCTTTACGACCAGGAAGTTTTCCCACCTAAAACAAAAATGAAAAATAAAAAGGAAAATGTTGCTTCTTCTTTTATGTTGTTGCGAGGGATCAAAATGAATTTACCTCTCAACATCTAGGAAGCCACCGAATAAAAATTTCTTATTGTTGTTTTTCTTTTCAATACATTTTTTATATACAATTAATGAATATGCATGTGTTTGAAACTAAATATTTTCAAGGACCAAAATTGTCAAAATCATGCATGCTTGCGTAGCTGAATAAATTAAGTTCACGAATTCTACTTTGAGTTCACATGTGCACGAGCTGGATTCGGACAAACTTTCGGATTCTACTTTGAGTTCGATTTCTTGAGTCAGAAATCAAAGAATATATAAGCACGAATTCTACGAATGATTAATTCTAGTTATTCGGATTTCGGACATATGCAAATTTGCTTCCAGTTTTGTTTATAGTTTCTCTGAATTGACTGAATTAATTAATTCTTCCGGATTTTTTTACATCCGGTTCACTTCCTTCACTACCTACACCGAGTTTTTTTTTTTTTTCACTTAACAAAAAGATTAATAAAAAATAAAAAGGTAAATGAATAATTGTTTCTTCTCTGATTTTGTCACGAGGGATCAAAATCAAATTGTATATCTCTCCACATCAAGGAAGCCACTAACATTAATTCTCTTGATTTCGTTTTTCTCTTTTAATTTCATTTTCTTTACAACGTTATTTTTTTAAGAAATAGAAGAATTCATAGCATTCTTCTCAAATTGAAGTCCTAATTACTGGAGTAACCTCTACTTTTTTATTTTTTCAAATTTAAAAAAAAAAAAGAGACGTGTCTCTCCAAGGGACACGCACTCCTGTTTTGATACTTTATTATTATCTCTCTTTTTATATATAAATAAATTTAAACAATTATTTCAGCTGACATCTCCATGCATGTGATTCTCTTGAAGTTCCTCAGAGGCTTTTTCCTTCGTAACAAATCAAAATCGAATTATTCGACAATTATTTTATTTAAAATTATTAATTGACACTAATAGAAGAACAAAGAAATTAGTGGCTATAATAAACGGCACTGTAGCTGAGAAGGGACAAACGGCGGGTCCCACCTCCACCTGACAAAGAAAACTAATCTTCCGTGGAAATTCGGATAGTCCGAATTTAATTCTCTAGCGAAGTCGTTCTTTTTGCTTTGACGTACGTTTTGCTTTCTGACTACGTGTGCAGATCCGGACTGAAGTTTCTAAGTTGTAACCTACTTTTTTGATTAATTAATTAATTATTCTTTATTCATTCATTTAATTTACGGTAACAGAAGACTTGTTGCATATATACAACCACTGGGAGCTAGCTCAATCTAGCTCTAGTGATCTACAACTGTACATTCAATTGAGATCTAGCTTGTTGGTTTCAATCCTCTGATTAGCTTTTGAATCTAATTTTGGTGTGATCGATCTGCTGTTGATAACTTCAATCAGCAGCTTCATTAGATATCTTTGTATTCTTGTTTGCTTTCAGGGTTCGGATAAATTTGGATATATTAGTGTTTGGACCTATGGTCCTAGGTAGGGTATGCTCTGTTTACGCAGACCAGGCTTGTACGTCGAGTAAGGACTAAGGACTGAAGCCCCCAGATCGTGATCTGAACTGACGCCTCCCTTACACAAAAAAGTCTTGTAGTATTCAGGTCCATAAAAGACCAGTACATATGAGGACCCCCATTTCCATTGGGCCGGCTTACCAAATAGATGAATAGCCGACTACCCAGCTTAACCAAAGGGTTTTGTCCATAGAGAGAATTCCTAAACTCAGACAATAACCAAAACAAGAAGGGTTCAACAGAGGCCCAATAACTTAGCCCAACTAAAGTTTCATCACGACCAATATAGGACTCAACCCTTAAAAATTATATCAAACCTAGTTAAAAGTTAAAACAAAGTCCATGATAAACATTAGAGAATCGTAACCGTAAGCCAATTAAGAATTCTAATCGAAATAAAATCAAGATTACCATTCCTACAACGAAATGGAAAAAAAAAAAAAAAACATTCTAATTCAAGAGCTGAAGTAAAGCAAAAGGCCACGATTACATTCTGCCAGTCTAGAACTTGATCAGCTGCTGCGTCCATGGCTGTGATGTTGGTGGGTTTGGTTTGATTTTGAGGAAAACGTGTTTCACAGAAAGAAATGCAATGGCTACAAAGTAGATGGAGTGATTAATTTATAGATGATTCCATCGGATTTTTGTCCGGTCCGATCACTGTATAGAACAGTAGTTGTGGCCACGAGTTGGGTTAAGATTAAAAGAATCTGTTAAATATTCTTCTGACTTGTCAATAGTGTCAGTTAGAATTCTGAGCTAGTTGTCAAAGTGTTCCTGCTTAGAAGTTCAAGTTGAAAGAACTTGTTATATGGGTTAAAGCTGTTATGAGTCACTGTGTGTTTATGTAAAACTGTATTAGAAAAGCTAACAATTAGTTACAGATATTTTCTTTTAGAAAATTCAGAAAGTTCAAGGAGCTGTACAACTATATAAATAGCCAAGTGATTCTTTGTATGAAGTTAGAAGATTAATGAAAAGAAAAATGTTCATCACTCTTTCTCTAAAATTCTTCTCAATAATTTTTTAGTTAACCAAACACTTATATTCTAAGATCTTCTCTTGGTATGGGAGCTTGTAATATGGCAAACTCTAATCTTTCATTCTCAAATTCTTCTTCAAATTCTTCATTTTCCTTCTCTATGTCGATCAAACTTGACGGATCTCTCCTGTTTCTCATTCATCCAACAAAGGCCCTCAACTTTTAGAGACGAATCTGATTCACAAGAAAATCCTTGTTCTTATCCACAGTAGCAAAACTCATCTGTGAGTGTTCCATTATTGTTCAGTATATTGATGAAGTTTAGAATGATAAACTCGATTGCTTCCCTCTAATCAATACTAGAGAGCTCAAGCTAGATTTTGGGTTGATTTATCGACAAAATTGTAAGTTTTTAAATTAATCATATCCATTTAGTTTAGTGAATTATTTTAATTCTAATTAATGAAAGAAAAATAAAAAAATTGTAGCTCGACACTGAAGGAAAAAAGATATAGACAGAGGCCCAATAACTTAGCCCGACTAAAATTTCATCAAAACCAAAATAGGACTCAACCCTTAAAAATTATATCAAACCTAGTTAAAAGTTAAAACAAAGTCCATGATAAACATTAGAGAATCGTAACCGTAAGCCAATTAAGAATTCTAATCGGAATAAAATTAAGATTGCCATTCCTACAACGAAAAGGAATATTGCATAAAGAAGAAAGTCTTTGAAGTTATCTTAGAGTTGAGGACAAAGTTTGCATATTAGAGAAGAGATATGGAAACTTTGAGAAATGAAAACCTCTTTGGTTATGTATTGTTGTTTTGCTTTGTGCCATTAATTATAACATCTTGTATTTTCATGTTTTTTTCTCTTATTCCTTTCAAATTTATGTTATTCTTTTGGTTGATTTAAACTTTGTAGAACTCTATTCATGGTTTTCTTAATTTAAGGAGTTTATGTTTTGTTTTGTGATAGTTTAGAATGAAAAAATTATTGTTTTGGATCTTTTGTGGTTCTAGAAGGTGTTGAAGAAAAGAAAAAATTAGATTCGAAATTGTATTGATTGAGCGTCGAAACAAAAAGAAAAATCGACTTTGAGGGAAAAATTGATTTCCGCAAGTTAACAAACAAAAAAATCAATTTTTCGTTAAATTAGAGAAATGTTATCTATGAATTATGACATTCTTTTTATCTACCTATAGTTTTGACAAACTTCAGAAGAAGTATATGAAAATTTTCCTAGTTCATAACATAGGAGTAAAATCTTAGATTTTCAATATCACATGCCTCTCCTAAGGTTTCTACAAGTATCACTTTGAATAAAAACTTCAGAGAATGTATCACTTACCTCCCCTAGTGTTAGGGATGAGAAGTTTTCCTGAACTTGTGGAGTCGTATCCTGTTTGAGTCAAGTATAGGGTTTCATTTTGTCCTCAAAATAGATTTGGGAATTATATTTGTTGCCTTACCTTACCCTATCCCTTAGAGACCCTTTTCCATAAAGAACAAAATAAAAAAAAATGTAACTTTATAAATCCTAATCAACTCAAAGTAAAATGATTTCTCTCCATCAAATCCTCTCAAATCACCATTGTCAAGCCCATTCGATAAGAAGCAACTGTTCGCATTGTTGCTTGAGAAATTCCTCCAATTCTCACTCCATCACTGTAATCGCAGCTCTTTAATTCTTCTTATTATTGTAGAATTGATGAAGTGATTAGTTTATACAAGTTGATGAAGTTATTTTATTGTGGAGTTGATAGTTTATACAAGTATAAAGTTGATAGGCAACAATCTACTACTTAAACCCTTCTTTGTTGACATTCGTATCTCTTTCTCTTATAATCTCGGCTCCAAACGTCTCAATTCGCTAACATTCTTCTCTCTTAAACTTTTAGTGCTCGTTTAGCTTAATTTTTTTTATTAATATATTTTTTTATGATAAAAGCCTTTTTCTAAATTTTTGGGTATCATTTGATTGCCACTAGAAAAAGGGTTTTTAAAAATTTTAAAAACTATTTTTCTTTTACAGGAGAAATTCGAAATTTAATTTTTGACAATAGAATTTCTCTATTTTTTTTAAATATTAAATTATTTAAAATAACTTCACTTTATTTTAAAAATTTTATTTTTTAAAAAATATAACAGTAAACATTTGTCAATAAAAATAATTACTCAAATTTTCTACTAAAGTAATATTTATACAAATCTCAGTAGAGTTATGTGATAATATCCTTTTAATGAATTTTTATTTGTAACGTACATGTTAATTAATCAATTATGAATACTTTTTTAAAAAAATATTTAATTCATGGTCCAACCTCTTTACCTCAAATTTTTAGAAATTTTTAAAAAACTTTTTATAATTATTTATTTATGTACTAAATAAAAAGGAAAGGAAAGGAAAGCATAAAGTTGGTAGGCAACAATCTACTGCATGTTTAAACTCTTCTTTGCCGACATTCATATCCCTTTCTCTTATATTCTAGGCTCCAAACACCTCAGCTTGTCGACATTCTTTTCTCTTAAACTTTTAGTACTCTTTTAGTTTGATTTTTTCTTTAATGTATGATAAAAATATTTTTTAAATTTTTTAGTATTGTTTGATTGTCACCAAAAAAAGAGTTTTTAAAAATTTAAACAATTATCTTTTTTTATAGAAAAAACCTAAAATTTTATTTTTGACAATAAAATTTTATCAACTTTTTTAAAATGCTAAATTATCTAAAAGACCCTTACTTTATTTTAAAAAATTTACGTTATTTTTTAAAATATAACAATAAAAATTTGTTTATTAAAATAATTACTTAATTTTTTTAATTAAAGTAATATAAATCTCATAGGAGGTATGTATAATATCTTTTTAATATAATTTTATCTGTAGTTGATCAATTATGACTCTATTTTTCCAAAAGATATTTAACTCATGATTCAAATCTTTCCACCTCCAATTTTTAGAATTTTTACAATTATTTATTTATTTACTAAAGTGAAAAGGAAAGGAAAGGAAAGTATAAAGTTGGTAGGCAATAATCTACTGTTTAAACTCTTCGTTGTGAGCATTCGTATCCCTTTCTTTTATGTTCTTGGCTTCAAATGTCTCTACTTGTCGACATTCTTCTCTCTTAAATTTTTAGTATTCATTTGGTTTCATCTTTTTAGTATTTTTTTAATGATAAAAGTCTACTAAAAATTACTTTTATATATATATATATATATATATATATATATATATACATACTATCAAATTATTTGTTTGGAGTATTAAGAGGTACCCTCCTCAAGAATAAGCCAAATGAGAAATATTCCTCAAATTTAGAAAGAAAGTAAAATACCACCTGAATATTTAAAAGATATATAAATGGATCATTTTATCTCTATTACTAATATATAATGACTAATATAATCTTTCAATTTAAAAATAATGTAATAAATTATATTCTTAATTTATTTCTTTTAAACCATTTATCATTATTGTTTTATAATTTTTATTTTAAATTATTTTTATTTTAGATAATTTTATTTTATTATATTAATTTATAGTGTATAAATCATTAAAATAAAATAATATTAGTTTTAAAAAATTATGTTTTATTCACATAAAAATTTAATATTAGAAATTTATATAAATTAAAATAAATTATCTATTATAATTTATTGGATATAAATTAAAATAAATTTTAAATAATATTAATTTAAAAAATTATTTTATTCATATTAAAATTTAACTTTATTTTAGATATTATTTTAATAGTTTATATAATAAATTAATATAATAAAAATTAAATTATTTAAAAATATAATTTATTAAATTATTTTAAAATAAAAAATTATATTAATAATATGTATTAATAATAAAGATAAATAATATATTAAATATTTTTTAAGATTTAAGAATATAATAATTATTTATATAAAAATTAATAATTTAAAAAAATTATTTCCCTTTTCGCGCCTCTTTTTTCTTTTCCCTCTTTCCCCCCCTCTTTCTTTTTTCTTGCCCTTTGTGGGTCTCTCTCGCTTTTTCTTTCTTATTTTTAAACCCAAAAAGAAAAAGAGAACATTATTATCAAATGAGACAGTAGTGTGAAAATGACAGGTTGAAAAATCTGGAGAAAGTCCAATATCCCAGATTAGCCTGTTATTTTTTGTGCGCAAACACAATTGAGCCTTCTGATTGATGTCAGAACTTTGAAAAAGCTGCGTAATAGTATCAGTTGCAGTGCTTTGGAATGAGAAGAATCAAATTTATTTTAATATCCTTTCGTAAACACATGCAATTACTTTATCACTTTCTTTGTATCGATAAACGAGGAAATTTGCTAATTAAAGCTGGCCCAATAACATTTGCATTCAGTTCGATTCTGGCAACAATGCAATCACTTCCCCTTCTTCTTCTTCCCTCTCAGTTTCACACAAGCTGTAAGCATTAAAAATGGCCGATTAGCCACCGTGGATGGCTGTAAGAGAAGTTGGTTGTGGGTTTACTTGAGGTAGAGAAGCTACTGGTTGGGTGCTGCGAGAAGTGGGAGGTGGTGAGTTAATTATTAGTGGAGTTGATAGAAGAGTATTATAAACCGACGACGATGAAGGTCGAGGAGACTATATCACTTGTCGAAGAGATGGTGTAGGGCGGTAAGATAGAAAACATGCATCTACTCCCTTGCTGCGAAAAAGCCCGACACTCCTATCAAATTTTAGTGAATTACTTATTATTTTCTTAAAATTTTAAAATTGTTTTTTTATATATTTCCGTTAATTGAGTTGACAAAAAAAATTAAAATTTATTTATTAAATTATTTTAATTTTTTTATTAAATTATAAAAAATTACTGTTATATAAATTCATATTTAAGATATAAATTTCATGTTTATAATGTGATCTCTTATTTATTATCTCATTATTAATTGATTAACTGAAAATTTAAATTTTTTCGTCATTTTAATTAGTAGAAGATATAAGGAGATGTTTTTTAAAATCTTTAGAGATAATAAATAATTCACTAAAATTTGAGGGGTTCTAGGACTTTTTCGCCACCTTGCTATTACTCATCTATGTACTAGGAATTTCATCGAACACCTTGCATGCAGCCTGCAGGTGCAAAGAAACCACCACTACGTGCTTAAACACCACTTCTCAATTTAAAGCCAAAATTACACGTTTTTAGCAAAATCATCAATGGGTTCTGAGTTTAAATCCAAAAAGTGACTATTTATCGCAAAAAAGTTCTGGGTTTCTTACCTTTTGACCAAAAGATTGCAAATTTCCTTATTCATAATTGCATTATAATATTGAGGTATAGTTTTATTTAAGAGAATTAATTTGGATTTTTTTGATTAATTGCGAAATGTCAAAGTTGCCACGGAATTGAGAAATAAGAAGGGAAAGATAAATTTGTGAAGAAATGATTCTTGATTTTGGACATTCTTAGGTCTCATGTACAATGAAATCATTAAAAAATTTAGGTATTGATTCACTTTAAAGAGTTAATATAAAATAATATTTTTACTTGGTAGCTGTAAAGTGTAGAGGAATGGTGGGTCGTTGAGGAAATTTCCTGGAAGGAACCAGTGGCGGGCCCCATATAGTTAAAGTAATGCTTTTAGTCTCTTGCTTTCACATTTAGCTTTTTGACTACATATATAAACCAAGATTGGAGCTTCGAAGCAATTTACCCTTAGATTAATCAACTTATTCTTTCTCATCGATTTGCAAAACTGAAGAGAAGGCTTGTGTATATATATATACACACACTGATGGCTCAAAATTAAGCACACCCCTGACATAAAATTCGGCTCGGCTCGGCTTTCTCTGGATCTATAACTGTGATTCAACTGAGGTCTGGTTGATTTCAAGTAAGTGTTTTGAGATCGAGATCTATCGTCTGGTATACTTTTACATATTTAATTTTGTTGATAATGAAGTCATCCACTTCAATCAGCTTCATTAGATATCATATGTGTTCTTGTTCTGTTTGCAGGCTAGCTATGGATATTAATGGGACGTCTTCGTCTTTGGCTAATAACGATACCTTGGCAATACAACCACCCGATGGACAGGTATATATGTGCTGCCTCTCTCTCTCTCTCTCTATTAGAGAATGAAAGAACATAGAATTCAAATGAAAGAACATAGAATTCAATTTCTTTCAGTAGAATATCTCTGCCTGTATTAAAAATTCATAAACTAAACTGATGAGGAGTTTAAAGCTTATATTCCATCTTTAATTTCAGTCGCCGTTCAAATTATAGTATATATATGTCGACCAATTGATGTTGACAGGAAATCACTGGGGGGAGAGAAGTAGATGGAAATCAAGGGAATAATGTTGAGATGAATATAGTCATGAACCACCAACATGATGCGGGGAATTCGTCAGGTAGTAATAAGCAAAGAAAGAAGCGGTCAAAGGTTTGGGACGAGATGATTAAGTTTGCAGGAGCAGATGGAAGTGATTGTGCTAGATGTATTCATTGCGAGAAGGTGTTTGATGGTTCAAGCAAGAAGGGAACCACGCATCTCAATAATCATTTGGAGACATGCCGACGCAAGAGAAATAATAATGGAGGTGAAGATGCTGATAAGTCAATTGATCAAAGAAGGAATTTCACTTCTTCTGCTGTTATTGAAGGTAAGTCTGTGACTGATCTCCTCAAAAGCTGTTTCGATGAGAACGGACATTTTAATTCTGAGTATTTCAATCCATCAGTACTGAACTCCAGAAAGGTTGAGATACTCCAAATTTACGAAGAAGAGAAGGAAAAACTCCGCATGGTTCTCAGTCAAACCTCGTGTCGTTTTAACTTATTAATTGAGGACTTTGAGAAATGGCATATCTTGATAGTATGCTATATTGATAATAATTGGGAATCGAAGATGAAGATCATTAGTGTTGATGATGCCTTTGAGGACGGGAAGCGTGAACATAATTATCAAAATTTAGTAAAATTTTTGAGACAATCATGTTCGGATATGAAGATTGATGGGAGTATATGCTCTATAAGTTATCATTGTTGGGGACATCCTGATTTTAATCTTTTCAACAAAAGTGATTATGAAGATGTTATTGGAGAAATTGAGAGCGAGTTTAGTCAACGAGATATTCCCCACCCTTTTCTTGGTTTTCTATTTCCACTTGATATTGTGAACTTGATTCGTTATAATTTTGAAGATAATTTGGAAAAATGGTTATGGAACAAATTTGATGGGATAAGAAAGTGTATTGATTACGTCAATAGCACTGCATCGAATATGCGTAATTTTCAAATTGCCATTGACAACACCAAGTCTATGGGAAAAATAGTGAATGTTTCTGATCCTTTTCCTAAATATGCTCATTCTCTCTGCCAGTTCTTGGAAGCAGTGGGTTATAAAGAAGCATTGTGTGAGCTGGAGCGAATAGATTCTGATTTCAAATCAAGGTCAATAAACTTAACAAAGGAGCATTGGGATGAGGCAGCTGCCATATGCCACCATTACAAAGAATTTATGGGCAGTATTTATAACTTTCACAAGCACGGCAAATCAGCATTTTCCTAAGTTTTGTGACTTGTATATGAAATTGCTTCCACTACAAAGAACCCAATTTGATGAAGAGATTTCATCTGCAATAAGAAAATTGGCTTATGTGTTAGAGAAACATAGATTGGATCTAGTAATTGCTGCAGTTCTTGATCCGCGATTCAAAATGGATATTATACAACTTTGGTACAACAAGATTTATGGTCATGATGCTGATTACTACCTTGAAAAAATTATGGATGATTTTACCAGTGTCTATAAAAAATATGCAAAGATCTCTGAATCTGATTCTGCAGATGCGACAACTTCATATTTAGATGGTATGGGGAGGCCTTGCCCATCTTCACGCAACATGCTCTTTTCTTCACATAAATCATCAGAACTTGAAAGATATTTAAAAGATCCTAAATTTCCTTCAATTGAAAAGTTTGATATATTAGCTTGGTGGCGTGCTTATACTCCAATCTTTCCCTCGCTAGCTCGGATGGCTCGTGATTTCTTAGCACTCCCCATTCAAAGTCGTGAGTCTTATGCTTCTGGATGGTACCGCTCTGTGGATGTTATTAACAGCATTGATTGTTATAAAGATCTCGATCATGACATTAAACCGGCTTTGATGTGCTTAATGGCAGAATGGTCGGAAAGTCATGGAAAGTAAACACTAAATGTTTCGAAATAACTGTAGTTCCTATTATTGTTTTAGTTTATAATTAGGAAGATTGTATTCCATCAAGTGGTCCAGATTAATTTTGCAAGCATCCAAGAGCTAATATAATATATATAAGATTTTTATATATTATGTATGTGGTTGTATTATATGTAATTACTCTTCATAATTATTTTTCTTTTCTGATAACTTAGTGGTCCAGATTAATTTTGCAAGCATCCAAGAGCTAGACTGCAATTTATATTTAGAGATATTATCACATTCTTCTCATGAGGTTTGAAATTGTATTACTTAGATAAAAATTATGGAGAATGTATCACTTACCTTTTCTATAGTTATATTTGATCGTTAGTTGACTGTTAAGTATGAGGATAAATACGTAAAATATCATTATTTAATTGTTTAAAGAAAAAAATTTTACTTTCTTAAATTCTTATTCAATGAAAGAGAAATTAGAAAAAATTTATTTTTTTATTTTTTAATCAATTTTATTAATTATATGTATCTCTATCATTTATTTAGATCGAAATTATTAAAAATTTTATACTTCAAATCAAGTTTTTAATTTTCTCATCTTTTATTCTATTCTATGATTATTTTATTTATTTTATAAATTTGAATTAATTAGCACGCAAAATAAGTCAAAAATAAATAATTAAGAATATTTGAGTAAATTTATTATTTGAAGTTAGTTGACTAATCTAGTAGAGAAAGTAAGTGATACATTTTCCATAATTTTCATCTAAGTGATACAATCTCAAACCTTAAGGGAGGGATGTGATAATATCCCTTTATATTTATAAAAAAATAACAATTAGTTGATTTTAATTAATTTATTAATTATAAAATTCATTTAATTAGTTAAAGATTAATTATTAAGCATCAAATTTTTATTCGTCAAAAATTTCTGGCAATGAAAATTCATCATTTTCTTTTCAAAAGTATATTAATTTAATTATTAAACTGCTTTAGATATCATAATTTACATAATCCGAAGTGAACAAAAAATATTTATTACTTCGTCATTATTTATATAATTATACATTGACTTAAAATTAAAAAATTAAAATCAACTTATAGTAAATATAATATAATCAATGCAATAGAAATGAACTTCTAATATAAGATTTATTGAGATTTTATAAGAGATTACGGTTTAAACTTCACCAATTATTTACCGTGTAAAGACCTGCGTTGGATAAGAACTTCAGAGAAAAGGCAAAAACTGACATCTTCACCCCCAACGTTTGATGAATATGACATTTTCACCCAAATGTACAATGAATATGGCATTTTCATACTCTTACTTCAATTATCTGTTGAGTTCTAATTTATCCCTTTAGTCCATATTGCTTGTGGAATTAAAATATAGATATATAGTTTTGAAATATATATCACTTAAATCCTTATAAACAATTTTTTTTGGACATAATTTATTAAAATAAAAATATTTTTATTATTTGAATATGGTGAAAATATGAAGAAAAAAAAAACTAGAAGTTCTTCATGTTTAACACTGTATTTTTGAATGAGCACAAAATTATATGTACACATAAAACCTTGGAGTGCCATACATATCTCAATTAATTTGTTTGATTGAATTTTTATGAGTTAAAGATCGAACATGATTCAAATAATTCTAAATTCAATTAAGAATAAAAATTAAAAAATTGATAAAATATATATGAAGATTTAAACATAAATTTTCAAGAATTCGTTGGACATAGTTTTTCAATTTGAAACTTTTCAAATACATTTTATATTAATAGAATTTTTAAGAAAAATTATTGATTATTTAGTTATAAATTGCTTCTTTTGGTTAAAATTATGTAATTATACTTAACTTTTTATAATAATGTTTGAAAAGAAATGATGAATTTTTTTAAGAAAATAATAATATTTTAAATAACTCTTAGATTAAACTGCTTAAAAAAATCTTATATTTTATCATGTTTATGTATTTTAACATTTATTTATTTTTGCTTTGTTTAAAAATTTCATAAAATGACATTTTTACCCATGAATTTCTTTGAGTTTTCAACTTTAAAAATTTTAATGTATTCAAGCAATAAAAATAATTTTGCATGTTAAAAGAATTATCCAGCGACTTAACTGATATATATTTGAAAGGAAAATAGACATAACTCGTTGCTAATGTTTGGGAAAAAAATAAAATTTCTCTCAAGTTTGGACAAACAAATAGACATCTTTTGACTTTTATTTTTGTTAGTCAACCAATTAGATTATTATCATTTCTATTCAAAAACTTTTAAATAATAATAAATTAAAAATAATTACTTTAATTATATAATTTAGTCTCTATTTAAATATTTTTTTCGATATACTTTTTTACCTATAATAATTTAATCTCTATTTTAATATTTTTAACAATATATGAGGAGTAAATAATTTTTTAATTTATTATTTCAATTAAAAAAATTTAAAAACTATTGTAATAAAAAAATTCTAACAATAGTTAGACCAAATCCATATGCAAATTTTTTTAACCCTCTTCTTTTACTTTTTTTTGAAATATTATATATTACAAATCTACTAATATTTAATTAGATATCTATTGATATGTAACTAAGAATTTACTGAAATTTTACTAAGATGATAACTTACAGTTATAATACACTCAGCATTCAAGAGATTGTCTTCATTATAGAAAAAGTATTCTACCTAATTATTTCTGAGAAAGTCCCATAATATGTGAAAATTTCTACCAAGTATTAAACATACTCTCTTAGAGGGAGTATGTTTTGACCATTAGGACTAAGCCTTGATGGCTCACTTTTTTCTTTATTTAATAATAGTTTGATATTTAATTGTCAAAAAATTTTGAAAGATTTTTTTTGACATCTTGTTTTTACATATAATATATTTAATGAAAATATTGTATTAAGTTCATATATTTTCTTAATAGAAATTATGAAAATATAAATAAAAGATATAAAAAAAGAAGAGAATTTGAGGTCATTTGTTAATAGAATCAGTAATTAAATATATATTTATATTATTGTTAAATAATATACTTTAATTTTAATTAAAATATAAAAAGAAGAGAATATTCATTATTTTTATTTGTAAAAAATATATATATATATATATGTATAACATGTGTATTTTTATTTTTATTTTATAATTTTTTTAAAGAACATATAATAAATTTAAAATAATTTTTAAATAGATATATTATATATAAAAATAAAATGTTAAAAAGAATATTTCATTTAAAATCTTTTTGATAATTAAAAAATATTAAATTATCGCTTAGAAAGTAAAAGAAGAAGGTTAAGATTATTTAGTTTATGAGTTTGATCTAACTCATTGTTAAATTTTTTTTAATAATAATATTTTTTTTCTTAATTTTAGTTAAAATAATAAATTAAAAAAATTATTTATTCTTAATATATTGTGAAAAATATTAAAATATAGACTAAATTATTATAGTTAATAAAAAGTATATTGTAAAAAAATTAAAAGAGAGACTAAATTATTATAAATAAAACAATGATTTCTTTGTTGATTATTATTTAAAAGTTCAATGATACAAATGATATAATATTTGACAGTTAATTAATGAAAATAAAAGTTAAGGGGTATCTATCTATTTATCCAATCTTGAGGGGGTTTTATTTTTTTTCAAATATTATGCGGATATGTGTCTATTTTTTCAAAGGTCAGAAGATATATGTCTCAATTTTCCTATTTAAGATTAGGATTTTGAGTTTTAATTTCAAAAGCTTAATCTGGAAATTTTCAGCTTTAAAAGTAAAGGCATAAAAATGTCATTTACCCTATTTTTGTGCCAAAACCTGCTTCGAACAAAAGCCATTTAGATGCGTTAATTTAAAATTATTTAAAAACGTAAAGAATATATCAAAGAATATGGGATGGAAAGTGCTTGAGAGGTCACTTAATAGCCCACGAATTGGATTATTGGATGGCTTCATATTTAGAAGGTATGTCGAAAATCCACATTTTCATTAAGGTGTTATAGCAACATTCCTTTTGTGATCCTTAAAATTTTCAAATAGAGAAGTTTGTACAATCGCAAATACGAACAATAGAACAAATTATCATATATCTAGATTTCAATGGATAAAAGGTCACAAACTTAGATCTATTTGGAGATTTGTCTTTCTTGAGAAGTACAAAAAAATTATGAGAATAAAATTGCATGGAAGATGAAGATGTAGTTTGACGGGTGTTAGGTAGCAGGATATAGAGATTAAAGAAAGAATAGGAAAGAGGAAACGGAAACTTAAATTCAGGAATTTCCTACAGGTACTTAGTGCATACAAAAGCCTCCATTTTCAAAATCCAAGTTTCAAAATGGCATAAAAATGTTATTAGAAGCCATTTCCATGACCTAAGAGCAAAAACTATGCTTGGTTCAGAAATGAGTGAAGGGTTTTGTGGATTTGATCAAGAGAGTTGTGCCTCTGGATGTGGGTTGAGTTTGTCAGAATTATAATTTTTTTTATATTTTAGTGAAGTATTTAAATTCACTATATTTTAAATGTTTTTTCACTGCTTCAAATGATTCTCCCAGTGAGAACTTATGTGGATATGTTTAATTTAATTATTAGCCTAGATTGTATCTATTGTGCAAGCAGTGTAGATTGCAAATTATAATCTAATTTATTATTTGCTAATTATGTCAACGATCTTTCATCTACCGGGATTAAAAATTTAAAGTCCAAAGTTCTAGTGATGACTGGAGGCAAAAGAAATTAAAAAAGTGAAGAAATGAAAATCAGATTCTGTTATGTATTTTCCATGAGTTCAACAGTTAAGATGTAATTGTAGTTCTGTTTGCTGAAATTTTCCCTGAGATCAATACTATTCTCGTTGGGGACTGTTAATGCAGCTGGGTATCTGCACATTGGAGTCCCCAATGTAGTTTTCAGAGGTATTAGATGAACATCATCACATCATAGCTTAATGAGTTGTTTTAATATCATCACTTCCATGCAGCCTGTTACATACATGATCACTTCCTTAAAAGAGAATACTGGTGGTATCTTAATTATTATTTTCATTCTGCTCCGGAGGCCAAGTACAGAGCTCCTCTGTTTTTAAAATCTTCGTACCTGAATTAGACCTTTAGTGCTGAGCACAATCCTAATTTGTTTTGTTGATATTCTCACACTGTGGTGGGTTTGAAAAGTTCTGGATGCGGACAAATTGATTGAAAACAAAATGAGCTACCACAATATTTCTTTCTATATGGTTTAGTTGAAACGGAGTCTTTCCGCAAGACAACCGAAACACATTAACTTTCTAAAATGGGCCCAAATGGAAAGTAATTTTTTTCTCTTTTGACTGTAAGTGCAATGAAACGGGTGTAGTTTTGTTAATACAATCCGAAATCCGAAAAAAGAACTTTCATTTTCAATCGCTGAAAACTTTTAGAAAATGTTGCTACTAATCAATGGATTCCGAAACTCCGATGCACTTTCTTTGTTCAAATAAAAAATAAATGAATAAATCTAAGCTCTACTTTTTCTTCACTTAAAGGAAGTGTGTCCCACTTAAAGGCTTGAACTATCGAAATTCTGCTATAATAAAATATAGACAAGCATACATATATTTAGATCCAAAACTCCAAAATATTACAATAAAAAAAATTTAGTCATAAACAATATTCCGTCTGTCTCTATGTTCCCCTATTATTTTATTGCGCAGGCAAGGCATTGTAGATATCCTTGTAGAGATGTATCACATTCTTTGCCCAAACGTGAGCTTTTAGAATAAGAGATAAGTCGACGTTATTGTGAAAGGCATTACAGATGGAATGAGATTGAATGGCAAGTTCTTCGCGAAGAACGCCTTTCCATTCTGAGCAGATTCTGCTGGTTCAGAATTCAGTATAGGTAATAAATTTTCAGCTAACAGTTCACAGTATTTGCAAAGAAGTAAACACTTTTGTGTGTAAAAGAGCATAGAATATTAGCTCATTGACATCTGCATGCCTAACATAAAATGATGATTTGAAGAAGAAATAATTACAATAGAAGTCTGTTTAGACTTCCAACTTGACAATCATTCCCGTTTATGTTGGATTTGCAACGCGAGACGCTTGTTATGATCCAATTGGATTATGCATGTTAAATTTTGTTGCAAATTCACTAAACTATTTCTATATATTTTGGCAAAGTTATTACGGTATTAGATTAGTATATGTTTAACCACTTGGGTTAGTTCAAGTAGTCAGGACTTAAAGGACCTCATTATAAGGTCCTGGCTTCGATTCTTGCCATTGGTAAGGGTTATCTTTCAAGTTATCGTGGATCAATCCGCTCAATAGTAGGGCTCACTAAAAAATATATATAAAGATTGGTATATGTTTAACATCTCAAACTGAATATGATGTGTATAATTAATTTACTTCCCAAAAGAAATGACAAAATTTTAAGTATCATAATTGCAAAAATTGCATTTATGTAATTGTGTTCTCTTTTGTTTTCTTTTTTTTTTCTTCATGTGTTTAAACTTATGACTGTGAAGGACTAGCTACAATAAAAATAAAAGTAAATAGAAACCACCTTGAAAGATTAGGTGTAAGGACATGATATATTTGTACATATATAAGAGTAAGAGAAAAATACTTAGTTAAAACTACCAGCTAGCTGTTGAATTACAGTTGCAGATAGATCCCTTTAGATCAATCTCTTGAATACAAAATAAGCGTATGCTTTTGATCTCTGAATTGTGGTAAAGTATATATTTAAAAGTCTTCCGTTCTGCAATTGGTCAAAGAAACCAAAAATTAATTAATTAATAATAACAATGGACCGCGGTGCTAGCTACTTTGAAGCTCAGTTATTTGTCTTTTTTTAATCTTTAGAGAATCACAGCGGGACGCAATAGTGGAGTGGTTAAGAGGAAATTGGCAGGAAGGAATAATTGTCCCAATCTTACGAAGAATATTAATTTTAAAATTATTGCTTTTAGTCTCTGCCTTCACATTTAGTTTTTTGACTACATGTATAGACCCAGATTGGGGGTTCGAAGTAGTTTACTTTTTGATCAATTAATTTATTCTTTCTTCATTAATTTACAGATCTGAAGAGAAGAAGACTTGTGTATGTATGTATACACACACTGAAAGCTCAAAATTAAGCACATCCCTGACATAGAATTAGGCTGTGCCCTGCTCTGCTTTCTCTGGATATATAACTGTGATTCAACTGAGATCTGGTTGATTTCAGGTAAGTGTTTTGCGATCTATCATCTGGTATGCTTTTACGTATTTAATTATGTGGATACTGAAGTCATCCTCTTCAATCAGCTTCGTTAGATATCATTTATATGTTCTTGTTTTGTTTCCAGGCTAGCTATGGGTATTAACGGGATGTCTTGGTCTGTGGTTTGTAACGATATCTTGGCAACACAACCAACCCATGGACAGGTATATATGTGCTGCCTCTCTCTATTTAGAGAATGAAAGAACATAGAATTCATTTTCTTTCAGTAGAACATCTCTGCCTGTATTTATAGTTCATAAACTTAACTAACAAGGAGTAACAGAGCTTATATTCCATCCTTAATTTCAGTATACATTCAAAATACGTGTATATATTTGAGATTAATATATATTGACAGGAAATCTCTGAGGGGAGAGAAGTAGATGGAAATCAAGAGAATAATGTTAAGATGAATATAGTCATGATGCTGATGATTACCTTGAAAAAATCATGGATGATTTTACCGGTGTTTATAAAAAATACGTAAAGGTCTCTGAATCAGATTCTGGAGATGCAACAACTTCATATTTAGATGTTATGGGCAGGCCTTGCACATCTTCACACAACATTATCGTCTCAGATAAATCATCAGAACTTGCAAGGTATTTAAATGAGACTAAAGTTCCTTCAGTTGAAGAGTTTGATATATTAGCTTGGTGGCGTGCTTACACTCCAATCTTTCCTACGCTAGCTCGGATGGCTCGTGATTTCTTAGCACTTCCCATTCATGTTGATGAGTGTTATATACATATGGAGCTCAATCAGAACCGCACTCTCAATACTGCTCATTATATTATCTATGATGAAGATCTCGATGGTGACATTAAACCGGCTTTGATGTGCTTAACACAATGGTTGTAAAGTCATGACAAATAGACAATAAATGTTTCGAAATAATCGTAATTGCTATTATTGTTTTAGTTTATAATAAAGAAGATTAGCTTCCATCAAAAGTGTATTAAGATTTGTATTTTATGTGTGATTATATTTTATATGATTACTCTACGTATTTCTTTTCTTTTATTTTAATAAGTTATTACTATTATAAGTTATTGGTCCAAATTAATTGTGCAAGCATCCGAGATCTAGGTTGCAATATATACTTATAACGAAAAACAATTGATTATAACCCAAAGTTTAATGAATATGACATTTTCATATTCTTACATTCAAAACCTTAGATTTTTACCATTCAAAAAAAAAAAAAAACCTTAGATTTTTGCCCTTTTCTGATAGGGATGGTGACAGGCGGGGATGGGCTGGGGACCTAAATCCCTGGCCCCATCTTTGATTGAGTTGTAAATCTTCAACCCTGGTCCATCCCTAATTTGACCAAATCGGATCCTCAACCTATCCCCAATTTAACTACATCGAGGACAGATCGAGGATTCCCGACTCAATTTTACTTCAAAAAATAAAGAAAAATCTTGCAATTTTGAAGACTCAAAGCCAAGCCCTCATAAAAGATCGTAGCGTTACTTTTTCTCTGGGCCACAATACTTTGTTATTAAATTATGAAAATAAATAATATATGACAATTCAATTTCAATAATTATAATTAGTATTATTATTAGTATTATTATTACTATTAATGTAACAATAAATTTAACTTTAACATCATAAATATATTTTAATATTATAATTTTAAATTTTAATAAAATAAATGTGATTAGATATATAATTATTTTAAAAATATATATTTTTAGAACAATGTGTTTAATTTTTACACATAATTGTTATTATTTAATAATAATTCACTAAATTAAATTATATATGCATATTATTAACCATCATCCAAGTAATTCAAATTTGTAAACATTATTTTTATCTGTAAAAGATACCGAGTAATTGTGAGGAGGTAATTGAGAAGTAAGAGTAGTTTATTTAAAATTTATAAAATTTATAAAATGTATAATAATGTAATTTTATAATAATATTAAACTTCATATAAATTTTTAAAAATATTAAACTTATTTTAATTTATTATTAAAAAATATATTATTAATTTTTTTATCAAATCTCATAATATAGTAATAAATTAATGATAATTTGATAGTCAACAAGTCGCGTAAAGTCAGTCCGGCCCATGAAATTTAAGTCTTATCGGACTAGACTAGTGCTTGGGCCAGAAGATGGGCCATGCCGAGCTAGGCAGCGGGGCAATTTGAGCCTGGTTCCATTTTGGATGGAGATTAAAATGCGAGTTCTCTGGAATCGAATTCAAGAGTTGATAAGAGTAACCAACCAACATTTCCAACACACCACAGACTTTTATTTAAAAAATTACCTAATTTCAGAAATATTATATTAATAAAATAATTTCACAATATCAGACAATTCAAATTTAATATTATCAGTAATAATAATCTAATAATTATTTTACTTTTAACAATTATTTTAATTATAATTATAATTATAATTTATAATCTAAATTATAAAACTACTTTATGTAATATAAAATTCTCTAAAATAAAAAATATAGTATTCAAAAATCTTAAATATCATAAATTTAATACTAAAATATAATAAAAACATAAAAATAAAAAATCTTATACATAACATTAACAATCATATAAGTAATTTATATTTGTGTGAAAAATATTCTCACTTGTAATAAATGAGTAATTGTGATGGAAAGATAAAGTGATGCGGGTGATTCATGTCGTTTTTAAATTTAGAATTTTAAAAATTTATATTATAAGTTAATTTTATAATGGTCTATATTAAATTTAATTTGATATATATTTAAAGTATTCAACAAAAATAAGTTTTTATAATTATAATTTTTTAATTTATTGTTAAATATATATTACCAAAATTTTAATTTTTCGTCAAATCTTATAATACAAATCAAATTTATTATATCTTTTAATAATAAAATTTAGTTTTCATACACGAAATTATCATTTCACATATTATCAAAATAACTTAATAAAAATAAATATTTAATTCTTTCGCAAAATAATTGATAAATATTCTACTGAGCTTTTCACTGGACAGAAAATCTTTGATCCAGTTCGTGCTGAAAATGGCAGTGGTTATCACTGAAGACAGGTCATGTTCTGACAACCCAGATAAGAGCAGCAATTGAAATCCTCTGCACAATCCTAATTTGTACTGAGCTTTTACTGTTGTCTCTACTTTCCGCCATTGTCTCATTGTTGGAGATTGCTGCATTTGGGTAATAAATAAACACCATGGACTGATCACTTCCTGAAATGAGAAAGCTGGTGGTGTCTTAATTGTTATTTTCATTCTGCTCCAGAGGCCAAGTACAGGGCTCCTCTGTTTTTAAAATCTTCGTACCTGAATTAGACCTTTAGTGTTGAACACAATCCTAATTTGTTTTGTTGATATTCTCACACTGTGGTGGGTTTGAAAAGTTCTGAATGCGGACAAATTGATTGAGAACAACCGAGCTACTACAGTATTTCTTTTCTTCTATGGTTTAGCTGAAACGGAGTATTTCCGCAAGACCATCCGAAACACATTAACTTTCTAAAATGGGCCCAAATGGAAACACATGCTGATGTGAAATGGAAAGTAGTTTTTTTCTCTTTTGTCTGTAAATGCAATGAAACAGGTGTGGTTTCTGTTAATACAATCCGAAATCCGGAAAAAGAACTTTCATTTTCAATCGCTGAAAACTTTTAGAAAATGTTGCTACTAATCAATGGATTCCGAAACTCCGATGCACTTTCTTTCTTCAAATAAAAAATAAATGAATAAATCTAAGCTCTACTTTTTCTTCACTTAAAGGAAGTGTGTCCCACTTAAAGGAAGTGTGTCTACACCATTGTATTATATACACAAACCAAACTGTCTTCAGGAATTACTATGATAATAATATATCTCTATTCAGGAGTTTACAGTACTATTATTATACGCCAACTCATTTGCATCGAATCATCCGAAGAACCAAAATTGATAAGAATTAATCTCTATTTTCTTTCCAAATCTTTACGGACATATATATATATAAAAGGATAACGCATGAATTTTTTACTCACTTGTATTCCAAAAAATAGATTTATAGAATTAAAATTTTGAAATTTTTATGAATTTTCTAGATAAAAGGTATCCAAATCCAATAATAATATGTATAATACTTTTTTATATTTCTCTTTAAAAAGTTAAGCCCCATTATAATTTCAGGATCAACCCTTGTTCGCTGAAAATAGAATGGTGGTTAATTAACAAATCCCATGTCAAAGTTATAGGTATAGATAAAAAAATTGAAGTTTATGATTCGATCATTTTTTGAATACCCACAACGATTTTAAGATCTAACATTCTCATAAATTGCAATAAACTTTTATATTAATTAATTGAAGAAATGGAGAATCTAAGGTCAAATCTTGTGACATTCGAAACAACATAACTATAGATATCTATGTAGGAAAAGGACAAAATAACTATCTGTAGCACGTCTCAATTTGCATTTATAAGCTAGAAGTGGTCGGATTCGGATATTCGCTAAGCCTTTTGTTTTGGAGTGCCTATATCTATATATAAGCTTCGTTCATGTCGAATATCCGCTAGTTAATACAAGTAGCACCAAATCAAAATCTGGAAATCAAACTATATATTTATTAACTAATGCACACACAGGACTGCTAGTTATATTATTACATAATTTAATCTCATAACAAGAAGTACAGTTTAATTGGGAAAACAGCAGATACACGTAGTGCTACTGGTAACAACAAACACAAATAATGATCATCTCTCAAGATCAACTGAAACAGATAAATAATTTCTTAAAAGGGGAAAAGACAGTAGAGGCTGCTGGAAAAAACCTTTTCAGCTAGCTTGACAATCTCTTCGATGAAGTTGCAGATGACGATGGTGAGCAACGAGACTGCGTAGAGAGCCCAGGAAGCACACTTGAGCCACATTGGAAATGGGATTGTTGTGGTGAACACGAACGCAGTGGCAGCAATGACGATGGCTACTTTCTGCAGAACTTCGGATGCGAAAGTAAACTTGTGGGCAATAAGTTTTGAGAGAAAGAGAGAAAGAAAGGTAAGAAAGATAGCAAATGAAGCACATAGTAGGGAGGAGAAAGCTGAGATTGAGCTTTAGCTAATTCAACAGCTGAAGTAAAGCAAAAGCCCATGATAATATTCTGCCATTCCAGAACCTGAGCTGCTGCGTCCATGGCGGTGATGTTGGTTTGGTTTAGGGAAAAATATGTTTAAGAGAGAGAAATGCAATGGCTACAAAGCAGATGGAGTGATTAATTTATAATGATTCCATCGGATTTTGTCAGGTCCAAGACTGTAGAAAGAGTAGTTGTGGCCACGAGTTGGGTTAAGACAATTTTCGGATACTACTTTTGAGTTCGAATTCATGAGTTAGAAATCCAATACTATACGTCCATCATTGATGATTATGTCAAACGGAATACGGAAGACTTTGTTGTCTGATGAATGAAGAAGTTGATTAACACATATGCATATCCGCATACATGAATGTTGTGTCTACATCAAATGTGTCCCACTCATAAATAAATAAAAAATAAACTTCGAATTCTAGCTAGTTTACTACCCTACATATACATGTATAATACACACATATATATATAGCGAGAGAGAGAGAGAAAAATATAACCCAATTAAAAAAGAAAGAAAAGAAGATTGCATGGAATCTTTGTAAAGTCCGATTTGCTTTGGCCAGTAGCAAACAGACTTGGGCCCACATGTGCATGAGTTGGATTCGAACAAAATTTTCGGATACTACTTTGATTTCAATTTCTTCAGTCAGAAATAAAAAATTATATGAGGCCGAATTCTTCGAATTATTAATTCTAGTTATTCGGATTTCGGACATATACAAATTTGCTCTCAGTTTTATTTATGGTTGTCCCTGAGTTGACTGAATTAATTAATTCCTCCGGATTTTCTTACATCCGATTCACTTTCTCCACTACGGGCACCGAGTTGTTAATTTCCACTTAATAAAAAATAAAAAAGGTAAATGAGTAATTGTTTCTTTTTTATTTTGTCACGAGGGATCAAATTAAATCAATTTATCTTGATTTCCTTTTTCTCTTTTAATTTAAAAAAAATTAATGAAACTAATGTGTTTGAAACTAATTGTATATATAGATACATTTGGGTCTGGCAATTTTAGGACTGATCATATGATATCTGACTAAAATCTTAATTTATTTCTTCCTTTTATCTCAATTAATTCTTATTTCAATCATAAATTTGGCTGCCGACTATTTCAAATAGCTTTCTTTTTCCAATTTATTATATTATCAAATATTTACTAGTAATTATTTCTTTAACAAATAGAAGAATTCATAGCACTCCTGGCTAGCGTGTGTATGATTTTCTCTTAAAGTTCTTTTAGAGTCTTTTCGTTTGTAACAGATCAAAATCGAATTATTCGATAATTATTTTATTTTAAAATTATAAGTAAAAATATTAAAAGAAAAAAAGAAATCAGTATCTGGAAACGGCAATGGAGCTGACGAGGAGACAAATAGTGGGGCCCACCACCTGACGAAGAAAGCTAATCCTTCGTGGAAATTCGGATAGTTCGAATTTAATTCTCTAGCAAAGTCAGCCTCTGCTTTTTGAATGCGTGTACAGAGCCGGATTGGAGACTCCAAGTTGTAATCTACTTTTTCTGATTCATTAATTATTATTTCTTCATCCATTTAATTTACAGAACAGAAGACTTGTAGTCCATATATACATACAGCCACTGAGAGCTCAAAAATTAAGCGCACTCAGCACAAAATTAGGCTCTGGTCTCTCTAGATCTACGACTGTGATTCAACTACTGAGATTTTATTAACTTTGGTATGAATGATCGATCTTATGTTGATAATGAAGTCATCCACTTCAATCAGCTGCTTCATTAAATATATATCTTGCATTCTTGTTTGTTTTCAGGCTCTGTATATATTTGGATGTATTTGTGATGTCCGAAAAATCAGCTTTATTAAATTTGTCTTGGTCTTTGGTTGCATGATAACGAAATCTTGGCAACACATCCATTCATTTATAATTATTGCTTGTTCTGTATGGAGATATATATCAATCAGCACAAACAAATTAATGAAAATTTGAAGATTATCATCCGAATCTGAACAGAGATAAATTCAAAATTTCACTGTTATATATTAATTTATGATATTTCAAAATATCAATATTTACATTCACTAGTAACAAATTATATGAAATGTTTATATATAGAAAAGTTCATAAAATAAGTTTGCAAACTAATATTAAAAATTTCCTTGTGCACAACACAAATTAGCCCAAGCCCAATTCTAATATTTATAGATCATTCCAACTCACATCCACATTTCAACTTTCTCTAAACTTTGAATCACTACAAACAACAAAGACTATATGCTTGGTCCGACCCCTTACTCTAAACTTTAAAATCATGTCGGATTTGGGTCGAGTTTGATACAATAATTAAAATAATCACTAACTTAGTTAGTACAATTTATCTGCTTTAGAGAAAATATAATTTAATTAGTACAATTTATCCGAATTAGAGAAAATGTATTAAAAACTATAACGGAAAACTTAATTTTATTACGATAAAAAAAAAGAATAATCAAATTTATCATATGAACTCACATGATAGCAATATAACATATCATGATATATAAATTTATTCAATTAATCCTTTCTTAACTTCGGGATCAATTCTTAGTAAAGAGAGACCAGATGCTGGGTGATGAGGGCGTCTCTGTATTTGTATCCTTCTGAGGAGGACTTGAGTTTCCAGCTTCCTGCTGGTTAGCCGAGGCTGTGGAGATGCCTCCTGCATTTGTATCCGGCGTCGGCGTTTCTGCTTTTGCCCATCCTACTATCATTATTGACAACACAAACATCACTAACACCAACCTCTTCCCCATCTCTTCTAGCTAATATTTTCAAGGATCAAATTAAAATCAATAACAGATCAAATCAGACACGATGAAGATCCTAGGTCTTAGTTGCTGTTTATATAATCGAGAAACTGTTGCTGAAATGTCATAACATGGAGATATAAGAGGTTGTTTTGCCACTTGTATATTTACAAGGGAATTGCAGCCCACATCTTATGCACATCTAACTTAACTGCCTATCGTAATATGTATGCTTATGATTCGTTCTTCTTTTTTCTACGTGTTTCCTCTTGTAAGGAGATGACCGTGTCCATGATGTTTAATGCTCAAATGTAGCAATCTCTAACAACAAGATCATGTAGAAAAGCAGTGGCGACCAAGTTCTACATAATACAAACCAAAATCTCTATAGAAATTAAGAAATACTTTTCTTCGTAATTATATAATAGAATTTGCAGTTCTTAATTTATTCATATGCATAAATTAAGAGAATGCATTTATTTTTAGAAGAGAGTCGTAGCTTGTGATCCGACTATAGTTTGCCGCAAAAAAGATAAAATCAAACTGGCTAGAACATGATCTTGAAAACACCCCAATATATATTCTAGATAGCATTAATTTGCAAATAAAAGGGCGCATTTAATTCCACATATATAAATATATTGCCTCATACAATTCTAAAGGAGCCTACCCAATCTGTTCAAACGTATCCCATTTGTTGCAACATCACAGCCCAGTAGACAAATCAGATGATCATGATTTTTCTCCTCCGTATTAACTATTAAGCTGTGGTGTTGTTGATTCCATAGGACCTATTGTTTTCTCCAATGCAAAGATTGCTGAAAATGTTCTAAATTTCAATTGCCAAAAATAAGTGGTGATAAAAATATAACAATTTTTAAGCTGACTTAAACTTGATCCATTTACTAAATTATAAATGATTTAATATGCCATAATCATTTAAAATAAATAGTGCTATAATTAAGTTAATTGATATGTCAAAAATTTTAACCCTAAATCTAACACAACTATATATTAATTCTATTATATCTCTATTACTTAATTTATTAAATGTGTCATTTTAGATTAAATTAAATTCGCTAATTTTATATCTGAGCCGAAAGGTTGTGTTAAAAATTGCCATCGCTAGTTATGTATTCTTACCTTTTTGTTTGTATAGGCTTCCTTCGATGTTTTCTTCTTAAATCTTCTTTTTGCAATATAAAAGGCTCTCGTTAGTTTTGCTGCAATATACTTTTCATTCATTACAATCAGCTTTCCCTGCATCTTTAATTCTTAGCCTACAATGAAATTCAACTTTAAACAACAGATAAATACATATGCCTGAGTTTCTTTGCAATATAATGACAAGCGTCGGTCTATCTTGCAATCAGATGATGTCAAGTACTCAAATAGAACTACACCAGAACTATAAACATCACACTTTTCATTGCAAATTTGCAATCCGATGTTGTCAAGTCCTTCCAGCTTAATGTGAGTTTCACCTTCTGGAAAAGATCATAATAGGAAAAATCAAACAGTGTGGCTACGTTAAGTTCGTTGAATAAGATGGGCTGATGATTGGCCTGGAAAATCCAACTTGAAGATATAAAGCTCCGTTAGCTATTTTCATTCCAATATTTAACCTTTCTGCCAGTGGTAATGGTTCGTAATGAGTGGATAAAGACAATCGATACGATCATAAAGAGTCCCTGGCTCTAAGATTCAAATAAATGGAATAGAAGTTTGTGTTTCTAAGCAGCAATCCGAAACAATTTTTGTGATGCAAATACAATGTTATTGAACCTACCATGGTAGCATTCGAGTAGTTTTCAGCCTGGAAATTACCCTTATACAGTACATAGTGGTGTACTTCTATAAATTACGTTTGGACCTTGAAAGGAAATAACTTATATAAATTAAAGCAAAATTTTTAGACTATTAAATTAATATATTTTTACAACTCAAACTGAATATGTTGTGCATCATAATTAATGAAAGCAGAACTTTTAGACTATATATAATAATCCAACCTTCTTTATGAAGCAAAAAAGTAATTTTATTACAATAAATGGGACAATAAAATTTATTTATAAACTGACATGATAGTAATATATCATACTCAATCATGATATAAATTTATTCAATTAATCCTTTCTTAACTTTGGGATCAATTCTTAGTAAAGAGCGACCAGATGCTGGGCGATGAGGGCCTCTCTGTATTTGTATCCTTCTGAGGAGGACTTGAGTTTCCAGCATCCTGCTGGTTAGCCGAGGCTGTGGAGATGCCTCCTGTATTTGTATTCGACATCGGCGTTTCAGCCTCCCCTAATGCGTTTGCCCATCCCACTACCATCATTGACAACACAAACATCACTAACACCAACCTCTTCCCCATCTTTCTTCTTATATTTTCAAGGATCAAATAATTAAACTCAAAAACCGATCAAATCAGACACTTGAAGATCCTATCTCTTAGTTGCTGTTTATATAATCGAGAATTATTGCTGAGTGTCATAACATGGCGACGTAAGAAGTTGTTTTGCCACTTGTATGTTTACAAGAGCATTGTTGCCCACATCTTATGCACATTTAACTGCCTATCGTTATATGTATGCTTATGATTCGTTCTTCTTTCTTCTACATGTTTCCTTTTGTAAGGACATGATCACGTCCATGATGTTTAACTCTCAAAGCAGTGGCAACCCAGTTTTACTGATCTAAACCAAAATCTCTATCGAAAGAAAGAGTTTTATTCGTAACAATATAATAGAATCGGCACATTCTTAATTTATTTATAGAAACTAAGAGCTTTACTGCATTTGTTTATAGCGGAGAGTCGTAGCTATTAGAAATAACCCAGTCTATATTCTAAACTACAATCCATTTCATAGCATTTACAAAATAAAATGGGTGCAATTAATTTCATTTATATAAATATGTTTTCTCGTTCAAATGTAAAGGAGTCTACCCTAGAGATGGCAATGGGGCCGGTAGGGATGAGAGAACTTTCCCATTCCCACCCCATTTTAATTTTGATCCCCAATATTCTCTACCCTATTTCTCAATAAAATATAATGAGACGGGGTGGAGAATCTCTATATTGAAAATGAATTTCTCATTCCCACTTATTTTTTTTATTTTTGTATTTATTTATACTAAATACTAACTAAAAATTTTATTAATATATTATGATATTATTTATATGTGATAATTATATTAAAAATATAAACTTTATATTTGATAAGAAAAAAATTATGAGTTATGATTTTTTTAATTAAATATTATCTACGTATATTTTTTATTTTAAAAATAATATATTATTTTATATATATATATATATATGAGGATTGAGACGGGAATGAGGTGGGGACCATTTCCCGTCCCATTAATAATATCCCATTAATAATAGGAAAATTAATCTCTCCTTATTCTCCTCCCCATTCTGGATTATATGATCTCAATTTTACATTATTTGGGGGAAATCCTGATAGGGCCTCAAACCGTGGAAAATTTTGTCAAACTCTAGTTTACCATATTTGTTCAAATCTCCCAACCCAATTAGTAGACAAATCAAGCGATTGGTCTCCGCCGTATTAATTATTAAGGAAAGGTAGTGTTGTGCCGTTCGAGTCCTTAACATCCTATTGTTTTCTTGAATGGAAAAATTCCTCAAATCTTCTAAATTTCAATTGCTGCATAGAATTGTTGGAATTTGTGTTGGTGTGTGTACTGGCCAAGTAAAAATATAATATATTTTAATTTGAATAAAAATTCTAACAATTTAATAACTGTATCAAGAATTGAAAACTCTTTAAGCTGACATAAAAATTAAATAAGTTAAACAGATATCATGTCATCCGTTTAATGCATATTATGTTTTATATACTTTCTAGAATACTTTATTCAGAATAGAATTGAACATATTTAAAATGTGAAAAATATTAAATAAATTTATCAAATCATAGATGATTTAATATGACATAATCATTTAAATAATGAATTATATTATATTAATTTCATATTGAATTGCCAATGTTGGTTTATATTGTGCTGACTTCACGTGGTGGAATGATAGTCGGGCACTTTGTCTCTAAATAAGACATCTAAGGCTTTCCTAACTACCACTTCTGCTAGGATCCTTTTTCAGCATATGCTTTGGTATATGTTTTAGTTAAGCAGTATAGCCTTTTGTCCCTCCTTGTATTAGCTTCTTTTCCTTTAATACATTCCCTTCTGACGAGGATTACTTTTTTTAAAAGAAGAATATCGAGATGAAGGGTCATGTTAACTGCTTCTATAGGCTTCCTTCTATATTCCCTCTCAAATGTGCTTTTGCGATATAAAAGGCACTCGTTAGTTTTGCTGCAATTAATATACTTTTCATTCACTAAAATCAACTTTCCATGCATCTTTAACTCTTCGCCTACAATGATGTTCAACTTTAAACAACAGATAAATATATATGCCTGAGTTTCTTTGCAATATAATGACAAGTGTCGGTCTATATATCTTGCAGATCAGATGATGTCAAGCACTCAAATAGTACTACAACAATATAAACATCACACTTTTCATTGCAATACGATGATGTAAAGTCCTTCCAGCTTAGTGTGAGTTTCACCTTCTGGAAAAGATCATGATACTGAAAAATAATTTGTCCGCTCTCATTTATGTTAAAAATGGAAAAACTTTCAGACTATTAAATTAATATATTTTTACCTAACTCAAACTGAATCTTCTGTGCATAGTTAATTAAAGCAAAACTTTTCGAGTATAATACTAATCCAATTACCTTCTTTATAAAGCAAAAAAAAAAAAATTATTACAAGTAAAAAGAATAATCAAATTTACTATATAAACTGAGATGATAGCAATATATCATACTCAATCATGATATAAATTTATTCAGTTACTCCTTTGTTAACTTAGGGATCAATTCTTAGTAAACATCGACCAGATGCTGGGTGATGATGGCGTTTCTGCTTTTGTTTCCTTCTGTGGAGGACTGGCATTTCCAGCCTCCTGCTGGCTAGCCGAGGCTGTGAAGATGCCTCCTGTATTTGTATTCGACACCGGCGTTTCAGCCTCCCCTAATGCGTTTGCCCAACCCACTACCATCATTGACAACTGTTGCGTGTAAAATTAACGAACGCAAATGCACGTGTCGCAAACAAGTAATAAAGTGATGATAAGAAGATGTCGATCCCACGAGGAATATTAATTCTATAATTACCGAAGATGATTAATAAACAAATTTATCTAAAGAAAATGAAATAATTTTGGTTGAGAAAATTAAAATTTAGAATTAAGCAAAACACTTAAGAATTCAATTAACGAAAATGTCTAGAGCTAATGATTTATCGTATTTGGTCGCATCCACTTATTCAATTGACGTTGTTTTAATTTAAACTACGTGTTGCTAGTTAATTATCCTAAATTATTCGATTGTCTCTCTCGAGATCACTCGAATCTATTCCGCGTTTAAAACTTCACTATATCTCTATATGAAATTGATTAAATGAAAACGCATTATAATTTGTGATAATTATTAATCAAACTACGCAAACCATATTAGTATATCTCTATCTAACATGCAATTTACGGTGTTTATCAATTGGTCTAAATGTGATGTTCATTTCTCAAATCCCATCAATTCACAATTCATCTAAATATTGGCCAAATATTTAAAAGCATTAGTTATTATAATAAACACTTAACACATAATCTCAATAAATTAAACAACACAATCTCATAAATGGATGCTTCAATAGACTAAATCATTGCCCTAGAAAAATGGGTTTAGCCACACATTGGGTAAAATCCAAATTTATACATAATAAATTCAACAATTGAAAACATAAATTCGGAATTCACAAATTTGTTCAGTTAACACAATAAATCGAAATAAGGAAAAGAGATAAACTAGATTAGGAGAGCTTTTCTTTTTCAAGTTCTTCTTTCCAATCCACCCTCTCTCCTCCTTCTTCCTCTTTCTCTCTTTCTTTCCAAATTTGTCTAAAAATCTCACCCTAGGTCTGGCTGCCCTCTTCCTTCCCTTTCTTTCCTTTTTAAACCTCAAATTCGTCCAATTATGGGGTCCCCTAGTGCCACGCAGTCCAGCCCCCAATTCTGTCCAGGAATGCAATTTAAATGGCAAATATCAATTGGATCTTTGTATTTACAATTAATCAGACATTTAGCCATGGATGGAGAGTTTATTGCACTTCAGTCCAAATTTTGTTGCAATTTAGTCCACCTTGGCAGAACGTGGTGCGCGGTCGCGCAGCAAGGCGCGCGATCGCGCACCTGCTTTTGCCAATGAAACTAGAAAATTTAGAAAATATCGATTGGGTCCCCTTTCTCTCATGTATTTAAAATTTATCCTTCTACTGTGATAATTCTTCATTTTAGTCCTGATTTTGTTGCATTTTAGTCCGCCATGTTCTTATGCTCCGGTCTCTTCCTTTTCGAGCCGAATTAATCCTTTTTTAGCCCAATTAACTTTCAAAAGTTAAAATTATCATTTTCTGTATAAAACAACCAAAATACATCAAATTCAAAAGAAACTTGAGGATTAAACAAACAATTGAAGTTTAAAAGTAAATGATTTAGTGCGTGTTTTACGCACTTATCAAATACCCCCAAACTTGAATGTTTGCTTGTCCTCAAATAAATCAAATCAAATAAAAGGGAAGGGAGGCAAGGGATTCATCAAAGTTATGCACAATCAAGATTAAATAAAACATTTTAACATACTTTGAGCTAAAACAAACTAAAGCCTTAAAGATTAAGTTACCTACTCAAATTGAAGAAAACAATGCGTTCAATTTGTCCCCAAATTTGTCTTGAAAAACAAATGTCATTCTACTCAAAAGTTCCTCGCTCGTGCGTGTGTGAAATGCCACAAATGATGGGTTTTGATTCAATTCGGATAAGTTTGTGCACAATTTAAACTCATTTTGAAATTTAGGAACTCCATAAGCTTAATTCTCATGTCACTCTCCACTAATGTAGAAGAAAACCACATCAAGGATCCTTAGGACTTCATTAAGCTTGCAATGATAGAATAAAGTTAAGGTGGGGAAAATGAATATTTAAATAAGGTTCAAGCACCCTAACTATCTCAACCATCCTAGAGCTCTTTCTTCAATCCTTTGATCATCACCAAATTTCAACACTTTCTTCTTCATTCACCTCTCAAATGATTATTTAAATACAAAGAAGAGATGTATACCCCCAAACTTATTTATTTGCAAAGATTCATCTTTTTTTTTTTAATTTTTTTATAAACCTCGCTATACCTTTTGACGCGAGTTCTCTATGTTTACCTAGGCATGAGACCCTGTTACTCGGTAAGAGTTCAGCTTATTTTTCATACTTTCTCTCATAATTGGCCTTGTTCTTATCTTTTGACGCGAGTTCTCTATGCTTGCCTAGGCATGAGACCCGGTTACTCAATAAGAATTCAGCTTATTTTTACACTCCTTCAACCTCCCTTATTTTCAAAGCTTAAGCATAGTTGGAAATTTAGGGTGTTACTCAAAAGGAAGGTATTTTTATTTCATGCTAGCTATTATGTGAGTGATAAAACAAGAAAAGAAATTTTTGGCTCAAAGGGGGTAAACTAAGGATTGATTAATCTGGGTTGGCTTGAAAGGCTCAAACGTACCAAAGAATGCCTAATTCATTTCTTTCATGGAGTCTTCTCTAGGATTTCGCCTCAAGTGACAATCAATCAAGTTCTAGAGTTCATTAGGACTTAATCCTTACAAAGTTCACACAAACCTTCTCTAAATTGTCACACACCCAAGCATTTGTAGCATTTGTAACTAAGTGCTTAAAATTCTTGAGGCACTATCAAGTATAATAAATTTGCCAACAAGTCAAACTCAAGAATTATGACAACATTCATCATTTTCCACAATTTAAGCACTCATCATCACAATTATATCATTGGCTTTTCATTCAACTCAAGCAAAAGCATGCTCAACTAAAACAAACATTTCACTTTCAAAAGGAAGATAACGAAGATAAAAAATTAAAAACAAAAGCATAAAATTTCTAACACTTAAACAAACAGAAATCACAAAACTTAAAAACATATCCTAAAAGTTTCTTGATACCCCCAAACTTAAAAAACACATTGTCCTCAATGTTAAAAGAAAGGAAAACTGAAAAACAAAAGAGGAGAAAATAAAGAGCATACCTCTCATTTGTCAGCATTCTTGTTGGTTCATAGGAAGGTGAAAATTGTGTCAGTGAGTGCTTCTAATTTTTTTTTGATTGAACAAATTCCATAATCATTCCATCTCGCCGACTCGTTTTCAATGCACGCTCTCAAATTTTTCATTTAGGCAATTCACCGAACTCTCGGAATGCTCACTTTCACTATCTCATTTTCCCTCATTGCAACCCTTGCATTACCTTTCTTTCACTCCTAAGAAACTCACCAAGTGTTTCCCAATGATCAAACTTAGGAACTTAAAGCTTAACCTTCACTCGGTAATTTCGTCGAACATGTGATGTGCAAAAATAGAGTTTATCCAATAAAACAACAAAACACTTCCATTTTCCCAAAAAATTTGTCACAAAAATCCACAAACACTTCTAAAATTCGCAAGAACTCAATAACTACTACCAATTGCAACTTACAATCACAACTTCTTTCACCAACTTCACACATTTTTTCAAATTTTCAATCATAAATGTAAACAAATATGTTAAGTTGTAAAATAATGAATACTTACTTGGAATTGATAGATGGATGCGAAAATTGAAGTTGAAATTTCGAAATTTGAAAAGAAAATGAAGTAATTGAAGTGAGTTAAGAATTTGGGAAGATTTTGGGTTATTTCGGAGTTTGTAGGACAACACAAAAAATGAGAGGGAAAACAAAACGAAACAGAAAGCAAAAAATAAATAAAAAATAAAAAATAAAAAAAATTAAAAGGGGTGGGGGGGCCAATCACAGGCGTGCGAGCGCGCACTGCGCGCTGTCCGCGTGCCTGGAATTGGCAGCACGCGGGGGGCGATCGCGCGCGCTCGCGCACCGCGTTCTGCCTTGCGCTGGGCAAGGTGCGCGCGCCAGCGCACAACGCTTGCCTTGCGCCAGCGCTGGGCAGAACGCGGTGCGCGATCGCGCGCAGGAGGCGCGCGGTCGCGCACTGTGTGCTGGCCCGCACTGTTCACTGTTCACACTTTTTTTTTTAGTCTGGAAAATTTTTTTTTTCTTCTTTCTTCTCTATATTTTTTTCACCTTATCCTCCTGCATAAGAAAGAAAAAAAAAATTAAAACAAGTAAATGAAATAGAAAATTTAAACAAAGATATAAACCAAATAAAACAAAATGACATAATAAAATTTTAACAATTTGGGTTGCCTCCCAATTAGCGCTAAGTTTAACGTCTTCAGCCGGACGAAGCTCTTCCCTTTCAAACAAAAACTCAGAAATTCTCTAAATTGATGATGAGTTTGCCTTGCTCAAATTCATTGTCTATATAGTGCTTCAACCTTTGTTCATTCACTTTGAATGTTCCCTTAGTTTCATGATTGATCTTCACTGCACCATAAGGAAGCACCCGGACCACTGTGAAAGGACCTAACCATCTTGTCCTTGGTTTACCCGGAAATAACCTTGATCTCCAATTGAACAATAAAACACGATGGCCTGGAGCAAAATGTTTCCCCAAAGCTTTTCTATCATGCCACTCCTTTGTCTCCTTAGGAATTTTGGCAATTTTGTATCCCTCTTTTTGAAACTTCTTCATCTTATCTCCTTGAGCATTCACCACACCATTGTTGATAATATCTATCCTATGGCAAGTACTTGGTTTACCTTGAGATTTCATGCCATGAAAGATGTTGAACTTAACTTCCTCCTCATTTACTTTTAATGTCAGCTCACCATGTTTGACATCGATCAAAGCTCCACTAGTGGCTAGAAATGGCCTACTAAGAATGAGAGGAATCTCATGGTCTTCTTCCATATCCAACACTACAAAATCTGCTGGAAATATGAACTTATCAACCTTAACCAGTACATCTTCCACAATTCCTCTTGGATACTTTATTGATCTATCCGCCAATTGAAGTAATACAGTTGTTGGTTTAACTTCACCAAGCCCCAATTTCCTAAAAACAGAAAAAGACATTAGATTGATACTTGCACCTAGATCACATAAAGCTTTTTCAATATGAAACTCTCCAATAGTGCAAGGTTTAGTAAAACTCCCTGGATCCTTCAATTTTGGCGGCAATTTGTTTTGCAAAATTGCACTGCATTCTTCCGTAAGCATCACAGTCTCGTTTTCTTCCAATTTCCTTTTGTTAGACAATATTTCCTTCATGAACTTTGCATAGCTCGGCATTTGCTCAAGTGCATCTACAAAAGGAATATTAATATGTAACTTTTTGAAAACATCAAGAAATTTAGAAAATTGCTTATCTAGCTTGTTCTTACTGAGACGTTGAGGGAATGGAATTGGTGGCACGTATGATGGAGGCGATATAGCTTTCTTTGGAGGCGTTGGTTCTTCCGGTGGTGGTCTTGCAAGATTTATTTCCTCAGGGGTGTGGCTAGTGCTTATAGTTTTCTCTTCATCATGGACTTCCTCTGTTTTTGCTTGATTAGATGATGAAGATTCATGTTTTTTCCCATTTTGTTCTTTCATCTTGTCTTTTGGTTCTTCAAGCTTCTTCCCACTTTAAAGTGTAATGGCATTCACATGTTCTCTTGGGTTGGTTTCGATATTGCTAGGCAATGATCCTTGTTGCCTCTCTGTCATCATGCTTGCAAGTTGCCCCACTTGCATTTCAAGATTCCTAATAGAAGCTGCTTGATTTTGCAATGTCGTTTCAGTCTTTGTCATGAACTTAGAAGTGTTCATGGTAAGTTGAGTCAATGCTTCTTCTAGGTTGACCTTTTTCTCTTGAGGTTGGAATCCTGGGGGTGGTCTTGCTGCATTTTGATTTCCCCTCCAAGAGAAATTAAGATGATTCCTCTATCCTTGATTGTAGGTATTGGAATAAGGGTTGTTGCTCTGTTGATTGTAATTACCCACATATGACACTTGTTCAGAGGAAGATGGAGCAAATGGATTACCAACTTGGCAATCCGTGCTAGGATGGTTGCCACTGCATAACTCACAAACAACCTGGGGAATATGAATAGATTGTGCTGTCATGACTCCAAGTTGCTTGTTTAAAGTAGCAAGCTGAGCTGTAAGTGCAGAAAGGTTGTCTACTTCATGAACTCCTGAAGCTTTCTTCGGTGTCAAACGTTCTGAAGGCCACTGAAATGCATTTGCAGCCATCTCTTCTAATAAATCGTAAGCTTCATCGATTGATTTACCCATCAGAGCACCTCCAGCTGCTGCATCCACCAGTGTTCTTGTTGAAGCTCCTAATCCATTATAAAATGTTTGAACTTGAAGCCACTTGGGTAAGCCATGGTGTGGGCATCTTCTCATCATCTCCTTATACCTTTCCCAAGCTTCATATAACGACTCTCCGTCAAATTGGGTGAAAGTAGCAATATCATTTCTTAGCTTAGCTGTTTTTGCTGGAGGGAAAAACTTTGCTAAGAACTTCTGTGCCAAATCATCCCAAGTAGAAATGGTACCCGGTGGCAATGAACTCAACCAACTCTTGGCTTTATCCCTTAGTGAAAACGGAAATAACCTAAGCTTCACAGCATCATCCGAGACCCCATTATGTCTGAAGGTATCACAAATTTCTAAGAAATTTGCTATATGGGCATTCGGTTCTTCATGTGCTAACCCGTTAAACTGAACGGAAGTCTGGATCATTTGGATGATGGCTGGCTTGATTTCAAAATTGTTGGCTTGAATAGCCGGCCTTCTAATGCTAGTTGAGGCTCCATTAACCGTTGGAATAACATAATCTCTTAATGCTCGCTGATCATTTACCCCATCATTATTCACAATATTTGGATCCATGGTGGAAGTTTGTTGCGTTGATGCTGCTCTCTTCTTTTTTCTATTCCTTCTACAAGTTCTTTCTATCTCAATATCAAAAGGCAATAGAACACTACTTCCGGCCTTTCTCATGCACCAAAAATACAAACCTGAAAAAACAAACAAACAAAAATAAACTTTAGATTAAACTCAATATCAATCCAAATCGATATTACAAGAACTTAACATTCTCCGGCAACGGCGCCAAAAATTTGTTGCGTGTAAAATTAACGAACGCAAGTGCACGTGTCGCAAACAAGTAATAAAGTGATAAGAAGATGTCGATCCCACGAGGAATATTAATTTTATAATTACCGAAGATGATTAATAAATAAATTTATCTAAAGAAAATGAAATAATTTTGGTTGAGAAAATTAAAATTTAGAATTAAGCAAAACACTTAAGAATTATATTAACGAAAATGTCTAGGGCTAATGATTTATCGTATTTGGTCGCATCCACTTATTCAATTGACGTTGTTTTAATTTAAACTACGTGTTGCTAGTTAATTATCCTAAATTATTCGATTGTCTCTCTCGAGATCACTCGAATCTATTCCGCGTTTAAAACTTCACTATATCTCTATGTGAAATTGATTAAACGAAAACGCATTACGATTTGTGATAATTATTAATCAAACTACGCAAACCATATTAGTATATCTCTATCTAACATGCAATTTACGGTGTTTATCAATTGGTCTAAATGTGATGTTCATTTCTCAAATCCCATCAATTCACAATTCATCTAAATATTGGCCAAATATTTAAAAGCATTAGTTATTATAATAAACACTCAACACATAATCTCAATAAATTAAACAACACAATCTCATAAATAGATGCTTCAATAGACTAAATCATTGCCCTAGAAAAATGGGTTTAGCCACACATTGGGTAAAATCCAAATTTATAAATAATAAATTCAACAATTGAAAACATAAATTCGGAATTCACAAATTTGTTCAGTTAACACAATAAATCGAAATAAGGAAAAGAGATAAACTAGATTAGGAGAGCTTTTCTTTTTCAAGTTCTTTCCAATCCACCCTCTCTCCTCCTTCTTCCTCTTTCTCTCTTTCTTTCCAAATTTGTCTAAAAATCTCACCCTAGGTCTGGCTGCCCTCTTCCTTCCCTTTCTTTCCTTTTTAAACCTCAAATTCGTCCAATTATGGGGTCCCCCTAGTGCCACGCAGTCCAGCCCCCAATTCTGTCCAGGAATGCAATTTAAATGGCAAATATCAATTGGATCTTTGTATTTACAATTAATCAGACATTTAGCCATGGATGGAGAGTTTATTGCACTTCAGTCCAAATTTTGTTACAATTTAGTCCACCTTGGCAGAACGTGGTGCGCGGTCGTGCAGCAAGGCGCGCGATCGCGCACCTGCTTCTGCCAATGAAACTAGAAAATTTGGAAAATATTGATTGGGTCGCCTTTCTCTCATGTATTTTAGATTTATCCTTCTACTGTGATAATTCTTCATTTTAGTCCTGATTTTGTTGCATTTTGATCCACCATGTTCTTATGCTCCGGTCTCTTCCTTTTCGAGCCGAATTAATCCTTTTTTAGCCCAATTAACTTTCAAAAGTTAAAATTATCATTTTCTATACAAAACAACTAAAATACATCAAATTCAAAAGAAACTTGAGGATTAAACAAACAATTGAAGTTTAAAAGTAAATGATTTAGTGCGTGTTTTACGCACTTATCAACAACACAAACATCACTAACACCAACCTCTTCCCCATCTCTCTTCTAATATTTTCAAGGATTAAATAATTAAGCTCAATAACAGATCAAATCAGACACTTGGAGATCCTATGTCTTCGTTGCTGTTTATATAATGGAAAAACTGGGCGATGTAAGAGGTTCTTCTGCCACTTGTATGTTTGCAAGGCCATTGTTCCCACTTTATATGTATATTGCAAAAACTTTGTTATAGTATCTTTTGACTTCAAAAGGGAGGAATTTAGATAGATTCCACTCCCGGACTATGGACGTGGTGATGGTAATATTGCAAGAACTATAACTAAATTGATTAATCTGAAGGGATCTTTGGTTGTTGTCAATTTTTTAACAATTGATAGACTCGTTGAGATATGGGTGTTGAAAGACTATAATGACATGCAACACGAACACTGGATAAGAGAATTACCATCAAACACATCGTCCTCCTCTGGAAACATCTGGAGTACTTTTCTGAACGCGTTTCTGTTGCTGCTTTAGGTGATGCCTTATTCTTTGATTAGTAGAGTTATGGTGAACGTGCATTCATTCTTGATCTAAATACAAGCCGTATGGTTTACATGCTATGTCCTGGGCGAGATATTAATAAGAAATTTCGAAAAAATCAAATGGTCTTCCCTCATACACATACTTGCCTTTCCCTAAAAATTTTTGGCTATCCTGCTTCTGCTCTTCAACAAGACCTCATTGATCACTATTGTGGCACACTTCGAGTGCTTTATGTTTGCCTTCCAAAACATGCGAAGCAACATGGATGATCCAGCGCAGGTGGGACAATATAGAATTAAAAGACATTGCTTCGCAGATGTCAATCCGAAACCACCAAAAGTCCGACGAACACATTTGTAATGAATACTCCCCCAAGAACTTCATCTCTAATGACATATTTATGGGAGCTAAAGTGGGAGTATTGAGGAGAGGAGTGATGGACAGAGACAGGAGATGAAATGAGCTGATCAGTATAGGGGTGGGCGCGGGTGGGTTCGATCTGAGTTTCGCCCCAATCGGGACTGAACAAAAAATTTCGGATTTGTAATTTTCTAATCTGAACCGACCGAATTTAATTGTAGAATCGAATTGAATTTAAATCGAATTGAACGGTTCAGTTCGTTTATTGTTTAAACTTATTATTTTTTAAATTAAATTCTTATTTTAAAAATATTTATGCTAAATCTTAAAAGTATAAAACGACTTTATTTATTATAAAATAACATTATTTTCTTATAAAATATTGTTTTGATTCGATTCGAATTTTCAGTGTTGGAACTTAAATAGAACTGAAAATTTTGATATTGTTTGATTATATTTTGTTATTCTCAATAGTATAAAATAACTAAAAACTTACCTTCAATATATTCTCTTTAGAATATGATAATCTTTAGTTTGCCCCTAGGTTTATTAACTCAACCTGTCCCTAATCGGTTAAGTTCTACTATTTTATTTAACTGTTGACTCAAGTTGAGTGACAAAAGTACTATACTATTCTTTGTGATATTTAATGTATATGAAAGGACATAATTATTCTAAAAGAAAGAGAAGAAAAAAAAAGAGGAATAAATGAGGGAAGAAAAAGAAAAAAAAATAGAAAGAGAAAGAGATGAAGAAAGAAGCAGCAGCAAAAGAAACGAATAGGTTAAGGGAAAAAAATATTTTTTTATTAATTTAGCATTATAAATTATAATTTTATCTTTTGAAGTATTATAAAGAGTTAACGATGTAGAGGCGTAGGACTTGATTGTCATAATATCAAAGTGATGGAATAAAGATAACCCTAATTACCGCATATGGTTTCTCCTATTTCAATTCAATTGGGCTAGTAAATTGCAAAAGTTAGTTAGAAGAATTGTATATCTGTTTAATTTTAAAAATACAGTAGTTATAATATTTGACAAGTATCCATATAGAAACAAGTTAACTATATTTTATTCTAACAATAATAAAAAATTATCGATGTGAAATCATGATTGATTTTAATTTATTAAAATTTATCTTCTTTTTTTTTCTTGCTTCTCGTATTTTTTTATTACCTCATCTGTATACTTAATGATTTATAATTTATACACATGATTAACTATTCCTTTTACAAATCAAAATTGCTGAGACTAAGATTTTGTAAGCAAAACATTAGTTTAATCTGTCAATTTTGAACATGCTAAGAAAAAATTGATGCTGGTATAGTTGAATTGAATGATTTTTGAAAGTCAGAGGATTCAATAGATCGCTGTAGCAAACTAAAATTTATTAATTATATGGAAAAATTAATTTTATTACAATAAAATAATAATAAAAGCTGACAAGAAAGTAATAAATCATACTCCATGTCGATTTAAATTTATTCAATCAACCCTTTTTTTAACTTTCGGATCAATTCTTAACGAGGGTCTTCCACATGTCGCTCGCTGATGGCCTTAATTCTGTATATGGATCGTGCTGAGGAGGACTTGCTGTTTCAGATCTCTGCTGGTTAGCCGAGGCTGTGGAGATGCCTCCTGTTCCTGCTACATATGTATCCTGAGAAGGACTTGGTGCATATTTTGATGCGTTTGCCCATCCCACTACCACCATTGACAACATCAACATCACCAATGCCAACCTCTTTCCCATCTCTTCTACTATTTTTGAGGATCAAATTAAACTCAATAACAGATCGATTCAGACTCTTGAAGATCCTATATCTTGGTTGATGTTTTTATAGTGAAGAAACTGCTTCTGCAATGTGATAACATGGCGATGTAAGAGGTTTTATTGCCACTTGTATGTTGACAAAGCCATTGTTACCCACATCTTATGCGTATTTAACTGCGCCTATGTATCGTTCTTTCTTCTACAGTTTTTTCTCCTCGGCCCTCGTTGCCAATAGTGTTGATCAGTTGCCGTTAATGGTGTGTTTATATGGGCAGATTGGGTGCAATTCGTTGACCCAGTTTTCTTAAATAATATAGGTTCTTCTTTGGAAAAATATGATTAATATATTTTTAAAAGTAATGCTTGTATCTGTTACATCTTCATCACATAATTATTACATCATAAATTAATTCTCTAATTATGGTTTAAATATCAATTCTCTTTTACGATATATACAATGACTACATTTGGGTATTATTCAACAACAAATTTGTTTTAAAATATCAATTATTCAAAAAATTAATAAATAGTGACAGTATTACAAAGATTAAGCTCCAAAAATCGAAACACGTTTCAGTAAGTTTTTCGTCTATAGTTTAGTTAATTAAATTTTTATGTCAATCTTGGTCTTATTATATATTCACATAGTACGAATTTCGTTTGGGATATATTCACTATATTTGTTACTACTACTTCACAACTGTTGGTTAGTGTTTGTGCACAATGGTGTATATATTTCCATGATCAGTTATGTGTTTTATCTAGTGATTGAATCAGGCAGGTAGCCAGTTTCCAAAATTTGCTGATAAGAGCTTGTCTTTAATGCAGATGACTGTCCTTACAGTATATATTCTTATATGGAAGGGCTTACCTGGGAAATTTATCAAATTAATCTCCCTCTTGGGTTTCATTTTTTTTGACAGTTAATTTGGAAGCCTTCAATTTAGTGCCATAGAATAAAGAAATACATAATGGTATGCTTGCTATTTAATATTTAATGAAATATTTAATACTGATACCTACCCTATTTGTTGATAACTACCCTATTTGTTAATTGTATATCATCATTTTCTAAAGTTAACCTTACTACGTTCATTTAATACAATAAGAGATCTTTTTCAAGTCTGCTTGTGCTGCATTCCTTGCAATATACAATAAGAGATCTTTTTCAAGTGTCTTTTGGAAATCAGCACTACAATTTGCTCCATGGTCTATCAGCATTCTGCTTGACTACAAGAACACTGTATACAACACTGCAAGGGTGAGAAATGATGGTTCAAAATTACAATAAGGGCTGTCATGGCAGAAATGGTCTAACAAGGTTATATACACATTTCAAAATTTAGGTTAAAAACTTAACAGAGAATATATATAAAAACCCTTCATTTTCTGTTCTCTGTTTTGTCATCTTCTTACACAAGTTCATTTCAAGCATTACCTCACTGAATTTGTAACTGTTGAGGCTTACAAATGGATATGACTCCTTTTGTTTGCCGCAGAGAACCCAAATGTTGAATCAGTTTTGTTGAATTCGGGAAGAAAACTGCATACTTCATGCTCATGGGATTTTCTTGGATTAGAGAAAAATAATGTTATTCCTTCAAACTTGGCATAGAAGAGGGCTAGATTTGGTGAGGATACAATTATTGGAGCCCTTGATACAGGTGAGTTCTATATCCATCCAGTTTTTATGACTTCAATGAATTCTACTTGACAAATTTTATGCATTACATTATTGAAATTGTAGAACTTTGAATGAACTTTAAAATTGACTTCTTTCACAGGTTTGATTCCTTTTTAGATAAAATGTGCAGGTTTTCTTTCTTTTTTTTTACCACATTGTTATGCCTTTAGATTTCTTTTTCCACCTGTTATTTTAAATGGGTATTCTGTCGTAGTTGAAGATATTGACAAAGCAGCATACTTGGAATCAACTTCCAATTTTATACTAATCTCATATGGCGCTTGCTTTTGATTGCATGAACCAGCATACTTGAATCTTCATGTATATTATCGTGCTTTATTTGATGTTCTTCGTTCCATTTCCATGTTATTTCTCCTTCATGAAAATTGAGCTTTATTAACCTGAGACAATAAAAATTGTATCCTAGTTTGGTGGACCATTAGTTATTATTTTTATCTTAGCTGGGGTAGGCTTTCAATTTTTTTTTTTAGTAATTAGTTATTAAATATGTTTATTATATAACAAAAGACAACGAATTTGTGCTTAAATGAATTGGTTAATGATTCTAAACAAACAGAGTTCTTGGGTGTTTTTATTACCTTTTAAAATAATGCTACTTTAATTATAAAAAATAGAATATTAAAAAATTTATTGATATTCATACAAAAATAAAATGTATTTGTAATTGAAATTAAATTAATAAAAAATATTATAAATTATCAATATTTTTGTAATAAAATATTTGACAATAAAAGGCGATAACAAAAAATAGGGAGAATGTCCGATTCCTCTATAATTTTAGGGGTAATATCTCATTATTTCTCTATATTTTTTATAATGTCCATTTACTCCTCTGATTTATAAATTCTTTCAATTTTACAACCAAATTAGATGAACCAGCTGAATCGGTTTTTAAAAATTACAAAATGAATTTTATTTGTGAGAGTTCAAATATTAGACTATCATTAAACACAACAACACCCTTACCACTCTGGCAAATGAGATTTTATGTCGTATTATATAATTTTTAATACATATCACTTTTTAGATACATATATACTATATTTTATTTTTAAAATTTAAAAATAGATTTATAATCATTAAAATTTATAAAATTATTATGAAATATTACTAATGAAAACAATATAAAGTTTTATAATATTTTAAAATAACTATTAAATTTTATAATTTAATGATAATAATAATTTTAAATTCAAAATTAAATTTTATTTAATATATATATTATATATATGTGTGTGTGTTTTGAAAAGTACATTTATTAAAAATTTTATATCGTTATCTTAAGTAAAGCCATATTTTATGGTACTTATATGTTATTTTTGGTTTTTTTTTTATATATTGCTAAAATAAACAACTAAATTTAGTTTATTTGAGTATTCTACGCAAAGTAAGTTATTTAAAAATAGATTCAATTTGCATTTTTTTTAATTATTGATGAACAAGAATTTTAATTATGTTTTATTGTGTTTGGGTAGTATTATATTTTCTTTTCAAATTTTAGATTAAAATTAAACAATTCAAATGAGTTATAATACGTGAGTGCATGATGAATAAATAATTGGATAAATTAAATCGGTGTCAAACATAATTATGTGAAATGTAATAGATAATTTTTTTTAATATAATGTAATAGATAATTAAATATGCATAAGATGTGGGCAACGATGGCCTTGTAAAAATACAAGTGGCAAAAGAACCTCTTACATCGCCAAGTTATCGCAGTTTTAGCAGAGCGTCTCCATTATATAAACAGCAACTAAGACATAGTATCTTCATCGTGTCTGATTTGATCTGTTTTTGAGTTTAATTATTTGATCCTTGAAAATATAAGAAGAGAGATGGGGAAGAGGTTGGTGTTAGTGATGTTTGTGTTGTCAATAATGGTAGTAGGATGGGCAAATGCAGAAACGCCGACGCCGGATACAAATGCAGGAGGCATCTCCACAGCCTCGGCTAACCAGCAGGATGCTGGAAACGCAAGTCCTCAGAAGGATACAAATGCAGAGATGCCCTCATCACCCAGCATCTGGTCCTTCTTTACTAAGAACTGATCCCAAAGTTAAGAAAGGATTAATTGAATAAATTTATATATCATGATGGAGAATGCATGATATATTACTTTCATGTCGGTTATATATTAAGTTTTGATTTTTCTTTTTATTTTAATAATTTCTTTTCGATATCATTTAATGACTTGATTTTGTTAGATTTTTTCTTTTTTTGTATTTTTACAGCGACCTATCGAATCCTCCCATTTTTACGAATCTTTCAACTCTCAATTTCATTTATTTCTGCAAATCTTTATAAAGATGAAAGTTCAAAGTAGACAACTCAGAAAGGGGTGAATTGGATATTAAAAAAATTAACAAACTACCATGCAATCGAACTTCAATAACACACAATTCAACAAACTGCTGCAATCTTGTATACTACAAGCATGTGTGAGCAAATATGTTCAATAATTATTTATATATAAAAAAAGATATGAGAGAATGAGATCAAACCAATATATTTATGTGGTATAAACGTACCCTGGCCTATGTTCATGCCTTCGACCTATTAATCATGCTTAAGGATTTACTAAATTCGGTCTTCTATCTTTAAACAGCTCAAATAATTAACTTATTATATATTTTATATGCATACAAATATTTTAAAATACATTTGATAGTGTATGAAAATTATAAATAAAATGGTATTATAAGGAGACATATCCCAAATAAAAAGGTATATGTATTCTTATAAATAGAGGTTATATTTTGGACATTATATATGAGAGAAAAATTGAGAATGTTATCAACTTTATATTGTTTAAGAATTCTATATTTGAAAGTGTATCTTTATAGAACCAATAACTATTGTATCTTGGAAGGAATACTGTTATAGAAACTTATTTTGCACAGGGACATTGTCCTAGAGGGGCAGAAATTTTCTTAATGACAATATATTTATGCTGTCTTGGCTATGAGTATCAAGTGTTAATCATTATATCATTAATTCTATATTAAAATTATCCAACATAACTTTCAGATGACAATTAAATCTTTATAATATAAGTGAACTTTAGGGTGTCACTCAAAACTTGTAACAAATGAATTTGAATAAGTGTTAGTTAAACTCAATAAAGAGATTACATATTTTTTGACACTTTTAAAATGTTTACAAGATAAATTTGATGTAGTTTGATCTATATCAATATAAACTCCTAACTCTCTCATAAAGTAAATATTAATTTAAGATTAGAGCGCATTTGAAATGAAATATATAATAAATTTTACATCTGCACTGACAATTCTTAGTTTTGGTCAGTTTATATATGTGAATTATTTGTATGAAAATAATTATGGTTATGGGATGAGAAAGACTTGATTTCGGATAATCTGGTTAAGTTCGAGTTTTGCCAAAATTAGAGAAGATCAAATAAATTTTAATTTTTGTTTCTTAAAACCAAACTGGACTGAATAAAAGCTAAAATGGATTGATCATTTCGGTTTTAATTTTTTTTTTTTTAAATTTTTAATGAAGAGACATATAATAAAGAAGAGAAAAATAGGAAAGAGATTTTTCGAATTACAAGATAAAAATGGTTAAAAAATATAAAACAACTTGATTAATGAATATAAAATATTTATTATATTTTATCGTTCATTTTACATTATCAACATACCTATGATTTAAGAGCTAATAATTAATGTAAAAATATGTGTAAAAAAAATTCTGTTAATTATATATATATATATATATATAATTTATACTGCGTAATTGAAGACTGTTACAATAATTTATTATTATTATTTTTTAAAGATTTTAAAAATTGTCTTCTTATAAATTTAAGTACGACTATAAATTGTCTTCTCATAAATTTCATTATTATTAAGTTTCAATAAAAACATTCTTCTTATCATAGAAAAAAGGAGAATTATTTTTAACATTCCAAAACATGTCAAAAGAGAATGATTTTTAATATGTTCTAAAATAGTATTTAAAATGCTTTATAACTGTCTTAAATGTATAATATTTCAGTAGTATTTCTTTTAGATTTTGTCACATTTACTTGTTGTCTTATAACTAAAAATATGTGATTTCTTCTCCAAAAAATTCAAGAAATACAATGAAAATGAATCTTAAAAAATACTAGAACATGAGTTAATGATTAAAAAAAATATTTTGTGCACATAAAAACAATTTTCAACCAATTCAAAAATACAGCTACAATATAATTGATCATTCACCTAAATTGTGTACCTTAAATTCTTTAATATTCTCTTTATTTTACTCAAGCGGTTCATTATATATAATGCATCCTTTATTCGTATTTTTATTTTAGATATTCTTTTGATCTTTAAATTACATTCAAATCTCCATGCTATAAATAACTTAGAAGAAGAATTTGATTAATAAAAAATTTCAATATTTGTTATATATCAAAACAAAGAATTAACTAAACTAGACCCATTTTGTATAGTTATATCTGCTCAAATGCAATTATTGTATATATCGTGAAAAAACATGGATATTAAACGACAATTTGAGATTTAATTTATGATTTTTAATGTGTAATCATTGTAAAATAAAAATTTTAATACTAAATATAAGTGAGCGATAAATAAATAATTAGATAAAACAAATATAAGTTAATGATAAATAAAGAGAGAACGCTCAATGACCACTTATTATTTGGCTTAATACCATACCAACTCTCGTTGTTTTAAAAATACCCTATCATCTCCTGTGTTACTTTCGTCAATAAAAATCGTTCGTTTTTTAATATAATTACTTATTTACTTTTTTAATTACGTCAAAAATTTGCAGAAGTTGAATGTACTTTGGAATGAGAAAAAATCACGTAACTTTTTGTTGGACCATAATTTCTTATCAGGAACAAATGAGGTGATGAGTCTTCTAACCTTCACATTCGGCTGGAGTAGAGGTGGCAAAATGGGCCGATCGGCCCGAGCACAGCACAGCCTGACCCAAGCACAGTATGATCTGACACGACACGACACAACACTATTCATGAGTTGGGTCGAGAAAAAAAGCCCGTAGGTCGTGCCGTGCCATACCGTAAACAGTATTTGTGCTGTGATAGGCCAAAAAAAATATACGAGTTACTATTCAACTATGAACATTAAATTTTAGTTACTATTCATATGTACAGTGTACTATTCACTATCAACAGTGATACTATACAATCCAAGTAGGCTACATTTTGATGAGCTGAGTCGACATGGCACGAACAATAATTATGCCGTAGGCTAGACTACACTTATATATTTTACTATGCGTACTGTGTCAGCCCAGCCCAAAAACTCGCATGTGCTCATTTTTCATGGGTCGTGTTGGCTTGACACGGCTCATTTGCCACCTCTAGGCTGAAGTTAAGCCTATCTCATGTTCTACTTGTTTCTTGGATATAAGACAAATAGACCAATTTATTGAAAATTTGTAATAGGCATTTCTCAAGTATGACATAACAATGAGCCCAATAACGCAGACATACCCAATTTAGCCCAATAAAAAAAATTACTTTAGTTATCTCATTTAAGATTATTAAAATATAATATATGAATTATATTTAATTAGGATCTTACTAAGATTAGTATTCCAAAAGGGCTAAGGAATGAGTAAGTATATTAAAAGGAAAAAAGAAAAGGGAAAGGAACTATTTCTTTTCACAAAATTTAAAAATTATTAATTAATATTAAGTAATAAAATTTGATATCAACACTTTTTATTAATATTACTTTCTTTTATAATTTATAAATAAATAATAAACATACTATTTATTATTAATAAAATATAATTTAATATTAATCCAACCAAAATTCATTAACCCAAATTAAAAAGCAACTAAGCAATTGCACCTTCCTATCAATTACCACCACCGCCACCACCTTAGATCCTCCAAACCATCATTTTATTTTTATTTATTTATCAATATAATTCAGTAATAACAATGGCTGATACTTAAAGACTTCTCTTGTTTTTTATTAATCATTTTTTTCCTGCTCAGATTCAATTTAAGAAATGATTCTTCACTTTGTTGTTCACCTCTTTGTCTCTCAAAATCACTAGAAAGGGAAAGCTCCAAGAGGAGTGAAGAACTAGCTCAATTAAATTTTATCATTGCTACTCATGAGAATGAGTTTCCATTTTTGAAAATTTTCTTAACAAACAATCCTGGGTGGAATGGTAAAATATATTCAGATATATCTTCTCTTAATCAACTTGAACGTGAAGCCTTAGTGGTTGTTGCAGTAGCTTTTAATGATTTTAAGATGGTGGACACTGTAAAATATAAAGATATTAATGATGATGAGGAGGACCAGAGTGAAGGAGATGAAGGTGGAGGTGGAGGAGAATGATAATGATAATGAGGATGAGGATGTTGAATTATAAACTTAATATAGAATATTGACTTGTCTAAATTGGTGTACTAGATTTAGTAAACATTGGTGTATTACATTTGGTAAACATTGGTGTACTACATTGGTAACATTGGTGTACTAAGATATGGTAAACATTGGTGTTCTAGATAAAGTCAATGTTGGTGTTTTACATAAAAACTAAATCAATGGTTTAGAATGATTTGCTTCAAGTACTCCTCCCCCTTAAGGTTTTAAAATTAAGTTAGAAATAAAGCTTGAGTCCTTGTTCAAGTATTTGAGAGTGTTTGTTTATTTATTATAAATTTGTGTGAGAAATAAATATATTTGTGTGTTTTTGAGTCATTACAAAATTCTTATTTTCAACAGAAGATGACAATGAAAGAAATAACGGAGATTAAGAAGAGTTGCACATTATTATCATTAATATTATTATTATTATTATTATTATTATTATGTTCTTAAATATTTTTTAAGAATTTATTTAATTAATTAAGTTGTACTAAGTACTTTTAATTATTTTTTAATTATCTTAATTAATTATCTCAAATATATGTGGAATGTTTTTATATAATTTAAATGGAGTATATATGTTAGAGCTTTTAACTTGAAAAAGAAGGTAAATTAATTATTATTATTTTTATGAATCATTAACTAACTATCTCAATGCGTTCACTATCACTCATGCTACACTAAAATTGGCACCAAGAAGTACACTAAAATTGAAAATATTAGAAACAAAAAATCACAAATCTTAGATAATAAAATTCATAAGCTACAAGACGTTAGTCAAGAACTAGCTTCATTAAATTTTATCATTGCTGCTCATGAGAATGAGCTTCCATTTGTGAAAACTTTCTTAACAAACAATCCTGGGTGGAATGGTAAAATATATCCAGATATATCTTCTCTTAATCCACTTGAACGTGAAGCATTAGTGGTTGCTGCACGAGTTTTTAATGATTTTATGATGGTGAACACTGTAAAATATGAAGATATTAATAATGATGAGGAAGACCAAAATGAAGGAGATGATAATGAAAATGAGGATAAGGATGAAGATGAAGATGAGGATGAGGATGACAATGATGAAAATGACGGAGATTAAGAAGAGTTGCATATTATTATTATTATTATTATTATGTTTTTAAATATATTTTTACGTGCAAAAAACTTATTGCGTGTAAATTAAACGAACGCAAGTGCACGTGTCGCAAGCAAGTAATATAATGATAAGAAGATGCCGATCCCATGAAGAATGCAATCCTATAACTACCGAAGGTGATTAAATTACGAATTTATCTAAAGAAATCGAAACAATTTTGATTGATAAAATTAAAATTAATAATTAAACAAAATACTTAAGAATTCAAATAATAAAAATGTCTAGGGCTAATGATTTATCGTATTTGGTGGCATTCACTTCTTCAATTGATGTTGTTCTAATTTAAAGCATGTGTTCCTAGTTAATTATCCTAATTTATTCGATTGTATCTTTCGAGATCATTCGAGTCTATTTCGCATCTAAAACTTTACTATATCTCTATATGAAATTAATTAAACGGAAATGCATTACAAATGGTGATAATTTCTAATCAAACTACGCAAATCATATTAGTATATCTCTATCTAACATGCAATTTACCATGTTTATCACATGGTCTAAATATGACGTTCATTTCTCAAATTCCATCAATCCACAATTCATCCAAATATTGGCCAAATATCCAAAAGCATTAATTATCATAATAAACACTCAACACACAATCTCAAATCAATTGAATAATACAATCTTAGAAATGGATACTTCAAATAGATTAAATCATTGCCCTAGAAAATGGGTTTAGCCACACATTGGGTAGAATTCAAATTTACAAATCATAGATTCAACAATTAATAACATGAATTCGAAATTCACAAATTTGTTCAATTCACAACAATAAATTGAAATAAAGGGAAAGAGATAAACTAGAATAGGAGAGTTTTTCATCTAAATTTGAATTTGATGTTTCTCCCAAATTCTTCTTCAATCTCTTCTTCTTCTCCTCTTCTTTCTCTCTCTTTTCCTTCTCAAATCTATCCCAAGAAATGACCAACCCCTTTTTCCTTCCTTTCTCTCTCTCTTTAAATCCAAAATTCGACCATTGTTAGGGGGGAGGAGGGGCAAGGCGCCGCGCAGTCGCGAGCCTTAATGGCACGGCCGCGCACTTGATTCTGCTCAGAAATGTCCAGAAATTCAATTTAACTGGTAAATATCAATTGAGTCTCTGTACTTATGATTAACCAGACATTAAGCTGTAGGTTTGGACTTTATTGCACTTTAGTCCTGGTTTTGTTGCACTTTAGTCCACTTGGGCAGAACGCAGTGCGCGGTCGCGCAGCAAGGCGCTCGCACCTACTTCTGCCAACGAAGTTAGAAAATTCAGAAAATATCAATTGTTACATTTTGGTCCTAATATTGTTATTTATTCTTCTACTGTGATAGTTCTTTATTTTAGTCCTAATATTGTTACATTTTGGTCCACCCTATTCTTATGCTCCGGTCTTTTCCTTTTCGAGCCGAATTAATTCTTTTTTAGCTCAATTAATTTTCAAAAGTTAAATTTATCATTTTTTATACAAAACAACCAAAATACATCAAATCCAACATAAACTTAAGGATTAATCAAACAATTGAAGTTTAAAAGTAAATGATTAGTGCGTATTTTACGCACTTATCAATGAGGATGAGGATGACAATAAAGGAAATGACGGAGATTAAGGAGAGTTGCATATTATTATTATTATTTTTATTATGTTCTTAAATATATTTTTTAAGAATTTATTTATTTAATTAAGTTGTATTACATACTTTTAATTAATTATCTTAATTAATTATCTCAAATATATGTGGAATGTTTTTATATAATTCAAATGGAGTATATATGTTAGATATATAATGGTCTTTTATATTAAATATATTGAAGCATTATAAAATTTTGTTATTTTTAAAATAAATAATTATTGCATCGTAAAATATAAAAAATGTTTTAAAAAACCATATAATCCAATATTACTTTGTTTTCATCCCTTGTAAAGAAGAAGATTGAATGTAAATTTAGAAAACATTATTGATCATGAATTCTAACATTGTTTATTAAACATAATTAAAATGATACTTTTATTATTTATTATTTAATAAATAATAAATAATGGCATCATATTAGTTATTCTTTTAATCTAAATACTAAATATGATACTATTAAACAGATATCATATATAGAATATATACGGGCAAAAGAAAAAATAATATCCATTACTACTTTGGTCGTTAATGCACTTGCAGCAGACCACGTAAGTTTTGGCTTTTATTTCAATGGTAACTAAAAAAAATTACATTGGCAAATTTTTTAAACCCCAAAATAACCTAATATCCATATTATTTATTTATTTACTATTTAATCAGAATATACCAATAAGATTTATTAAAAGTACGTTTTACCTAAAAAATAAACTTTATCTATTATTAATCTAGTAATATAGCAATACGTATACCTAGTGTTGTAAACAAACCTAATTAAGTGGCTTTATCTCTTTTGCTTCTTAGATATATGAACCGTTTAAGCCGCCTCCATTGATCATCGCAGACTTTTGGCCTATTATTCTGTATTTGTATACAGCAAATATATATAATATTATCCTACAGTGATACATATATTTCGGGTATCGGATCATAAGAATTATGAGCAAGATCAGAAGCCAACAACAGACATCCGCAGAGAAGGTGCGTTTAATTTATTTCTTCTGTTCTGACGTACTGCTGAAGTCGTTAACTAATGTTTAGTTATTCATATATGAGAAATTTGTTTATTTTATTTTTATTGGTATTGATGATATATCCGCTAACCAGGATGATGATTTAATCAGTCGACTTCCAGACGACATTGTTGTTGAGGTTATCAATAGGTTAGGTAATATTACTGAAGCTGCAAGGACTAGTGTGCTTTCTAGCAGATGGAGAGATTTATGGACTTTTAGCAATAACCTTAACTTGGATCCTCCGAAGAATATTTGCAAGTCTTTGGAAGAAATACGAGAGTCGAGGCCTAACTACATTAATTGGGTTCATAAAGTGTTAGAATTGCATAGGGCCTCAACTATAAATATCTTCAGAATACATTATGACTTGTATCATCCTCATACAGATGTACTTACTAATTGGATTCACAAAGCGATATCAAAGCGTGGAGGCGTTCAGCATTTCGAGTTGAGGTTAAATCTTCAAGGAGCCGATAAGTATCCAAAATATATATTTCCACAAGAGTGTTATGATATCCTGAAAAGCCCTCATCATGATCATGGTTTATCCTTTATAAGTTCATTGAAATCTCTTTCTTTAACTGATGTAAATATTACGGGTGAGATTCTTCATTTTTTTGTATACAAATGTCCTCTTCTCGAGAGATTACGTGTTGCTCATTCATGTGCACCGGAATTTGCCTTAAGGATTGTTGGACCATCAATCCGATTGAAGTACATTGAGTTCGACTGTTGCTTCTCTATTAGAGAAGTTGAAATTTCTGTCCCAAGTCTTCTGTCATTTAAATTTTATGGATCGGACATCATCAGTTTAAAAGTTGGAAACGTTCCCCAGCTTGTTGATGTATCAATTGGTGGGAACTGCAATGCTCGACTAAAGAATTACATTGAACCCATCATAAACTATCTCCCACAGCTCCACACTCTTGAGTTCCGCTTGCTCCTGTACTCTCATCCTACGGTAAACAGTTAGCTAGCTAGCACTGCTAGTGAAGCTAGTGCTATAATTAAATTTATTTATATACTCACGTTAACTTTATCTCATTATTCTTTTATTATATATCTTTTTCAGGACGATTCAGAATTTCCATTTTGTGAATTACCTAATCTGAGACACTTAATATTTTGGGTGGGTGGAAATGATGATCACAGTCTGTTGGGATTGACTCGCATGATACAGGCATGCCCCTCCCCTGGAGAAGTTTACACTGAAGGTACGTGGGTAGGTAGCATTGGAAATTGAAAGAATTATATGATCGATCATAATTATATTCATTGTCAATGTCATAATGTCTCATGTAACCAATTAATTTGTTATTTCTTTCATTGATTCATTGTTGTTGCAGTTGGTACATTTTAACCGTAATGATGTTCGAAGAAGAAAAATAAAGGAGTTCCCTAGATGTGCTGATCATCAACATCGACATCTGAAGGTGGTAGAATTTCTTGGATTTGCTGGGCGTCCATTGGATCTTGAACTCGCTTTCTATTTTCTTGAAAACGCAGTGATGCTAGAGAAAATGATCGTCGATCCTATCTTCCCATTTTCTCTGGGATGCCATTTTGAGTTGACTGATACCAAGAAAAAAGAAGCGGCTAGAATAAATGCCCAGAAATATTTACAGGAAAAGATACCTCAAGGGGTTGAATTTGTAATTTGCTAAATTAATTAATAACTTTCTAGTTTCATAATATAATTAATTATAATGATATTTTGTTCAATTTTAATTTTTTTATTTATCATGTTTTATAACTATATTTTAAGAACATGTGCAATTATGATTTTCAGTCTTGCATGCTCAAGGACTTAGTGATTGAGAGTCTCCTTTACGTTAATAAAAAAGGTATTATTTAGTTTATATTTGTGTAGGAGATGCATGATTATATATAGAGTTCAATTAGCTGTGCATATATATTATTGTCATTTGTTTCTTTTGATAAGCCACCAAAACATTAGCACCTTATAAAACAAGGAGAAAACTTAAAATAGTCTAATGGCATCACATATGTCTTTATGAGCAGGCCCGACAAAAACCTTGTATAACGTCTTCGATTTCTCGATAAAGAGAAATATGATCAACAGTGATTCGAATGTATATGGAAATAATTTATTTTTTTATACTTCATACTATACTATTAGATAATGTTCATAAATCTCATGATAAGTATCCAAAGATTCATAGTGAACTTCAATGAAAGCTTCTTTTGAAGCAATAACGCATTGATCATAAGCTCCAATTGGATCATAGAAATTACAAACAAAAAAAAAGAGTTCTTTCGTATACTTATAACTATTATCCTCAATTCTTTCAAACTTCATAGTTTCTTAGATTATATGAATTATACCTATTTACATAAATAATTCAACGATTCTTCGCTCATTAATATATAAAATCCAATAAATGACAAAGTGAAGAGTTTCTCTTTTGAAACAGTGTATAGGCATTTTCTTTTTAGAGCATTTCTTAAATCTAATCAGAATAGAAAGAAAAAAAAGTGATTATTAAGAAAGAAAAGAAGTCTTTAATTATCTGCCACTATTTTACCGAATTATGTCAATAAATAAAAATAAAACTGAAAGGATAATTTGGAGGATGTGAGATGGTTATGGTGGTGATTGATGGGGAGGTGCGGCTGCTTGACTGCTTGATAATTTAGGGTTTGTAAATTTTTGTTGAATTAATATTAAATTATATTTAATTGATAATAAAATAATATAAAAGAATAATATTACTAAAAGTTTATATTATTTTTTCTCATTCCAAAATATATGTGTGTGTATATATATATATATGTATATTTTTAGTTCTATATATTTTTGACGTTTTCAGAAGGGTAAATAGATAATTATACTAAAATTAACTGTTTTTAGTAGCAGAAATAACATGAGGGTGATGGAATATTTTTTAAAATAAGCAGGGATATCAGAACAATCTTCCCATAAATAAATAATATTAGATAAAAAAAAAATGTTAAACACAATTACCTGACAGAGACGTAATAGATACAACCATACTTTTAAAAAAAATTAATAATATATTTTGTACAGAACAAATATGTGAGAAAACTGGGTCAACGAAATGCACCCAATCTGCCCATATATCATATCATTGATCGTAATTCAAACCTATTGGCAACGAGGGCTGAGGAGAAAACCCCGTACAAGAAAGAACGATATATACGCAGTTAAATGTGCATAAGACGTTGGTAACAACGGCCTTGTCAACATACAAGTGGCAAAAGAACCTCTTACTTCGCCATGTTATCACATTTCAGCAGCAGTTTCTTCACTATATAAACAGCAACTAAGACATAGGATCTTCAAGAGTCTGAATTGATCTGTTATTGAGTTTAATTTGATCCTTGAAACAATAGACGAGATGGGAAAGAGGTTGGCATTGGTGATGTTGGTGTTGTCAATGGTGGTAATGGGATGGGCAAACGCATCAGAATATGCAGCAAGTCGTCCTCAGGATACATATGCATCAAGTCCTCAGGACGCATATGGAGCAGGAACAGGAGCCTCGGCTAACCAGCAGGGAGCTAAAACAGCAAGTCCTCATCACGATCCATATACAGAATTAAGGCCATCAGCGGGAGACATGTGGAAGACCCTTGTTAAGAATTGATCCGAAAGTTAGAAAAGGATTAATTGAATAAATTTAAATCATCGTGGAGTATGATTTATCGTTTTCATGTTAGTTTATATAATAAATTTGATTATTCTTTTTGTTGTAATAAAATAAATTTTCCCACATAATTTACAACTTTTTATTTTGCAAGACGTTTTGGTATTTGCACAGTGATCTATTGAATCCTCTGACTTTCAAAAAAATTCAACTATACCAGTATCAATTATCAAAATGAAAGACTAAGGTATATAATAATATCTCTCAACGTGTTTCAATTCTCAATTAAAATTCCAAACTAGAATCTAATATTACAGTTTATATATTTGTAAGTAAGAATCTTCTTCTTTAGTTCCCAATCATCAGTAAAATTCGCTGTCAAACAGAAATACACATCAGAACTTGCAAGTTCCCTTTTTCTTCATTTCAAGTATGAAATATTTGAGTTCTAAACAAGTTCAATGATGTAATCCCGCTTCTAATATATCATCGTTCGGCTGTATTCTAAGTTGTTCAATATACGATCCATCGTTGTTGTTCTTGATCTCATACTTGGGCATGTTTTCAAGCGATTGTTGAGAGGTGTGGTTCCGATTCTACTTGAACCATCTCATTCCTGCAATGCTTACAAAACGCCCATTCTGTTCCATCTACTTTTTTATATTTTGCGAAGTCTTGACACCAACTGTCTTCGCTTTGCGCCTGAAGAATTAATCCTTTGGGTTCTCCATATCATTGTCTAATCATTTGTTTTATATTCAAACTAATATTTTGTTCTCTTGTCTAAGTGAACTCCTGTAAACATGTGGAGAAATCACAGAAAAAATAATATATAGTAAAAGCAAATTGGAAAATTTCGGTTCTCAGCCTTAAGGTTTGATCAAATACCCACAGTATATCTGCACACGATTTTCATAGGAAGCAGTTTAAATATTTGTTATCCATTCTTAATTTTCACAGGAAACAACTAACAAAACCTTTCTTCGATGGAAGTTTGATCTCTTACAAATGAGCCTAACTATTTCAAATCCTTGAGGTTCCATTGTTTATAAACAACCAAGAAAATTCATTATATAAACTTCTTTATTCTTATGTGTAGTTCTACTTTCAACCATCTAAAATCAGATCCCAGACCCCAATCTTTTCAAGTTGTAATTTAAAATTTTCTGACCCTGTTGGGTGGTACGCTTTTCAACATCAATTATTGAGCTCAATTCTTTTACAAGGATAGCGTTAAACAAATATTTGTCAGAGAATTTCTGGTATGCTCAATGAAAAAACATATATTTTTAATTGCACCGCCCGAAGGAATACCAAACAGATGTATATGTTTTCTTTCTTTAATAAAATACTAGAGAAACAAAGACTTTGATCAGATTAAATCGGCATTTAAAATATAGATAGTAGGGAAATATTCCTTTCCCCATTAGCTCCCTAATCTTTTAAAACAAGTTAAGACCCTGTTGCTCCCATAAATTTTATTATGAATGAATTCTTTTCAATAAAATTTGAAAACTTGTATCAAACACGTAAATGATATTTATTTATATTTTAAAATTCGCATTAAAAATAAAAATTATTTATTATTATGAATATTTTAAATTATTTATACTTAGAAACATAATTTAGAAAATTATATATATAATTATTAATATTTTCAAATATAAATATTAAACATAAAAAAAATACTATACTTGATCTTAGTTTTCTTTAATTGATAAGTAGAGGTGGTAATTTTTAACACGACCTATCAACTTGACGCAAACACAAATACGAAGTTAGTAGGTTTGGGTTAATTTAAAATAATATGATTAATAAATAGATCATAATAATATGACAAGTAATGAGTAGATCGGGTTCGGATTTAAAAATCTTAACATATAAATTGTTTATAGTACAATTAACTATTTGAATTATTATTATATAATAAATTATTTATAATTTAATATACTTATTTTATATTTTTTATATTATCTAAATATATTTTTAATATTTTAAAGTATTTAGTAGTATTTAATATCAAAATTATTAGCATTTACTCAAGTAATATTATAAATATTTTAGAATATATTAGAATATATAAAAAAAAATATATTAAACATACAGGTGACAAGATTATTAAATGAATAATTCGTTTGATAAATCGGTCAAATTAATTTAACATAGGTCGAGTTTAGATTAATTTAAAATATTTTCTTACATTTTAAATAGCGCAATATTTTCTTGCAGAGAAGTTTATCAACAAAACATTTTTCAGATTACATTTCGATCGAACTCGATTTCATTACCCAGAAAAAAATAATGAATGGTGACAAAACTCTAACATCTAAATTCCTCAGCTTAATTTTCCCTCGTTAATTATATATACATATATGTGTGTGTGCAGAAATTTTCATGGTCAGCGGCAAAAGAAAGTTACATATATATATATATTACAACTTGAAATATTATAATAAAATTTTGGAGTGGTATTGTTGCAAAAAGCTTTTATATTACAAGTTGAATAAAAAGAAAGAAAATGATCAGCACATACGCGGAACCTAATCGGATTTCATTCAGTTGACTTTGTTAAGAGTGAGAATTTCAAATCTTATATCTATACATTAGGCTTATTTGTAAAAGACGAGTAGTGATCAATAAGGGGACAAGGATTCGAAGTCACTTTGCTTCACAGACAGGAGTTTTTAGGTAATTATTTCGGCTCATATACCAAGCTAGTTCTTCAATAAATTTCCCATGTTATGTGATAAGTTATTCACTTTCGTGATCTTTACTAAATGCTTTGCTGAGGTTTCCTTTCTTTTGAGAAGTTTTTTTTTATAAAAGTACGTATTTTCTAAATTAATCCCGGAAGATGTCGAAGGTGCAATTTTGATTTGCTAAATTCGTACACTAAAATCAGGTTTGAAGCATCGATCCTGCTCATGGAGCTGTCTTGGTCTCTGCCTAGCGGAGATTTTTCCCTTTCTGAAGGAAAATTACCCTCAAACTCAAGCACCGATGGTGAATTTGCCCCACCCGAGCGCCATGAACAGGTACTCTATATCTCAACGCAGATCTAAGGACAAAAAAGATTGTTAATAAAAGCGATAAATAGACCTAGATGATGTACTTCTGTTTGAATTTTCTTGTACATGTGAAGGCTTGGAAACTTTAATTATTAACGGGTCAATCCAAGATAAAATCATGTATATATGTAGAACAGAGGAGAAATGCTACTTACATAAATCAAATTCATTAGAATTTCGGCCCAATTGACCCAGTTTATCTTCTTAACTTCAAAAATAAATTGTACCTGTGTTATCATGAGGTGAGTCCAGATTGGGCCTAAAATCCCAAGGGCACCTGGGTCAATGAGTCAAGGAGAACGGCCTACATCTTAATTCCTATAAAAACATTAGATGAATGGCTATCCATCAAATGGACGTAGGCTGATCCCCAATAGTTCAAAGTAGTTATTCTCTTACTCTTTTTTTGTTTGATTTTAGTGTTGATTTAAGAATTTCATACTAATTAATCTTTAGGATTTCTTTGACCAACATGCATAAGATATATAAACATTACTATAAAAACACATAATATATTTTTCCTCTGAGATGTTTTCCTCATATCATATTGGTTATACTTTAGTTTTTCCCTTCCTTTCACTGCGTACCAGGCAGCTCATAAGCTGAATTGACGAAATTACATGCTTAATATCACCGATTGGAACATTTTTTGGCCCTCTCTAATTAACACTTAAAAAATCTGCCTGTCAATATCTTAGATTTGCTTTTATTACAGGAGATTACTCAGATCATAGAACAAAATGTTAGTTGTGAACCCAATGATAAGACACTAGCTACTCCAAATTCAGAGAATAAGGCTTCCCGTACTCGGCGAAGGAAATTGGTATCAAAGGTTTGGGAAGACTTCACAAAGGATATAGGAGAAGATGGAAAGGAAAAGGCGACATGTAAACATTGTAGGAAGAAGTTGGTAGGTTCAAGCAAGAGTGGAACCTCTCACCTTAAGAATCATTTGCAGAGATGTCCAGGTAAAAAACACAAAGAAAAATCTACGATTGATCGAGAATTGAACAAGTTGAACATGGCGCGAATGATTTTTAACGATGGGGTTACATCAATAAAATTCTTGAAGACTGACATACTCCATGTTTACAAAGAAGAGAAGGAAAAACTCCGTACATATTTGGATCAGCTCTCTTGTCGCTTTAGTTTGTCAATTAATCGGGTAATGAATCATTTTGATGAATATATATGTTTGATGGTTCACTTTATTGATGATAACTGGGAACTGAAGAAGAAGATTCTTAGTTTCAAATACAGATACGAGTGGAATGACAATTTCTTCGTAACTTTGAAAAGTTTGCTTTCTGATTGGAGCATCGATAAGAATATATGCTCTATCGTCGCACATGAAAATGACTATAATCATTCATTTGAAGGTTCAGTACCTTTCGCCGGGGAGTTGTTTCACGTCCGTTGCTTATCATCTTTTCTCGACGGTATTCTCAACGATATAATCTTATTTGTGAGCTTGCGGGATCCGGTAAGGGATTGTTTTGATTACGTCCGTAAGACTCCTGAAAATGAACACAAGTTCCAAATAGCAGTTGATAAAGCTATCTCCAAGGGCAAGAAAGTGACTTCTCATTGTGTTCCTACACCTTGGCTTTGCGACTTCAAACTGCTTGAGTGGACGATGGGAGCTAAAGAAGCATTTTCTGAGCTAGAGAAGATCGATCCCGATTTCGAATCAATAAATTTAGTGGAATATAACTGGGATACAGCAACAAATATGTTCGAGTTTTTGAAAGAATTATATGATGTTGCTCGTGGCCTCTCTGCATGTCAACATGCCACAATGAACATGTATTTCTCTGATGTTTGCAACATGTTTCTTAAATTGTTAGAATTCCGAAAGAGTGGCAATCGTGATGTCAGTCCAATTGCCGGAATTTCTGTAGCGGTGTTTATCGAGGCATATTGGAGAAAATATAGTCTGTTCTTGGCTACTGCAGCAGTTCTAGACCCGCGACTCAAATTGGATATCGTAAAACTCCATTATAAAGAGATTTACGATAGCGAAGGTGAGTCTCACCTCTTGAAAATCATTGATGAGATTAACGACGTTTACAATGAATATGCAAAAGGTCCCAGCACATCTTCGTCATCAAACCAGTCGACAGCATCAGAACTTGATCGATATTTGAAAGATCCTGTAATTTCTTTGGTCGAAGAGTTTGATATATTAGCTTGGTGGCGTCTTAATGCTCCAAATTTTCCGACACTAGCAAGGATGGCTCGTGATTTCCTACCAATACCTATTTCAACTTCTGTCTTGGAGGATGAAGTTTATAAAATTATTTATTCCCGAGACCTGGATTCTGATATGAAAGAGGCTTTGATGTGCTCAAAAAGTTGGTAGGAAAACTTTGGCACATATGACATTTTTCTCTCTTTTTCAATAATTATCCAACAATAATTATTACTATTAATAAAATCTTCTGGAGGTGATAGAAGAAACTTGGATTTTATTTCCTATTCCCGTTAAAATTTTTGCAGAAATTTAAATTATATTAATTTATTATTAAGAGAAAATTGTCAGGCAACTCATATATACTGATTTCTCGTTTATTATTGTCTTGTTTGCTACACTTAATACCCATATTATCACTGGTACATGCTCCCTCAAGCTCAAGTCCCAATAAAAATTAGATCTATGGTAGTTAATTATGTTATTTATATTTGTTATTGTAGTATTGAATGATTTGACTGTTAATGTAAGTAATTGATAAATACGTAAAATATGCGTTAATCATTTACTTTTAAATTTTAATTATTTTAATTATTTTAGAAAGAAATTAATAGATTTGACTATTCGAAATAAATTTGATTCAAAAAGGATGAATTTGTCTAAAAAAGAAAGACATTTGGAGATCAAAGTACAAGAGATAAACGGACTAAAATGCAACAAAATGAAGATCAAACTGCAAATATACTAACAAAAAGGCATATTCAAAATAATCAAACATAAGGAGGTCCAAATTGATAGTTTACACATTTCCTACCTTTTTGGCAGAACGGAGTGGGCCGCCCGCGCCAAACTTCGGCCCAGGTGGACTAAAATGCAATCAAAAGAGAATCAAAATGCAGAATTATCAAAATAATGACCCAACATTAGATTAATCTAAGGTAAAGGGATCCAATTCATATTTGTCACCTGGGTTCAAAGTGCACGATTTTTGCATATTTTTTGGCCCTTAGTCAAGTTTTGATAATGAAATGTAATTAGAATTGAGGTTTTTAAGTTTTGTGGGGAAGGAGAGAAAAGGAGGAGGGACTTTTGGAAAATAATTTAGTTTTTACAGAGAGAGAGAGGGAGAAGAGAGGAAAGAAGATTGCTAGAAAGGGAAAAGAAAAAATTAAAAAGAAGAGAGGATTTCATCAAGAGATTGGGAGATTTTCATTAATCTTGTAGGTTCAAACTCTCCTCATCTAGTTTTTTCTTCTCTCATTTTTAATTTAATCTTGAATTTAATAATATTGTGATTATTGAGATTATGTTATTAAGTATTGAATTCTTGATTGTGTGATTTGAATTCTATATTATGTGTGGCTAGACTTATTTTCTAGAATAATGATTTAATCTATTTGAACCATTCAATTTCTAATATTGTATTGTTCATTTAATTTGAAATTTAGTGTTGAGTATCTATTATGATAATTAATGTTTTTGAATATTTGGCCAATATTTGAATGAATTGTAGATTAATAAGAATTGATAAATAAATATCATATCTAAACTGTATGATAGATACCGTAGATTGCATATTAGAATGAAATATACTAATATGGTTTACGTAATTTAATTAAAATTATCACTAATCATAATACATTTTCATTTAATTAATTTCACATAGAGATATAATAAAATTTTAGGTGCGAAATAGACTCGATTGATTTCAAGAGAAACAATCGAATAAATTAGGATAATTAACTAGCAACATATATTTTAAATTAGAGTAACATCAATTGAAGAATTAAATGCAACTAAATAAAATAAAATTATTAGCCTTAAATTTTTCGTTAGTTGAATCTTTAAATTATTTTACTTATTTTAGTTTATTTTAATTTTCTCAATCAAAATTATTTTATTTCTTTAGATAAATCTTAATTTAATCACCTTGGGTTATTATCAGATTAACATTTCTCGTGAGATTAACATCATCTTATCACTTTATTATTTATTTGAAGCACGTGCACATGCGTTCGTAAAAGTATGCAACAGTAATCAAGTAAATCACCAATATTGATATCACCTTAATTAACATATATAATAAATTACATTGATATGATCATTATTTTTAATCTTAATTATGTTTGATATGTACCATAATTATGTTATTGTGAAGCTAGAGCTATGGCTAATATCAAGTTAAAGCCTTGTATTTTCCTTTTTCTTTATTCTTCTCTTTTAAAGGATTTGTCCTCTTGGGTTCTTTGTCCGGCTACTTGTAAATTTTGCCTGACCGGCTGCTCTTGAATGTCATACACCTCCATCACTGACTGTGCTCGAGAGTAAACACCGCCACTTCCAGTGAACGATTTGTTACACCATCGAGACACCATCATTTCAAGCAATGCCTAGCCAATTTATACGTGATGGCTACGACCTGCCTTCACTAGGACACTAGCTAATTGTTTTCTCCTTCAAGATATAAAAAGTCTTTGTCAAAGGAATTTCCGATCTTGACTTTTTCCATCTTCGTTTAACATAGTACCTGCATGTATCATCGTCTTCAGCAAGTACCTGCCAGGTTGATAGCAATGGTGATTTGCTCCGCCATCCTCTCCCGCGGAAGACCACCAAATCACTGGAGAGGATCAGGGTCAATGATTAATCTTAAAAGAGTATTGAAGAGATATTGCAGGCGGTGTATTAAGTTGAGACTGGAAAACTCAAGATCAAAAAATCATTAGACTGTGACTTTTGTCGTACTTAGAAGGAGAAAAAGATCACCACCACCATAGATAGGTTGGTCAGGAGGTGCTGAAAATGATGGTGTCACAGGTGTAATAACGTAATTGATCCAGCAAATCACCGTTGATTTCATCTTAATTTGTATAATCAATTACAATGCTATTACCTTGATTTTTTTTCTTAAATTATATTTGATGGTTCAAGCAAGAAAGGGAAATTGAAAGATGGGTATTTACGTAAATTGCGTCCAGAATAAATTTCCCATAATAATTTTATCAAGCGTTTACTTCATAATCTCATCGGTAACTTCCTCCCTCTGTCCCTCACTCCCTCTGTCCCTCAGTCTCTCTAGACTATTTCCTTACATTAAAACCACCACGTGGTAGCATACAACTTGTACAATAAAAATTTAATATTATAACTTGCATTATTATAATTAAATTTTAGTCATTCTGCATAGCATTTAAGGAGAGGCATGTTTACAACTTCGAACTAAGTTGACTTTTTGTTCGTTGATTTGTTGGAACTTGGAAGCGATCAGCTCTCTGATTGAAGAAACTCAAGAAAAGCATTTTCCCTTTTTCAAATCCCACCGGATTTGTGTTTTAAATATTGGCAATGGAGGCATCCTGGTCTTTGCCTAGTGGAATCGTTTCCCTCAGTGAAGGAAGAATATCCTTGAGCAATGATGATGAAGTTACAACACTTCGACGCCATCCACAGGTACATACCTCTCTCCATTGATTAAAATTAATGGGATAAAAATAAATTCATTGTTGACTTTAGTTGTTCTTTTATTTTATATAAATTTTTGTTAGAGATTTATTTGGTTATACATAATTAAAGTACACTTTTATTTATTATTTAGCTAAAAGTGAGAGATCTATTTACTGTTAGTTCATATTCTCAGATCAAAGAAAGTAAACTTTGTAATACAAAAATCTTTTCTCATTACAAGTAAAATCAAATTCAGATTTAGGGTATATCGTTTTTTTTTATTGAATTCTCAATTAGTTTGAATTCTGAATAGTTTTAAATGTTTGAATCTATAGAGTTCATTTATTTTTCTGTATTTTTAATGTATTGGGGAAAAGATATATAACAAAACTAATTAGATTTTTTAGATTTTAGTCCAAAAATATATCTTAAATAATTGTAGTTAAAAAAAATTAGGCATACTTAATAATTTCCGCTAAATAAAATATTATGTCAAAAAAAAAAAAAAAGCAAATATAACCCTCGTGCTTTTCTTTGTTTTGGATTCTTTGCTCATTGAACTAGTAATTGCATTGCATTATTACTCAATTTCTTAATCAATTTTCTCCACGTGGACAGGAAAATATTGAACCTAATTTAGATGAAAATGAGATGGTAAATCATGCTAGCGAGATCCCATCACTTTCAGGTACCAAACGAAGAAAGTTAGTATCAAAGGTTTGGAATGAATTCACGAGATATGAAGTAGAAGATGGCAAGTATTGTGCTATATGCAAACACTGCAAGCGGAAGTTCGATGGTTCACCCAAGAAAGGAACCACACACCTCCATAATCATTTGAAAAGTTGCCGAAGCAAACTAACCACTGTGCTCGCTGAAAAATCCATGATCGATCAACAACTAATCAATCATACGCATGTGGCAAAAACCACTAAGCATGGGATTACATCATTAAACTCTAGAAAGGATGACATACTTCGAATTTTCAATGCACAGAAAGAGGAACTCCGTAGATGTTTTGAAAAGATTTCATGTCGGTTTAGTTTGACAATTGATCGCTTGCCGGAAAGTAATCTCCATTATTTAAGTTTGAAGGCCCATTTTATTGATGATGATTGGAAATTGAAGAAGGCGATAATTAGTTACAGAATTGATCGGCATTTCTGGGAAAGTTTAAAAGATTTGCTTTTGGATTGGAGAATTGACAAGAATGTATGCTCCATTGTTGCAGGAGATAATGATGACAAACAAGATGAAGCTTTTAATGAGATTAAAGATTGGCTCAGAGGTCGCGGTTCACTCCCCTTTTTTGACAAGGGTTTACATATTGGTAACTTGGAAAGTATATTTGAATATACAGCCAATATGGGATCCTTTTTCCCATTTGACGTGCGAAGGAAGATAAGGCAAGCCCTTGGCTATATCCACAAGACATCATCTAATGAACGGAAGTTTCAAATTGCAGCAGACAGAGCCAGATGGTCTCTTGGCAAGAAAGTAACTTTTCGTAATGCTCCTAAATCATGGATTTCAGGCTTCAGACTGCTTGAGAAAGCAATTGGGTACAAGGAAGCATTCTGTGAGCTAGAGAAGATGGATCCTGATTTCAAATCCATGAATTTAACAAAGGAGGAATGGGAAGAGGCAACCGCTGTATACGAGTGTATGGTTCTGCTTAACGACAATGCACGAACCTTCCGAGAGACCATATATACCACTTCAAACCTGTATTTTCCTATGATTTCTGAGATGTTTATGCAGTTGCTTTCCTTGCAAAAGAGCTACTACGAACATGTTCGCAATGTTGCATCATATATAAGATGGGAATTCGAACAAGAATATTTGAATGGTTCCAGTTTGTTTCTGGCAACAGCAGTTGTTCTTGACCCACGTCATAAAATGGACATTGTAAAATGTTGGTACAATAAGATATACGGTCCTGATGCTGGGGTACACATTATGAAAATCAAGGATTTTCTTAACGATGTTTACGATAGATATGCAAGTAATGTTGTCAGTGCTGATACATCAAAAACAGAGCTTCATCTATACCTGAAAGAGCCTAAATTGCCTTTACTTGAAGACTTCGACATATTAGATTGGTGGCACAAGAACACCCGACGTTTTCCTACACTGGCAAAGGTGGCTCGTGATTTATTGGCATTGCCTTTCTCAAGCGCTCCAGATGATGCAATGGAGGCAGAGATTGAGAACATTGTTCGTTCGGACCCTGGATTTAGAAACCTTGGAGGCTTTTATATGCACTAAGTACCGGCAGGAAATCCCTGAAAAGTAAGTAATTTAAGTGTTCCCTTCGCAGTCTCTCACGTAAATCCTTATTGACAGATTCCATAGCCCGTATCCTAACATGCATCTATATACAGTCCATCAATATTTAAGTTTTCCTTTCCTCTTTCCTGGTCTTTCTTTAATCTCTATCTCCTTCAACCTATCACCCGTCAAACTACCTTCATCTCCACTGAGGAGGGAGATCAACTCTTTCTTTTGTAGAATCTTTCATGCATTTTGTTTTCATAATTTTTTTTTTTTTATATATACTTTTCAAGAAAGACAAATCTCACATATCCAAGTTTATGATAGTTTTTCTCCATTGAAATCTAGATATATGATAAATTGTTTTATTGTTTGTATTTGCTATTGTACAGACTTCTCTATTTGAAAATTTTAAAAAACATGACTAGAATATTGCTGTAACCCCTTAATGAAAATGTGGATTTTCAACATGCCTTTTAAATATGACACCATCAAATTATCCAATTCGTGGGCTATTAAGTGACCTTTCAAGCACTTTCCGGTGCGATTTTAAGACGATTCGGCTGCAGGGTTTTCTATATTAATAAAATTCATTATAATAATAAAATAAGATTTCCGAATAAAAGTTTATGATTATATTTATTTAATATATTTATTCTAATAAATTTTAATTTTGTAACTATTAATATATGTTAACTATATAACAAGAATCGAGGAGTGGTTATACAAATTAAAATAGATCATTTTTTTTCTTCTTAAATTTTAAGAACGCGAATCAGCACTTAGCATGAAAAGGTAAATTCTTTAATTAGTTGCCAATTTACCAAAATAAAATGAGAAAAATATAAAATAACGAAACTACCCTCGTTGGCTTCGGTGTTCGCCCAGATAAAACTTCAGATCTGCGGGGTCCTCACTGATTCCGTTTTAAAAGAAATTACACCAAATGAACGTTTAAGACCTAACGTCCAATTTCAGCACTCTCAACTTGGAATCATTAATTTCGCGCAACGGCAACCGCTTTCTTCTCTGAGGATCTCATCGCTTAAGTTAAGGTTCGTTGTTATTCGCAGATCTCTCTGATTGACGTTTCATTATGCGCTAGTTTGTATTCTATTCCCGCATTCTATAGGCGGCCGAACTGATTGCTCTACTTTGAAGTAAAATCGTTAGAAATGGGGATTATGTATTTGGATTCGTGATGTTATTAATTGGCGATTGGTAAGACTGTAAACAACTGTGAGATCTGATTTTTAAGGGTATATATTTTTATGCATTCTTAGTGAACTTAAGCGTTTGCCATCAATTAAGACCATTCGCTCACATTTTTTCAAACCACAAAGCAATCTGGAAAGGTTTTATGTGAGATCTGGACACAAATTTGCATTATGTAATCCATATGTTTGCCAATAGTGATTTATTAGTGGTTTACATGAGAAGAAGTTTGATTCCATGAGTCATCATCTAATACCGTCAGTTAAAACGTTTATTTAACTCATTGTGTTAAATAATCGAACGAGGTTTGACGTTCAACAAGGTTTGACGTTCAACAAGGTTTTTTTATCCCACCCACTATCATGCCTGCGTCACTAGTACTCATTAAGTGATAGTACTCATTAAGTGATAATGGAGTTGTTAGACAATTGGAAATCTTTGAGGAACATGGAGTTGGTTTGCAATATGATTGTAAATGCATATGCTTTCCTGGCATTTCTTAGCTGCTTGATTATGTGATGAATAGTTGAGGCCAATTTTGTCAAATTTTAATTAAATTGTTATTAATCTGAATTTATTTTGTTATGTAAATTGTACTGGACTTGGGAAATTTTGGACTGTCTGTATCAAGTTATTTATATTTTGGTTTTTGATGTTAAGATTACATTACAGAAAAGCAACCTGTGAGAATGGAGAAATCTTGTACCCTGCTCATTCACTTTGACAAAGGAACGACGCCAGCAATTGCAAATAAAATTAAGGAAGCTCTTGAAGGCAATGATGTCTCTGCTAAGGTCGAGGCCATGAAGAAGGCAATTATGCTATTGTTGAATGGCGAAACATTGCCTCAGCTTTTTATCACAATCGTTGGATATGTTTTGCCTTCTGAGGACCACACACTACAAAAATTATTGCTTCTATATTTGGAGATCATCGAAAAAACAGATGCTAAGGGTAGGGTCTTGCCTGAAATGATTTTGATTTGCCAAATTCTACGGAACAATCTTCAGCACCAAAATGAATATGTTCGTGGGGTTACTTTGAGGTCTCTTTGCCGCTTGAATGAGACAGAAATTCTTGAGCCATTGATTCCTTCAGTCTTGCAAAATTTGGCTCACCGGCATCCATATGTTCGGAGGAATGCTATATTGGCTGTAACGTCAATCTATAAGCTTCCACAGGGCGAGCAGCTGCTGGTGGATGCCCCTGAAATGATTGAAAAGGTTCTCTCAACAGAGCATTGACCTGCAAACTTCAAAAATTCACATAGCACAGATCATTTAATAATTTTATTAAATTATCATGTAAAATTTAGATATTTTGTTGCCAGTATTCTTTTGGCAATTCAAGTTATTGCTTGTGTTAAATAAAAAGATAAGATATTTTAGGCTGACTTGAACCCGAACCACCCATTTAATAATTATGTTAAAAATTAAAACCTTAACTTAATTTATTTAATAATTGTGTCAACTATTTAACATTTTTTTTTTTGAATATTCTAATTTGTATTATATTTATCATATTACAGTTTAAGATTTGGTATTTGTTTATTTCTTGGTACAATATAAATAGGTGTCACTCATCACTTGGAGTTTTCTTTTTTAATTATTTTCCTATTTATTTCATTTATATTTTAAAACTAAATTATATATGCCTTTTCCATTCTAATATAAACCAAGTTCAAATACTAAAGTGAGAAAGTTTAGATAGAAAATTAAACAAACATGAAAGAAAATTTAAAATACACTATAACTTTCAACTTCCTTTGGAGCTTGAAGTTTATAAAATTATTTTGGCAAATAGGCTTTGATGTGCTCAAAAAGTTAGTAGGGAAATTTTGGCAATATGTAGATTTCTTTTATATTTGCTTCGAGTGGTTTAGAGGTTGAACTAACTTACCCATTTACATCATTCTTAAAACAAAGTAAAATATTTAGAGAACACTAATAAATATGTATAAAAATATAACATTTAATTTGAATATTAATTTATCTAAATATAACTTTCTCAAAGAAATTTTTTCGGTTATCCACCACACTTTATAATATTAATTAAGTAATGTTCAAATAAATATTAAATAATAATAATAATAATAATATGATATCAGCTTGTTGAACGTGAAATAATATTAAATTAATAAGACAACAAACAAATTGCTAGGAAAGAAACAAATCTGACTCATTTGATAAGGAAGTAGGTCATATAAAAAATAAATTGTTGTTTTCACGAACATTGTTTTATGAGGTAGTAATCACTAACCAAACCTACAAATCAGAAATTGAGGATATTTTTAGATTCTTGTTGAAATATTACGCTAATAAACTTTAGAATTTTGTATATTTTTCAAGTAAAGGTGATAATTGGTGTCATCAAATTGTATATATTTGTATATTATTATTAACGGATGTAATAAAATTTTCAATTAGCATGAATTTAACTTGTTTATTAATTATACCAAATATTTAATACGAATATGGTTTATTTATTAAATGAATAATACGAAACAAATTTTTTAAGTATGATTAATAAACGGGTAAACTATTCGTGTTAGAATACCATTCATTTAATTTTTTAAAAATAAAATTTTAAAATTAACTTAAATATATGTTGAAAGCTATAATATTGACTAATAAATTGATCTTAAATGGATTATATTATAAATAAAGTAAGACAATATGACCATTCGTTTAATTAATCGTATTTTAAATAAATAAATTAAACAAGTCAGAAAAAAAAAATTCAACAATTATTAAACATGTAACATAAATACGACACAATTTTTATTCGTTTCATTTTTTTAAAATCCAAAATGATTTAATTGCATTGAATTCATATCAAATAATTAACATAATAGCTGAATTTGTCACCCCTACTTTCAAGCAAGATCAAAATATCAAGCTTCTTATCAGATAAAATATATTTTAGAGGGTGGAATTCCCTTAACTTTTCAGTCAATTTTAAAATTAAATTTTTATATCGATATGCAGCAATCTAACAAATAAAATTTAAATTCAAAAAGTAACATTTAATGTTGATATCTCAACGATTACATTTTCCATTGAATTTTGGAAATGAATGGATGAAAATTTATATGCAGAATTTAGTTAAAAAATTTAGGTAAAGGGAACCCGCTAAATTAATAAAACTTTTAACTTACCTGCCTCTTTTGTTTTTTTCTCTCTGTCAGTCTCTTGTTTGCATTATTCTTTTCCTAAATTTTGTTTTAAAATACTGTGTTCCAAGTCTTAATCATAGACCTTGATCGGAGCTGCGATCTTTTCTGCAGAAGACTTTTATGTATACATAGATGGATACATTCAGAACTTTAAAAACGCATAGCGTAGAAAGGAAGGAAGGAGAAAGAGAAAGACAGCAGGATCTGCAGCGGTACTTTCAGCTAAAATTTTCTGCTCTCATAAATTTTAATTTTGTTTATGATCTTAAAATCTATTTTGCAGGCTGTGAAATCAGGTTCTAAACGTAGATACTGGCCATGGAGATTTCTCATCGTGGACAGGTGCGCTGGATTTCTCTATATTTAGATGAGAAAAATATAAAAAGAAATCAATTATTTAATTCATACATTTATTTTCTTTCAGAATATCTCTTCTTGCTCAGTGTATAACTAGTTGTTGTTTGAAAAAAAAAAGGGTAAAGTACATTTTAGTCCCTAAAATTTAGCCTAATAGTCTAATAAATCCTACTAGTTATGATTACCTGAAAAAAGTCTCCTATCTCTGTTAGTTTGTACACTGTTTTTGGATGAAAAAGTGAACAAATAATCTTTTGACATCACCTAGTGATAAGGACTAATATAGTATGAAGTTATTGATACATGTAGAAGATGCACTATAACACATTTCATCGTGCTATTAGCAATTTATAGTTGGATTCAATAAACTATTGACCACTGTCGACGATCATCATCTATTGCCATAACCATCGTATAACTTCATCTATTTTGGTCATCATATATATTATTAGAATTTTTCTTGAATGCTTTATGCAATTGTACTATCACTATTGCCGTTTGGTGCTAAAAATTTAATTTCATATCTACAAGAAACAGTTACTCAAATAATGATGGTAATAAAATTATTGTGTAGAGTGCTCAACAAGAATTATAATGATATTTATAATGATCCAAGTAAGTGATTTCTGGGCAAAATAGATAGCAAAAACTTTTAGTCCACTATTATGTGTTTGAGTCCTCGTAAATATCATTAGATTTCTTGTTCAACGTCTAGTCAATGATACCATCATCATTATTGTTTGAGCAACTCTTTACCGTAGATTTTGAAGTTGAATTTTTATTATTAAAAATTAAACTTCAAATACAATGAACGATGACTATAATGATGTTACCATTGCATAAAGAGTTTAACAAAAATTCTCATGATATTCATGCTAATCCAAACAAATAACATTAGAGAGTGGTCAATAGCAATAAGTGATAGTCAGTGACAATGGTCAATAATTTATTAAACTAGCAATAAAATTTTAAATTCAACCAGATACATGTATATTAATAGTGAATGGGGATAAAATAATAAAATTATACTTTTCTATCCAAATAGATGATACAAACTAACGAACGCCGTTATATTTATGATAATAGATGTTTAAACTTGTATTTTCCGTAATTCTTAACGGATAACCCTCTAATTTAGGGATAAAGAGAGAGGCTGAGCTTACCATCCATAAGATTTTTATATTTTCAGTGTTGATTCAAACTATTGACCAATATTGACAGGAAATAATCGAGATCGCCGAAAAAAATCAAAATCAAGAGAATGACAAGATAGTGAACCAAGATGTGGGGAACTCATCAGGTAGTAATAAACGAAGGAAGTCAATAGTTTGGGAGGAGATGACAAAGCATAAAGGAGAAGATGGAAAGGTAAGGGCAACATGTAAACATTGTAAGAAGGCGTTTGATGGTTCAAGCAAGAAAGGAACAACGCATCTCAAAAATCATTTAGAAAGATGCCGAGTTAAAAGAAATACAGTTGAAGATGCTGATAAATCAATGAAAACAAGTGATTCATCTTCTCTTGTTGTTATTAAAGAAAAATCTGTGATTGATCTGATTGAAAATTGCTTCCATCCATGCCGATTTCCTACTAAGCGTTGGGATCCATCAGTACTGAAGTCCAGAAAGGTTGAACTACTCCAAGTTTATGAAGACGAGAAGGACAAGCTCACAAATTTCTCAGTCAACTCTCAAGTCGTTTTTGCTTAACAGTTGACTGGTCTTCGGGTTGGTATCTATTGACGGCACACTATATTGATGATAGTTGGAAACCGAAGCGGAAGATAATCGATTTTAAGAATGCGCAATATGATTTTTGGAATTTCATAGCAACTCTAAAGGAGACATGTTTGGATTTGAAGATCGAGGGGAATATATGCTCTGTAGTTGATGATTATGAGATTGAAGACGATGACGACGATGGATATGCAGCTGACGAAGACAACGATGAACATGATGATGTTATTGGATATGTCGTTGATGATGATGACGATGTTATTGGAGAGATTAATAGCTGGTGTTGGCTGAATTTTCAGCAAATGTCACCAAGTTTAGCTTGATAACATCCCCAACTAAGCATCCAAACAAGTAAATCAAAGAAGGAGATGTTGTAGCAACCAAAACAATGCAGAATATCACAAAATCAGAAGCAAGAACAGAGTAAAAACAGAATTTTCGAAAGCCTTAATGCAGAATTTTTCTACGCTTGTTTTCACACTCCAAATTAGATTTTTCATCACAAATACACTTTATATACTTCCCACAAGAGACCTATATGTATCTCACATTCATTGGTGGAATGTAACCATGTTAAAATGCTAACAAAACACAAGATATATCATATTTTTTGGGTAAACAGTACCCGTAAATAGTTACGTGAACAGTATCCGAATTTTTCTGCACATTAACATCAGCAGCTGGTTTAGTCAGCGAGGTTCACTTCCATTTGGTGGCTATCTGTTTTATATTCACCGGGGTTTATTCGATATTCTTGATTATCTTTATTCCCGAATGGACAACTGGGTACGGGACACATGTGATGGGATGAAACAATGTATTAGGTATCTCAATAAGTCGACAGGATACAGGTTTGATACATTTCAAATGGCTATAGATAACGCCAAGTTCAAGGGCAAGAAAGGGATTACTTCTGCAGACGTACATCTTCCTTTGAAGATTTATGACTTTGAAGATTTTGAGATTTTAATGGGCTGTAAAGAAGTTGTGAGTTGGAGCAGATAGATCCGAATTTCAAGTCAGTAAATTTAACAAAGGAGCGATGGGATCAGGCAACTTTGGCAGACGAGCATTGGAAAGAGTTAAAGGATATTGATCGCAGCTTGTCTGAAATCAACTATACTACCCCAAATTTGTACTTCGCCAAGTTTTGTGACCTATTTATGAAACTGCTGCAACGAGAAAGAAGTGAATGTCATCATAACGGCAAAAGGACTTCGCCTCTGATAAAGAAATCTCCTTCTACACGACAGAAATTTTTCGACAGATACTGGATCAAGTCTAAGCTGGTTCTAGTAATCGCAGTTATTCTTGACCCGCGCTTCAAAATGGAGATTGTGGAACTGTGGTGTAATAAGATTTATGGCATTGACGCTGACTACTGCATTAAGAAAATCGTTGATAATTTTACCAATGCTTACAATGAATATGCAAAGGGCTCTATATCTGGAGATGCCACATCTTCTGCTTCATATTTAGACACCATAGGAAGACCATGTTCGTCTTCACATGAAGTCTCACAAAACTCAGAACTTGATCATTATTTAAATGAGCTTAAATTTCCTTCAATTGAAAAGTTTGACATACTAGCTTTGTGGCGAGTCTACAGTCCAATCTTTCCAACGTTAGCCGGAATGGCTCGTGATTTTTTAACAGTAACTATTTTTGGTACTGGTATTTTAAAATGTCCCTTGGATAAAGAAATTGATTGTTTTGTTGGTTGCGGCGACCTCGATGAAGACATAAATCGGGCTTTAGTCTGCTTAAGAAGATGGCTGGAGAGTCCTGAAAAATAACAATTCTCTAAAATTTTTTATTTTTAACTGGTCTCCTCTGCCTATTTCTTGGTGAAAGCAACGCTGATAAGCTAAAGGCAATTCCGTTGTCATTTTGGAGATTCTTTGGTCACTTCTTGGTGGTTCTGCTTCTCTCTTGGGGCAGAAATTCGTTAATTTGGTTTCTATGCCGAGTTAATGGTAGTTTTTATTGTAGTGGAGCGATCCCATGCTCTTGTTGCTTAATGTTTCGATTCAAAGTGAATCCAAGTCCATATTAACTACTTTACACTTGAGAAATTATCGTCTTGTTTGAGAATTTTCGCTTTCTATTTTTTCAGAGAAGGTAATGGTGTTGTTGATGGCTTCGATTTAAGGATTTTTTACTTGGTAATACTTATATTATCGTGCCTTTTTTTAATCTAAATATGCCAATAGGTTCCCACCTATTGAACAAGAATATTGAAAGGATTCCAGTTTGTTTGTGGCAACTGCAGTTGTTCTTGACCCACGCTATAAAATGGACATTATAGAATGTTTGTATAAGAAGATATACGGTCCTGTGCTGAGGCACACCTTATAAAAATCAAGGATGTTTTTAACGATGTTTACGATATGCAAGTGATGTATAGTGTTGATGCATCAAAAAGAGAGCTTCATCTATACCCGAAATAGCCTAAATTGCCTTTACTTGAAGACTTCGACACATTAGATTGGTGGCACAAGAACACCCGACGTTTTCCTACACTCGCAAAGATGGCTCGAGATTTATTGCCATTGCCTTTCTCACGTAATTTAAGTGTTCCCTTCGCAGTCTCTCACGTAAATCCTTATTTACAGATTCCATAGCCCGAATCCTAACATGCATCTATATATAGTCCACCAATATTTAAGTTTGCCTTTCCTCTTTCCTATTCTTTCTTTAATCTCTATCTCCTGCTACCTAACACCAGTCAAACTACCTTCATCTTCCACTGAGGAGGGAGATCAACTCTTTCTTTGGTAGAATCTTTCATGCATTTTGTCCTCATAATTTTTTTTTTATATATACTTTTCAAGAAAGACAAATCTCATATGTCTAAGTTTATGATAGTTTTTCTCCATTGAAATCTAGATATATGATAATTTGTTTTATTGTTTATATTTGCTATTGTACAGACTTCTCTATTTGAAAATTTTAAAAATCATCGACTAGAATATTGCGATAACACCTTAATGAAAATGTGAAGCCATCAAATAATCCAATTCGTGGGCTAGTAAGTGACCTCTCAAGCACTTTGCAGTGCGATTTTAAGACGATTCGGCTGCAGGTTTTCTAAGAAGGCAACTAAATTGAACTGGCCCAATAAAATTAACCCATATCTATACAGCGGTGATATTTCCATCCCATATTCTTCGATAATAATCTTATATTTTCTCTAATTCGGTGTGAGAGACAAAACAATATTACAATCCCATATTCGTACAGCTTTTGATGTTGATTAGGCTTGTCATCTATCCCGGAAAAGGCTGGACAATTGGTAAGGATGGTTTTGCCTTCTTGGACTGGATCTTTATCACCTGAGCTGGGCTCTTACGAGTTCACAGACTTGGGCTTTGGTGTTGGATTTTGCTCTTTCACTTTCAAAAAACTCACTGCTTCTTCCGGCAACTCGTATACAGCGTGTGCTAATTCAGAGGACATAGTATCATCCTTCATTGCGTCTTTTCCGACCCAGAATTCTGTAACCGTCATCCGTTTAAAGTGAGAGTGCCTGTTTTGTCTGCGCAAATTGTTGTCTCACAGGCAGAGAGTTTTCTCACCATAGCATTATCCTTCAGCATTCTCTTCATAGAAAAAGCCAGAGTAAGAGTAACAGCAAGAGGCAAACCTTCAGGAATTGCCACCACCACAATTGTAACCGCGGCTGCAACAATATGGATCACAGCGTTCAACATATCCTTAAATTTTGTTTTCTCCAAAGATATTCTCTGTTTCCCCTCTCATCTCTGGTGTGTCCTGTGAAATGCCGAAGATAACAAAATCTTTCTGGTGGTTATTCATACTAGTTTAGAAGATAACAAAATTAACAATCCTAAGCTAATGGATTAATTTGGAAAATTATTGGAAAAAAATAAAATAAATTTATTCAAAAATTTAAAAATATTATAATTAATTAAAACTAATATGTTGAAAAAATTATACTAATTTGCAATTTTATAGCATATTTTGAATTAAAAATCAAAATACTTTAACACTAAATAAACATTCTAAGAACCACAATTCAATACATCCTACACCAAATGATGGGCAAAATTTGTCTTGTTGCATTTACTCAATTTGTAGGCAAAACAATATTACAACCTACAGCATTGATACTACAAAAGTATTTTGTGTTTATCAAAACTTGATCAAACGCTCGAAATTAAATTGATGTATTTTTTTAATCATATCAAAATACATCCCACCAAAAAATTCGAATCTTTCGGATTTTTCAACATGTCATTTTCATATATATTGAAAAGTAAACAAAAGCTGAGTTGGATGAGGTTTTCACACGACAGTCTCATTTGAAAATAATTTTCTTTTATAATATACACACACACACACACACACAGAAACATATGTACTAATTTAACTCCAATTTTTTCTATACTTTTATTAATCTTAGTTAAGTTTTCATTCCAATAATATGTATCAATCATGTATTTGATGAGTTTGTATGGCTTCGGATCTAAATACATTCGTATATGTACAAAATATGACCCTAGTAAAGTCAGAGAGATGAGGATCGGATCTTTATTACTTGCTAACATTTTTTCTTTTATTTTTATTATAAATTTTTAATTTCTCTTCCTTTAGGACTTTCGGATAAAAAATTGATCAGGAAAAGGACGTTTTATTGTTAACAAGTCAAATCCCTTTAATACATTGGCTTTCTTTGTAGCGATCCGCTGAATTCTTGAATTAATGACATTTTTTCTTATATAAAGGTCAATCATGTAATTATCTCATACTCTAATTAATAAACCTAATTTGTTATTTTTTATTTTGAGAATCGGATCTTGTACTAATGGAAACAAAAAAGAATGAAGAACATCCCTTACGCAAACTGGAAAAAATAATGGAACATAGTGAAAGACACAGGTTGGACCCACCGACTTTTCTGTGTATTCGGAACATCAAGCTGAAGTCGGATATCGGGAAAAATAACGCGTTAATATTCTATATTCACTACCTTTCTTTTTCAATGTTGTAAGAAATAACTTAAATCTATTCTCGGTTTGAATCCCAGGTCTGTTGTATCATGTTCAATAAATTTTACCATTTGAAGGAATTAACACTTGCAATCAATAATACTCGGTCCTAGGAAAAGGAAATTGATTCACGGTGTTAATATTAAATTATTAATATTTAGAATCGGATCTTTTAGCATCCGATTTTGTCTCACTTTATAATGAGTAGAATGAGTACATGTGACATGGATCTCAATTCTCAAGTATATTAGAAGTCATCGGATATTCCGAATTTGCTAGCTATGAGTTTTGGATTGTCTATAAAAAGATAAGTTCGGTTCTTGTCGGATATCTGCCAGCCGGAATCAATTAAATAGAATCATACGTTAATTAAAACAAAAAAAGCCATATATTATTACATAATTCAATCTCATAACACAATCACAAATCTCACTAGAAGTATAAGAGTATTGGAAGTAATAGAACTGTTACACAACAAAAACAACAACAGAAAACATATATAAACTCAAATGATACTGAAACTGCAGATCATGGCATATTCGGACGCTCCGTTTTGATCTTGACAAAAACTACTTAATTATATGAAAAGACAGATGGTGGTGAAGAGCAAGGAGACCGCGTAGAGAGCCCATGTAGCGCACTTGAGCGGCAGTGGAAATGGGATTGCTGTGGCGAAGACGAAGGCAGTGGCAGCAATGAAGATGGAAACTTTCTGCAACACTTCAGATGCGAAAACAAACTTGTGGGCAATAAGTTTTGCAACAAAGAGAGAAAGAAAGGTGAGTAGGATAGCAAATGAAAGCAGATAGTAGGAAGGAGAAATATCTGATTTATCCTTAGCTATTTGAAGAGCCGAGGTAAAACAAAACCCCATGATTATATTCGCCCAGTCGACAACTTCAGCCGCTGCGTCCATGGCGGTTGGTGGCTGTGATTTTGGGCCAAATGTGTTTTACAAGAAGAAATGGAATATCTGTTTCTAAGCTCATGAAGATAGAAGGGCAAACGTGGGCTATTTATAGATGAGTTCCCGAAGAAAAGTGGCGTCGGAGGTCCGATTACTGTAGACGCTTGCGTGGCGCCATCGGCGTGCACGTGGTAAGATCAATGTTCGGATACTTCGTTGTTCGATTGCATTTTGATAAAAAGAAGTTTAATAAAAGAACTTCGATAATGACTCCAATTTTCCATTAATTAAATTTCTTCGGATTTCGCTAATCTGCTTCACTTTCTTTAGGATTCAAGTTTGAAACAATAGTGGATTGTAGGATATCCGATATTGGACAACGTCATTCTCTTTCAACTCAGTCACTGTCAACTCTTTTTTTTTTGTTTTGAATATATATTGATTCGTAAAGCAAGAACAAATATTAAAAAATGTTAATTTAGTAATGTTTAATTACATTGTAAAAATAATATAGATTATTGTTATATAAGAAAACTTACGTACTCATATAAACTAATTAATTGCCCCCAATGCAGCCTCTCAGTATTAGTCGAAGAACAATGGTAATTCCCATCATTAATTGCTAGAAACATTTTGTTCTTATGCATCCCTTCGAATACGTTCTTCTTCTCAAGCTTCCTAGCATTGAACTCATTGAACATTTGACAGAGGACAAACATCATTTAGAAGAATCCGAATGGTATTGTCCGAACCAAGTGATAGACTTTTCATATTTGTTAATAATTATAAGTCTCTCTCCACGATTCAGCTTTGAAAATGTTTCAAACATTTTTTATTTTTGTAGGATATCCGAAACTGTGTGGCTAAATATATTTTCTTTTTCATTTTTCCAATTGGTAGGTCAAACCGACATGCCATTTTCACACCATTTTAAAAGCAACTGGAAATCCGAAAATCCGTCGGATGACTGGAGTGAACAATAGGATTATTTTGTTGTCTCATAAAGAGAGCTAGCCTACTTTATTATTGGATATATATCTATTTTAATGATACCTCAGTTCCTCAAACAATAATTTATTACAGGGGTCATTCTACAAACCAGGATAAATCCCACTTATTATTTATTAGAGAAATTTTCCTTAATTTAAAAATGCCTCTAGATCGGTAGAATTGACAATATTATTTATTAGAGAAATTTTCAAATTTTAGTTTCAGCCTTTTCAGATGGGAGGACGATGTGTTGATTAAAATGAAATAATTATACTTGGTATACATGTTCTAGCAACTTAGCAAAAGTGATAAAAGAGAGATTCTCAAAAAGAAATTTTATAAAAGAAGAAAATTAAAATACAACAGTAAATACACCCATTTCTAATTGCAACAAATCATATTTAATGCTAAAATAATTATTAAATTTCAACTTTAATTAATAATGAACTTGTTAATTAAAATCAAAATATTTTTTACTTTTGATTTTTTAAAAATATAATTAAAATTTTTATATTTTATGCTATAAATTATTTTAAGGATATTATACTTTACCTTTAAATTTTTGGAGAAAAAATAACTTACCTCCTAAATTTTTAGTATAACGAAATACTCTGATTTTTAAAAAAATATAAAAATATTCTTAATTTTAATACAAAATAAGAATATGTCTCTTGAGGTGACTATTTTTATTTTAAATTAATTATTATATTGTTCAACTATTAGCAAATATAAAAAATAATCATATTATCTTTATTTTATTTTAAACCTAATATAACCTTATTCTAACATTATATTTTAAAGTTATAATAATATTTTGATCTTTAATTTTTTTTAAATTTACTATTATTTTTTACAATATTAATTATAATGATCAAAATCGACAAAAAAATAACTATACTTATAAAAATAATAATAAAAATAAAAATCTTAAATTATATATGGTAGAGTACTATCCATTAGTTAATTAAGTGGTGTTTAATGTGGTTGCCCTTTTTCAAACTCTCACAAGTACTTGAGTGATCTTATAGTTATAATGATCAGAGTGCAGATTGGCATAGATGTCTGCAATAGTAAAATAAAATTCTCAACTTAGATAAACCGATTAAATACCTCTTGCAAAAACTGAATAATTCTCTCCAAAGAAATATCTATGAGCACCCATAAAAATTTTGACCTTATATCTTCACAGAAGGCGAAGGATAAGAGAGAGTGGAGAGACTCACTGAGTACATTTAGTTGAACAGAGTTTTTCTTATTCATATTAACAACTACTCTTGGAAGAATTAAATATTACATTAAAAAAAACCTTAATATGATGAATATACTTACTGTACCCATAATCCAAAGTTAGTGTTATGTTTTTATCGCATCTTAATTTTTTTTTATTTATAACTTTTTGTATTAGAAATTATATGAGATAATTAGATTCATTAAATCTGTTTCAATAATTCTGAAAGTGGCTTTACTCAGTTTCTCATTTTTTGTTTTCTTTTCATTTTCTGAAAATAAAACACTTCTACATAAAATTGAAAGAAAATTCAGGTTTGAAGTATAATTCGAAGAAGCCATTAACAAACTAATTTACACTGTTGGTACCAAGTACCCACAGTCTGGTTGGATCGACATCCTTTCTTTCATGCTCCACGATATAAGAATCAAGTACCCACAGTCTGGATTTTGAAACCTTGGAGGCTTTTGTACGCACCAAGTCCCGGCAGGAATCCCCGAATAGTAAGTAATTTAAGTGTTCCCTTCACAGTCTCTCGCGTAAGTCCTTATTTGCAGATTCCATAGCCCGAGTCCTAACATGCATCAATATACAGTCCATCAAAATTTAAGTTTTCAAAAAGACAAATCTCATACATCTAAGTTTATGATAGTTTTTCTCCATTGAAATCTAGATATATGATAATTTGTTTTATTGTTTGTATTTGCTATTGTACAAACTTCTCTATTTGAAAATTTTAAAAATCATGACTTGAATATTGCTGTAATATCTTAATGAGAATGTGGAGCTATTGAGTGACCTTTCAAGCACTTTCCAGGGCAGTTTTAAGAAGATTCGGCTGCAGAGTTTTCTAAGAACGCATCTAAATTGGGTTGGCCCAATAAAATTAAACCATATCAATACGGCGGTGATATTTCCATCCCATTTCTTTTATAATAATCTTAAATATTTTCTCTAATTCGATGCGAGTGACAAAGATTTTATTAACTTATGTTATCAAAATATTGAAAATTATAATATTTTTGTAAAATAAATATGACGCAGCTCCAAAGAGGAAAAATAAATAAAAGAACATTAAAGGGAAAAAAAAGTTTTGTTGATTTGGAAACAAATGTCAGAACAGAACAATAAAAGCTACATTTGGTTAATTCACTAGAATTCCAACAACCTAAAAAGATAGTTTAGAATCTAACAAAACTAGCAATCCTAAGCTAATGGACAAATTTTGAAAATTGAAAAAATAAAATAAATTTATACAAAAATTAAAAAACATTATAATTAATTAAAACTAATATATTGAAAAAATTATACTAATTTGTAATTTTACAACATATTTCGAATTAAAAATCAAAATACTTTAATATTATTTATACATTCTAAGAATCACAATTCGTTTGCAATACATCCTGCACCAAATGATGAACAGAATTTGCCTTGTTGTATATACACAATTTGTGGGCGAAAACTATTACAATTTACAGCATCGATATAAAAAAGCATCTTGTGCCTATCAAAACTTGATCAAACGCTCGAAATTAAATTGATTCATAATCATATCAAAATACACCCACCAAAAAATTCGAATCATTCGGATTTTCAACGTGTCATTTTCATATATATTGAAAAGTAAACAAAAGCGGAGTGGGATGAGGTTTTCACACGACTGTCTCATTTGACAATGATTTTCTTATTTTCTTTTTGTTATAAATACAAATAATATGATATATATATATATGCACTAATTTAACAATAATTTAATGCAGTTTGAATCCCAGGTCTGTTGTATCGTCTTTAATAAATTAACTCTTGCAATCAATAATCCTCAATTCTAGGAAAAGAAAATTGATTCACGGTATTAATATTAAATTATTAATATGTAGAATCGGATCTTTTAGCATCCGACTTTGTCTCACTTTATAATGAGTAGAATGAGTACATGTGACATGGATCTCAAGTGTATTAGAAGTCATCGGATATTCCGAATTTGCTACCTATGAGTTTTGGATTGTCTATAAAAAGTTAAGTTCTGGTTCTTGTGGGATATCCGCTAACTGGAATCAATTAAATAGAATCATACTTTAAATAAAACGAACAAGACATATATTATTACATAATTCAATCTCATAACACAATCCCAAATGTCACTAGGAAGTATTAGAGTATTGGAAGTAAATGCATTGCTACACAACAACAACAACAGGAGGAAACATATATAAACTCAAATGATATTGAAACTGCAGATCATGACATATTGGACGCACCGTTTTGAGCTTGACCAGAACTGCTTAATTAGATGAAAAAACAGATGGCGGTGAAGAGCAAGGAGACGGCTTAGAGAGCTCATGTAGCGCACTTGAGCGGCAATGGAAATGGGATTGTTGTGGCGAAGACGAAGGTAGTGGCAGCAATGAAGATGGCAACTTTCTGCAACACTTCGGATGCGAAAACAAACTTGTAGGCAATAAGTTTTGCAACAAAGTGACAAAGAAAGATGAGTAGTAGCAAATGAAAGCAGATAGTAGGTAGGAGAAATATTTGATTTAGCCTTAGCTATCTTAAGGGATGATGTTGTCTATTTACGCAAGCTATAAAATGGATCTTTCATCTACCTCTTGTTGTACATGGATGATATGATGATAGCTTCGAAGGATAAAGAAGCAATCAACATGTTGAAAGCACAGTTAAATAGAGAGTTTGAAATGAAAGATTTGGGTGAAGAAAGAAGAATACTTGGAATGGAAATATGCAGGGATCAAAAGAAGGGCAAGTTTTGTTTATCTCAAAATGAATATCTGAAAAGGGTATTACAATGTTTTGGCATAGATGAAAAGTCAAAACTTGTAAGTACCCCACTTCCTCATTTCAAGTTTAATGGATCCTTGTCTCCAAATACCGATATGGAATAAGAGTTTATGTCAAAGATTCCATACTCAAATGTAGTAGGTAGCTTGATGTATGCTATAGTGTGTACGAGGCCAAACATTTCACAAGCAATTGGAGTTATGAGCAAGTATATGCACAATCTTGGAAAAGGGCATTGACAAGCTGTGAAATAGATTTTACAGTATATCATAAATACCATGGGGGTTGGTTTGGTATTTGAGTAAGATAAGACTTTTGGTCAATGCATGGTTGGGTGTGTTGATTCTAATTACGCTAGTGATTTGGATAAGCGTCGATCAAATATTGGATATGTTTTTATTCTTTTTCGAGCACTAGTGAGTTGGAAATCTACCCTATAGTCAACAATTGCTTTGTCTACCACAGAAGCAGAGTACATGGTAGTTACGGAGGCTGTTAAAGAAGCTTTTGGCTTCGAGGGTTACTTAAAGATTTGGGAGTTATGCAGAAACATATTAGTGTGTATTGTGATAGCCAAAGTGTTATTCATTTAGCTAGAAATCAAGTCTACTATGGCTGAACAAAGCACATTAACATTCGATTTCACTTTGTGCAGGAGATTATCGAAGGAGAAATTTTTCTTCAGAAGATCAAAATTATGGATAATCCTATTGATATGATGACCAAGATAGTGACAACAATCAAATTTAAACATTGTTTGAACTTGATTAACATCTTGCAGATTTGAACACCTTGGAGTATATGGCACCAATATTAATGCATTTGAAGGCACTATCAAATTGAGAGATAAAAGAAAAGTTGAAAATTCACCAAAGTGAAGATTATAGATTTGGTGGCTCATTTTCTTGTCAAAGAAAATGTGTGAGGTGGATATTTTTTACTAGAATCGTAGTGGTTAGTGAAGAAGAAATTTCGTCATTACTTACCTCAATGTTATTGGCATTTTTAACACCCAATTACTTATAAATAGAGAGTTAAACTAAGAGGTTATTATATTCAGAGGAGAGCTCAAAGATAAAAGGTAAAAATTTTAGAAAACAAAGCATAACAGAGGAGAGTTGTCTTCAATTTGTGGTGATGGCAAATTTTGATTGAGTTGCTCATTTTATAAAATTTACAGTTTTGAATTTAATTTTTATAAATTTTATAAAGTCTGATAATTGTGTTGTATTTTGTACTTAAATCATGTGATTCTCTCAATTTGGTACTAGTAAATTGATTTAAATGTCCGAAGACATAGGTAATATTTTTACCGAACCTCGTTAAATTCTGATGTTCTTTACCTTGTATTTTTGCACATTTATTACTTTGCCATCATTTGATTTTTTTTTTAATTTTTATATTTCACAAGTTTTTGTATTTTGGAAAAATTATTGAGCCCTCAATTTCCTAACAAAAAGAAAGCGGGGATATATAACCATGCCAGTTTAATTCACACTAGGCTATTTTCAGGTAAGTATTTGACTATTTGCTCTTGTCAATCTCGGCAGCTTTAAACTGATTTTACTTTGATCTTGTGGTCGTAAATCATCCACTTTAATTAGAAAGAATCATCTACAAATGAAGATTGTTGACAGGAAATAGTGTTGAAACCAGCAACTCAACCAAGATTGGAATCAAGTCCATTGAGAACATTTCACAAACACTAAAAGGAAAAATGAATGAACAAATAAAGTACAAGAAACACTGCCCAGAATTTTTCAGAACAATCTCAAGAGAAACTTCTCTTCATTATGTCATCACAATTCAATTACAAAATGTAATTTCAACTCAGCCCATCTACAAAGAAAGACTTGAATACTGCATCTACAGTCTTCTAGCAACACATACATCATGCCTAAAAGAATCGGAGTACATTTTAGAGAATACTCTTTTCTTGAACAATAATGGCCCAAGGTACGTTTTCTCTATAAATTATTTGTTAGATATAGAAATTAATAAATTATAATTACTCTCTAACACCCCTGTCTATATATCTTTCTTTGTCTGGGTCGCCCTTTAGTTGAATCTTTCTGATGTTCTCTTAGAAATAACATGTGTAATCCTGTCGGTCTCCTTATTCTTGCTGTGGATGACGATCCAACTTGGCTTATAATTACCGAAAAGATGCTCAAAAAGTGTTCTTATGAAGGTTATATAAATTTAAGCAAACTTCACTTTCTTACTGTTCTTATAATAGGCTTATATATACTTCTTATTTGTTGTTATTGTTATTATCCTTTATTGCTCATTCAATTTGCTACATCAAGGTTATATATCAATATAATTTTTTCTTTATTATATTTCCGAATTCTAAAATATTTTTGGGCTTGACGGCTAGGAAAATATTCAAGTAGTTAATTTAGAGATTAGGCATATATATTTTTTCAGATATAATTAATGAAAATACAGTATTAACTTTTACCATTCTAACCATTTTTTTTAAATTTTTGCTGTTGTATGTTTCAGTCACCACGTGATATGACATCCTTAAGCATTGATGTCAATATTTCTGACAGCACCCGATCGAGCATTTTGGAGTACTTGAAATTCATCTTCCTGTGATGGGCAGGTTCTAATCGCGGTAGTACATGCATTTTTGTCTAGAATGTGATAATTTTCGTTCTACTGGAAATGTGTAACTGCAGAGTGATGTGCCTTTAAGAAGATACAAGAAGGGTAATGGAAATACTTAAATATTATAGAGCATGTGATGATCTTCCGAAGCCTTTAAAAATGGAAGCAATTAGGAATATATAGCGGCCTGTCTTCAGAAAAAGGATACATAAGGTAAGTAAAATAGTACAACAAGATATATGTTATCTCAGATGATGTCTTCGGAGGTCATAATGTATAAGCTGAGCATGTCATGACTGTTCTGCAAGTTTACTTATTAATAATTTGTTGCCCTATAATATTGGATTTGCTTCTTTTTCTTTTCTGGTCGGCACTGGTTTGGATATATGTTGACAGGAAGTCACTGAGGTCAGAGAAGAAAACAAGAATCAAGAGAATGAAGATGGAAACGGGAAGATGGAAAGGAATGGGCTGTATGCAAATATTACGAGAATGTTTTTGATGGTTCAAGCAAGAAAGGAACCACACATCTCAAAAACCATTTCGAAAGATGTCGAGCAAACAGAAAATGGGGCTAGAGACAGATAAATCATCCAAGTCTCCGATGAATTCTAGTTATGCCCTCAATATTTATCATTCAGATCCCATAGTTTGTCGTTTATCTCCTCGTAGATTTTATCTATCAATCCCAACATTGTTCCTGCAGGCCACCGATTGCCTCCAATTCAGCCTCTCAGTATTGGCAAACTTCTTCAGAAACTCAACCATCATTAGTTGAAGAACAATGGTAATCCCAGTGATTGCTAGAAACAACTTGTTCTTGTGTATCCCTTGGAATACGTTCTTCTTCTCAAGCTTCGAATTGACCTCATTGAACACTTGACGGAGGACAAAAGTATTGAAAATCAAGGTATTCTTAACACTCTCGCTTGCGCCAAAGATGCTTTTCCCTTGAATTGCAAAGTAAGATGGATACCTGATAAATGGCCCGAGACATGAGGTTCCTCCATATGATTCTGGTTGTCAGAGGTTTGGATCGACCGACGGGCAGATTTTCATGAGATCGTTGGTGGGTTGCTCAGTGGCCAATGCCCCCAAGGTACCCAGAGCCGCTGCACAGCAGTTAGTGGGACTTTGGCAGGAGCATTTGTGCCATCAGCTGTCACTGCCACCATGTGGCCTTTCTGCTTCAGCCTTTGTACCATCAGAAGCTTGTCAAACGGGGAACATCTAGCCAGTCATCAGGGTAAGCCCTGATGGTCAAAGCACACTCCCTTTCGATTCCTGCCGGTTGCTAATATTGTGGGCTTTCTCAAGGATTTCTGGGTATTATTCTTGTTATAATACAGACAGTCTCCTGGATACTATTTGCATTACAATTGCAAATCATCTTCTCACTAAAATTCCAGTAAATCACTGGTTGTATACCAGTAGATATCTAATCTCCTGGATGCTCTTTGCACTACAGTTGTAAATTATTTTCTCAGTAAAATTCTAATAGATCCCTGGTTATATACCAGTAAATATCTAGTTATATACTAGTAGATTTGTAATATGTAATCTTTAAAAAAAAAAAAAAAAGAGGGGGTGGGGGAAGATCTAGCCATTAGTCCGATACTTTTATTCTTTGCCATTCTTTCTTCGTTGAAATCCACATCAGGATTCAGGAATCCACATTCAATAGCTATAGCTCTTGCAGTGTGCACATTGTCTCAAGTTACCGTATTCTTTGCCATTCTTTCTTCGTCTGAGAAATTTCTGAATTGAACACCTTCAATTACAGCACCATCATTGTTGAAATTCACATCAGGGGAATCCACATTCAATAGCTGTGCTGCCATATCCTTGATAATTTCCTCAATTTGCTTTCTTTCTTCAGCATCCATGAGTTTCATTGCCCCCAGTTCTGTCATAATAATGCGAACACATAGCCAGAATCATCTCTGCAGCTCCCTTCCAGTGTGTTTGAACAGACTTTTCATTGATCCTCTTCATCAAAATTCCACTTCTCTTTTTTCTCTGTATCAAGATGGGAGTGAGATTTAAAGAAACATTTTGTGAGCTTGAGCAGACTGATTTCAGGTCAATAAATTTAACAGAGGAATGGGATAAAGCAACTATACTATACCAGTGTTTGAAAGTGCTCAACAAAGCTGACCATAGCTTGTCTGAAAGCAAATATACTACAGTAAATGTGTACTTCCCAAGGGTCTGTGAGATTTATATGTAAATGCTTCAGTGGGAAAAGTTTAATATTTTGCTCAAATATATGATTACACCTTGATCAAACCCATCGAACTTTCAAAATTAAAGTTTCTCTCTGTGGCCACTATTTTGGGATAAAGGTTGGAGTGTTTGTAAAAAAATTGTTTTCTTGAAAGCACTTTCCTTTGTGTTTGGAAGTGGCATTATCCAACCAAGTGTTTAAAAGAATCGGAACAAAATCATCAGATCCGAAATCCGAATTAAGTATGGTAGACTTTTACTGTTCTTATGTTTTAAACAGATCAAATTTCTTTTACAAATTCACATTGCAATGATATATCTCTATTTAATAGAAATCAATTTCCCACCTGTAGTATTGCATAAACCAATATGCAAATTACATGGTTAAATACTTGCGACTCTGTTTTAGTGTTGTAGGTGCTTCTACAAGGAAACAGAGGAGAAAGCCAACCATCCGATTGCTTGATCCATATACAGAATTATGTGTGTGCAAGCCTTAATAAATAATATATTATCAGATTTTTTTTATATATCAATCATAATAGTATTGGATAATTTATGTTGTTTCATGCCACCGTAATACTATATCAATTTGTGGACTAACAAATCATGGTACTATTGTTGTGTGTAAAACTAACGAACGCAAGTGCACGTATCGTAAGTAAATAATATAATGATAAGAGAATATCGATCTCACGAGAAATGTTACTCTTATAATTATTGAAGGTGATTAATTTACGGATTTATCTAAAGCGATCGAAATAATTTTGATTAAGAAAATTGAAGGAAACTAAAATTTATTACTATACAAATTAATTAAAAGATTCAACTAATGGAGAGATTTATAGCTAATAATTTATCGTATTTAGTCGCATCTAATTCTTCAATCGACGTTGTTCCAAAACGCGTGTTGTTAGTTAATTATCCTAATTTATTCTATTGTATCAATCGAGTTTATTTCGCATTAAAATTTCATTATATCTCTATGTGAAACTAATTAAATGGAAGTGCATTATAATTAGTGATAATTTTTAATTAAACTACGCAAACCATATTAGTATATCTCTATTTAATATGCAATTTACGGTATTTATTATACGGTCTAGATATGATATTCATTTCTTAATCTCTACCAATCCACAATTCATTCAAATATTGGCCAAATATTCAAAAGCATTAATTATCATGATAAATATTCAACACTCAATCTCAAATCAATTGAACAACACAATATTAGAAATGAATACTTTAAATAAATTAAATCATTGTCATAGAAAATGAGTTTAGCCACACATAATATATAATTCACATCTCACAATTAAGAATTTAACAATTGATAATATAATTTTAAATAATTATAATATTGTTAAATTCAAAACTAAATTAAAAGAAGAGAGAAAGAAAAACTAAACGAAAAGAGCTTGCATCCACAAGATTGATAAGAATCCTTTAATCTCTTGACGAAATTCCTTCTCTTCTTGTTGATTTTTTTCTCTCTAGCCTTCTTACTTCCTCTCTTCTCTCTTTCTTTAAAAATTCAAAACAAGCCAAAAGTCCCATTCTTCCTCTCTCTTAGGGTCTAAAGTTAGTCCAACTTGGGGGATGAAGCAACGTGCAGTCGCGCGCCTTGGTCGCGCGGGCTGTCACGTGCAGAAAACTCCAAGTTCCAGAACGTGATGGCACTTAGCCAAGCTTGCTGGACACCGAGCTAAGTAAGCCAAGAAAACCAAGATCAAGTGGGTGTATGTGCTTGTGAATGGAGTAGCGTGAATCCCCTGCTCAATCTGAGTGAAATGCAATCTCAAACAATGGCAGAAAAATTCTGAACGAGAGAGAAAAGCTGGAAATGTAGATGCTTCTCTATTCTTCCAAAAATGGGAAATTACAAGCCTAAGTAATTACACATGGAAGGCTATGATTGCTTAGTACAAAACACTTTAAGTGCTACTATTACAAATCATTAATAACATATAAACATTTCCAAAATATCCTAATTTACCCCCACTAAGACATATGGGCCTATTGGGCATGAACAGTCTCGGCGCTACAGTGCCAGGCTCACTGACTAGCTTACTGCCCAGCTGCACAAGGGAAGACCCAAACAACTTCTTGCTTGCTGCCCCTACAGAGGTTGTTGTATGCTTACTGAGTGTGGGTGTAGTAGGAACCGCTTCCGCTCACGGGGCGACGCTCAACGCTCGCGGATGTAGCTCGCGTGCCCGCGGAGGTACCGCTCTCACTGGCGGCCTGTGACATCCTCCCCCACCAAAGTCCTTGACGCCCTCGTCAAGTGTCCTCTGCTTGTACTCTTCTACTTGGTTTCGGAACTGCCATAAGTCCGCTTCCTTCTCCCAGCTAGCCTCGCTGTCCGGAAGGTTCTTCCACTTCACCAAGAATTCCGAGTACTTCGGTACTCCGCTGCGCCGGATGACTTGATCAGCAAGTATCTCGGCCATTTCCCGATCAAAAGAGGTTATGCTGGTGGGAGGCGCTCTATGTGATTCCCCTCGCTGCGGGTCTTCCAAATCTTCGTGGTACGGCTTCAACATACTCACGTGGAAGACCGGATGAAATCGGAGCTTCGGTGGTAGCTCGACAAGGTACGACACTTTCCCGACCTTCTTGAGGATAGGATAAGGTCCCTCGTATCTCTGTACCAACCCTTTATGTACTGAGCGGTATTCTCTAACCTGTTGAGTCGATAGCTTCACCATGACAAGATCACCGATTTGAAACTCCAACGGCCTTCGATCCTTGTCCGCCCACTTCTTCATCTTCTTGGACGCCTTGTCCAAGTAAACCTTGGCGACATCGAGCTGTTCTTGCCAACCCTTCGCCCATTTATACGCTGAGGGGTTCGGGCCCGTGTAGCCTTTCACCATGGCTTGTGGCGTGTGTGGCTGTCGGCCTGTCACTATCTCGAACGGGCTGTGCTGCGTGGCTTCGCTGCGCTGCAGGTTATATGAAAACTGTGCTACATCCAGCAACCGCGCCCAATCCCGCTGATTTGCGCTGACAAAGTGTCGCAAGTAAAGCTCCAACAGCGCGTTCACCCTCTCGGTTTGCCCGTCCGTTTGCGGATGAAAACTTGTCGAGAAGTGTAGGTGCGACCCCATCAATTTAAACAACTCACGCCAGAATTTTCCGGTGAAGCGAGAGTCCCGATCACTTACAAAGGTCCGCGGAAGTCCCCAATACTTCACAACATGCTTGAAAAACAAGCGCGCCGCGTCCTCGGCCGTGCAATCCCGCGGGGCTGGAATAAATGTTCCATACTTGGACAGCTTGTCGACCACAACCAATATCGATCCGCATCCCTCAGATTTTGGCAACGCGGAGATGAAATCCATGGTAACACACTCCCACGGATGTTCCAGAACCGGAAGAGGCTGAAGCAACCTGGCAGTACGCTTTTGCTCCGTCTTGTCTTGTTGGCATACAAGGCAAGTCCGCACATACGCCTCCACATCATCCCGCATACGCGGCCAGTAGTATGCATCCTCTACCAACGCCAACATACGATGAATACCTGGATGTCCGGCCCATTTCGAGTCATGGCACTCCTTCAACAAGTCCCGCCTCAAGTTTCCCCACTTCGGAATGAAGATTCGGTCCCCGACAGTGCACAGAAAACCATTTTCTGCCCAAAACCGTCTTGTCTTGCCCGCTTGCGCAAGTTCCATAAGACTTTTGGCAAAGGCATCATGCGCCAAGCCCTCTTTGATGCACTCCAACAAGCTACATTCCGGTCGGCTAATGGAAGCAAACTCCGCTTTCCGACTTAGCGCATCCGCAACAAGATTAGCTCGACCCGGTTTGTACTCCATGACATAGTCAAACTCCGCCAAGAAATCTTGCCAACGGGCTTGCTTCGGGCTAAGCTTTTTCTGATTTTGGAAATAACTTGTAGCAACATTGTCGGTCTTGATCACAAACCGGCCCCCGAGCAAGTAATGCCGCCAAACTCGCAAGCAATGGGTGACTGCCGTCATCTCTTTATCATGCACTGGATAACGCCGCTCCGCGTCGTTCAGTTTGCGACTTTCGTAGGCGATTGGATGAGCGTTCTGCATCAACACACCCCCGATAGCATAGTCCGACGCATCCGTGTGTACTTCGAAGGGCTCGGAGTAGTTGGGCAGCGCCAAAACCGGTTCCTCCGTCACTGCACGCTTGAGGTCTTCGAATGAGCTTTGACAAATCGGCGTCCACACCCACGCCTCCTTCTTCTTCAGCAAGTTTATCAAAGGTGTAGCTCTCTTCGAATAACCCATGATGAAGCGTCGGTAGTAGTTGACAAGGCCGAGGAAGGATCTCAACTCAGTAACGGAATTAGGACGCTTCCATTCTTCGATGGCGCGTACCTTGACCATGTCCATATGAATCCGCCCTTCGGATATCTTGTGTCCAAGAAACCGCACTTCTTGTTGCGCAAACGAGCATTTCTCCGGCTTCACATACAGCTCATGCTCCCGTAACACCCGGAAAACACGCCTCAAATGCTCCATATGCTCCCCGAGGCTTGCGCTATACACAACGATATCATCCAAGTACACAACCACAAACTTGTCAAGGAATGCATGGAAGATTCGGTTCATGAGAGTGCAGAACGTTGCTGGCGCGTTGGTGAGGCCGAAGGGCATAACAAGAAACTCGAATGATCCGTATCGTGTCACACACGTCGTCTTCGGTTCATCCCCTTCCACTATCCTCACTTGCCAATACCCGGACCGCAAGTCTAGCTTGGAAAACCACCTAGCATGGCCAAGCCGATCAAATAAGTCGTCGATGCGAGGGATCGGGTAGCGGTTCTTCACTGTCACCTTGTTTAGCGCCCGGTAATCAATACACAACCGCAAACTCCCATCATGCTTCCGCTAAATAATATCGGTGCGCCAAAGGGCGCTTTCGAATGTCGCACAAACCCCGCATCTAGCAACTCCGTTAGTTGCTTCCGAAGCTCTTCAAGTTCGGGCGGCGCCATTCTATAAGGCCCCATCGCTGGCGGTTTAGTACCCGGCTCAAGTTCTATGGCATGGTCGACCTCACGTCTTGGAGGGAGTCGCTTGGGCAGTTCCGGTGGCATAACGTCACTGAACTCTCGAAGAATGCCCCGAACTTTCTTCGGAAGGTCACAAACTGAAGTTGGAACATCATCCTCCTTGAACATGGTCAAGAAAGTTTCTTCCCCCTTCTTCACGCCTCTCGTTACTTATAGCGCGGATAGTACTCTCACCCCGACTTGAATCCGCTCAACCGGTACCTTATGCATCATCCCCGCATCCTTGAATTCCATACAACCATCATCCGTAAAAGTGAACGGCAACATACGGTCTATGAATTCATCACCTAATACAAACTAAAAATCCCCCATCGGCACGATGTTCACATCCACCTTGCCTTGCCACGTCCCGATCTTCATAGGAACGCCGCGGGCGACTCCACAAATAGGCCGCGGCGGTTGATCAACAACCTTGACCCATCCCGGTTCTTTGCTGCGCAATAAACCCAATCTCTTCGCCAAAGTCTCGGCAACTAAACATTGGTTCGCTCCGGAATCAATCAAAGCCTTGAAGCTTACTCCGTTTATGTTGGCGACGACATACTTCAACGTCTTCCCCGGCTGTAGCTTCGTCACTGCCTTGGCCTTGGACGTCTCCCCCTTGGGCGACGCCTTAGTCTTCAAAGCGTTGAGAGTACGCATTGATCCAATCCGCGCATCCTCCGCTTTCTCATACGAGCTTAGCATGGCGTTAAGCCGACTCCGCTGCGGGCAATCCTTAGTGTGATGCGCCCCGCCACACAAGTAACAAGTCCACTGCTTTCGCTTATCCCGCTGCTTGTTATACGGTGCCTTGCTGCCATCCCGTCGCTCGTTGTCTCTTTGAGGTCTCCACATAGGTTGTTGAGGTTCCGGCTTGTGAGGTTTATCTCCCCCACTCCTCTCTTGCCCAACCTTGTTCGGTTTTCTGTTCCGGTCTTGTTTTGGAGGCTCCCGGCTATACTCAATCAAGGTTTCGGCCGCGGCAATCGCCGAGGCGAGGTCTCTCACATTCCTCCGCTTCAACTCTTGCTCAGCCCAAGATTGAAACCCATCAAGGAAAAACAGCAACCGACTCTTCTCTGGCATGTCCGTAATCTCAAACATTAGGGAATTGTATTCCCTCACATAATCCTTGATCGAACCCCACTGTTTCAACCCCCGGAGCTTCCGCATGGCAGCCTCTTCTACATTTTCGGGGTAGAATTGCCTCTTGAATTCTACCTTAAATGTTTCCCAAGTGTCGATATGGCATACTCCCCTCTCCATCTCCGTGTGTCGGCGTCTCCACCACAATGCCGCATCACCGTCGAAGTAAAGAGTAGCGGTATTTATCCGAAGCTCATCTTCGTGCAGTTGCATTGCATCGAAATGACGCTCCATCATCCATAGGAAAGTCTCTATTTCCTTAGCATCCCGCTTGCCCGAAAACTTAGGAGGATCCGGAACTCGAACCCTTGGAGCGCTACTAGAAGCGGTACTCGCTGTGATGGCGGTTTTGCACAGCGCCAAGTCTTGGCGAAATTCTGCCATGCCCGTCTTCACTGCATCTATTTGTACCGTTACCATCTCCTTAAACTCGTCCATGGCCTGCCTCATGGACTCAGCAAAGGTGTCGAAAGTTTGTTGGAGTCTCCCCTCAATGACGGCAGCCACCGCATCCGTCTCGCGATCGCCTACTTGATCGTCGAGAGCGTCGAGGCGCTCATGAATGTCACCTAAGGACAGTTCCAGTTTTGCTAATCTAGCTTCAAACGATGTTACCATTTCCTTTGACACCGTTCTCTCTTTCGACGCCTTACCCGTGCTCTTGGCACGCCCCCGTTCCTCATGAACTATCTCCGAAACACTACCACCTTCAATGTCTTTAGAAGCCATCAGAATTTTTCCCGTAACTAATCTTCCCACAAACACAATATTGCCACAGAAAATTCACAAGAAATTCCTCCGTAACAACCAACAGTCCAAGATTCCACAAGAAAATTCTAACAACAGTCAACAACACAACACTCAAAACCCTAGGTTCTACAACCAAGGCTTCAAAGGAGCTAGCTTCAACAAGCAATAGCCACAAAGTTGAGGAGTATCTTACCACATACAAATCACCCCCAAGCTGCTCTGATACCAAACTGTCACGTGCAGAAAACTCCAAGTTCCAGAACGTGATGGCACTTAGCCAAGCTTGCTGGACACCGAGCTAAGTAAGCCAAGAAAACCAAGATCAAGTGGGTGTATGTGCTTGTGAATGGAGTAGCGTGAATCCCCTGCTCAATCTGAGTGAAATGCAATCTCAAACAATGGCAGAAAAATTCTGAACGAGAGAGAAAAGCTGGAAATGTAGATGCTTCTCTATTCTTCCAAAAATGGGAAATTACAAGCCTAAGTAATTACACATGGAAGGCTATGATTGCTTAGTACAAAACACTTTAAGTGCTACTATTACAAATCATTAATAACATATAAACATTTCCAAAATATCCTAATTTACCCCCACTAAGACATATGGGCCTATTGGGCATGAACAGTCTCGGCGCTACAGTGCCAGGCTCACTGACTAGCTTACTGCCCAGCTGCACAAGGGAAGACCCAAACAACTTCTTGCTTGCTGCCCCTGCAGAGGTTGTTGTATGCTTACTGAGTGTGGGTGTAGTAGGAACCGCTTCCGCTCACGGGGCGACGCTCAACGCTCGCGGATGTAGCTCGCGTGCCCGCGGAGGTACTGCTCTCACTGGCGGCCTGTAACAGGGCGCGCACCAAATTTTGCCCAGAAAATCGATTTTGGGTGATAAATATCAATTGAGTGCTTTTACTTGTGATTACTCAGATATTGTGTCGTAATTTGACATTTTACTACATTTCAATCTTATTTTTGTTGCAATTTGATTCACCTGGGCATAACGCGATGCGCGGGCGCGCAACAAGGTACGCAATCGCGCGCCTCCCTCTGCTATGAAAGTTAGAAAATCTGAAAACTATCGATTAGACTCAAGTGATTTTGAGTATTTTGATTTTATCCCCTTATGTTGATATTGTTGCATTTAAGTTCGTGAATCTCTTACACTTTGATCCCCAAACATCTTCCTTTTCAAGCTAAATTCATCTTTTTCGAATCAAATTCATCTTGAATAGCCAAATCTATCATTTTCTATATAAAACAACTAAAATACATCAAATTCAAATGAAACGTAAGGATTAAATAAATAATTTAAGTTTAAAAATAAATAATTAGCGCGTATTTTACGCACTTATCAAATATAATTAAGTTACTATAATTAAGTATTTTATATTTGAATATTGAGTGTTGCATAACTCATATTTGGCTAAGAATAAGAGACATCATAAATTCATAATTAAAAATTGGATTTTCCATCCTAATTTTTAGGATATTAACTAATAAGTTTATATATATGATTTGGTGAAACAATATACTTTTAATCAGTCATGGCAAACAGGTTCTTAGCATCTTATTATTGTTAGAAACCTAAATTTACATTTTTCAAGAATATATATCCTCTTCCGTACCTTGAAAAATATGACTCATTCTTCCAAAAATAATTTGATTGCCTCCCTATCTTTAGTATTGAATTCTTTTTTTATTTTTTTCTAAAAAAACGGTTAATATAATTAATACTCACTATACCCATAATGCTAAGTTAGTGTGTGTTTTTATTGCAATTTAATTTTCTTCATGTATTCATGAATTGTTTGTATGTCGTTTCTGGGTAAAACTTTTTTCTAATAGAAGTTATAAGAGGTAATTAGATTCACTAAATCTCTTACTACAAATTGAGACTCATGTGCTGTGCAAGTGAATTTATTTAAACTTAATTTTGTATTGTAAACTTATTAATAATTGTTATTTTTTTAATATTACATTACAATTTATTGATATATGTTATATATATAACATTGTCGAGAAATAATTAACCCTGTTAGACCTAAGGCCCAGCATTTAGAGTAGCTTGCATAATTAATAAAACTTACAATACAGGAAAGACCCAAAAATGATAAGGTGAAAATTATACTTCTTCAAGGCCGACTAGCTGACCCATTTAGTAAGGCCTTAAAGTCCAAGCTGGCCCAATTAGGATTCCCTCACAATACGGAATCACTTTGTTCACCAGAATTTTAAATTAATAATCCTCAATTATGTAACTTAATAAAAGTAGAGTTTTATTCGGATTCGATCTCCGAGTTAATAAGAAAAATAAAATTAATATATAAGGAACGAAAAAAAAGAAAAATAAAACTTTTTTCTCACAATCTAAAAATTTTACCAATTGAGATCAAAGTGATGAAATCTAACAGTAACATGTTACATATATAAAAAAATATAGAAATAAAAGTACCAAAAGTTAACCAAGTTTGGTAAGAATTATTATCTTTCTCTGGACAATCATACCATTATAAAAGAAATTACAGAATTTGAGTATACAATAAACGAATGTTTATAAATTTGATTGGACTAATGTATTATATTTATAAAAATAATGAATAAAACTATAAAATAATATAAAGAGGGGACCAAAATGAAATTCATTTAATAGTTGTACAAGCAAGAATTATCCTTGGCGTTTTCATTACAGGCACAGCTGCATGCATCAGGCCTCATCTTGCAGCTGTAGCTCCTAGACTCTGAAAACGAGCCACTTGAATAACACAACCTTATGAAAATTGTATCAAAACATATATCAAGCCAAAAATAAAATTTTAGATGGAAGATTATATTAATTATCTTATTGGTACCATTATTTAATAATTTTTTTATTAAACGTACTTTTATTTTAAAATTAGTTAATAATTTTTTATTGGAGATAAAGTTATATCATTTCATTTTGTCTAGGATGTACATAATGCAAATGAATGGTGGTTGTAAGGACTATTTTCAACTAGCATAAAGATATGATTATATTTAATGAAAATCACGTAACAATCCAATAACAAGAAATGAAAATGTCAAAACATTTGATAACCAATAATTATATTTTAGAATATTTTTAAATTAAAATTATTATAAACTGCACTTGTAGAAGCATCATAAATGAGGTTGAGCTAGTATGTAAGTGCAATACTTGTGTTAACTACTCTTACTAGCTCAAGTGGCTAGAGGCTGACTGAGGAGTGCTAGTTTCGATCCCTCATCATGCAAATGGTGAGAGAATTTTTTCACTCTAGATGAAGCTCACATTAAATGTGGGGTCTTCCACCCACTGTTAGTGGGACTCACTATATTAGTATGTGGGTTAACTTTCTTATTTTGTGAGAGCACAATTTTCTCTTTCGTAAGGGCATACATCAAATGTGAGATTTTTTATCGAGAGCCTGAGGACTTAAGGTGTTGGTATTAGAGCCAAGTTCCCAAGTAACAATGTCTCTGTCTAAATTTGATTTGGAAAAATTTAATGGAGAGAATGACTTCAACTTGTGGCGTCTGAAGATAAGGATAATCTTGGCTTATCAAGGACTAGAGGATGCTCTTGAAGGAGAAGACAAGTTGCTTGATACGCTAAGGGCAAACATTAAATGTGGGGTCTTTATCGAGGATCTGAGGACCTGAAGTGTTGGTATCAGAGTCAAGTTCCCAAGTAATGATGTCTCTACCTAAGTTTGATCTAGAGAAATTAAATAGACATATGACTTCAACTTGTGGCATTTGAAGATGAAGGCAATCTTGGTTCATCAAGGGTTGGAAGATGCTCTTGAAAGAGAAGATAAGATACTTGATACGCTAACGAAATCTTAGAAGAGGGAGATTCTAAGAAAAACTCAATATGAAATTGTATTAAGTTTGAGTAATCAGATTCTAAGGGAAGTTTCAAAAGAGAAGACTGCAGTCGGGCTTTGGAACAACTTAGAAGCGATTTACATGACGAAGTCTTTAGCCAATAGGATATACTTGAAGAAAAGATTGTATACCTTTGCTATAGATAAAGAGACCCCAATTAAAGAACATATTGATCTATTTAACAAGGTAAAGAAAGAAAGAAAATAGACGTGAAGATTGAAAATGAAGACCAGACGGTTATCTTACTGAGTTTTTTGCCAAAATCGTATAACTACTTTGTTGAGACCTTAACATATAGTCGGACCTTACTCTCTATGAAAGATGTTAAAGCAACCATGAACTCCAAAGAACTGACTAGAAAGCAAGAAAAAAAGAACTCAGGTCAAGGAGAAGGTTTGACAATAAAGGGGAGACCAGAAAAACAAGAGCATAGGGGCTTCTTCTTCCTTTTATTTCTTCTTCTTCTTCTCCTCCTCCTCCTCCTCCATCTTCTTCTTTATCCAAAGAAGAAAGAAACAAAGTTTATATATATGTCAACTATTTATTTATTTTTCTTTCCTTATTTCCTTCCTCATTTTCCTTTTTTGTCCCTTTTCTTGTCCCCTTCCTTATCTTTCTTTCTTTCTTTCTTTATCATACACGTAGTTGTAGGAAGAAACAAAAGCCATTTGATTTTTTTTCTAAATATCAATCAAGCCTTTAACTATTTTATTTTCTACTTTTCACCCATTATAATATTCATATTTTAATTAATTTTATTCATTTCAAAATATAACATATTTATCCTAATCAAATAATTTCTCTAAAAATAAATATATATTATAAATTTCTAAATTCTATATCTTCATATTGAAGATCTATCCATATATACATATTTTCTTTATGCATTTGCACAATTAGCTGGAAAGTAACACTTCAACATATTGTAGCTTTATTAACAACAAAAGCAGAGTATGTTGTAGCCGTTGATGCAATAAAAGAAGCATTGTAACTTAAAGGCTTGGCAGGAGAACTAGGATTATCTTAGAAATGTGTAGTCGTGCATTATGATAATTAAAGTACGATTCATTTAAGTAGGAATCTAATACATCATGAAAGGACCAAACACGTAGATATTAACTTTATTTCATCAAGGATCAAATTGAGATGGAATTTGTGGACTTGGTGAAACTACACACAAATAATAACCCTGCTAATATGCTAAAAAAGTCATTACCAAACTCTAAGTTCAATCTATGTATGAATTTGGCAGGCATTAATAACTTATAAGAAAGCTAGTTTGAGCTAACATATAGAGGGAACAAAATTAGAAGTAAGGTGGAGAATTGTGAAGAATATATACTTCAAATTTCTAAGAACCTAAGAATTTGAGTATCCGAGAACTTAAGATCATCTTGACTTGAAAAAGACCTGATTTGGTGCATGAGGTGGAGCATCCGAGGACCTGAGGTCATGAGGTGGTATTATCATCCTGCATTGAAGAAGACCTTATCTGGTGTCTGAGTACCTGAGGACCTGTTCTGGTGTCTGAGTACCCGAGGACCTGAGGACTTGAAATTATAAGGTGGAGAAGTAATCATGACTTGAAAAGGATCTGATCTGATGTTCGAGTACTCGAGGACGTGAAGAGGTGTTGTCATCTTAATTTGAAAAAGATATTAAATCTTCTTTTATTAGGATACCAAACCTACTTGAATTGAGATATTTAGGGACATTATAAAATTCTTGCATTCTATAGCTTTAGAAGCGATGAGAGAAGAGAGGGGAAGAGAGGTGATTTAAGAGAATAGAGTCATCTTATACAAATTTTATCTTCTGCTTATAATAAAAGAACTTATATATGTTTACTCCGTAAACGTAAGCAATTTTACCATGTAATTCTTATCACAATCTTGATTACATCATATTAGTGCTAGAACATCGTTTTACACAACAATTGATATGTGTTGTATATGTCTTTTTTTTTAACATATATCTTATTAAAAAAAACACTCAAATGAAGGTCTATTTAAATATGAAGGGATTCATTTAGCCATTATTTTGTATCGGAACTCCATAGATCTTTATTCGAGGTGGTTGGTATATATTTTTGTCTTTAAATATATAACATCCCTGACCCGATATACGCTACAGTGATGCCGAGTTAGGGTGTAAGGAAAAACTCTTCAAAAGTAATTAAAATTAAAACCTTACTTTAATGGTTATTACATAGTCATATTCCTTAAAGACTCTCCAATTCTAAAATTTCACTAAATACTCCCAATTGAAATTCAACACCAATAAACTGTTTCCTTAGATATTTCATCATATACAATCAACTTCGAATTCTTTGCTACTCTAATACTATTTATGCAACATACTAAAATTATGCAGTACACGTATAATTGCACATAACAATCACACAATTACTTATACATGCACGTAATCTCACAAGTTAAAAAAGATAGCAACTTCTTCTTGGAGCAAACTCAGTCTCCTATTTATTCCGACTTCATCAATATCAATAGGACCTGAAAAGGTAGGGGTGAGCTAATGCCCAGTAAATATTTACATACAAAAACAGTTTATAGGAATATAAATAAATATTCACGTAAAATTCCTTTTAATTCCAAATGAAAAAATATCTTAAAGATATTCCAAAATAATGTTCATAATTTATCATCATCAAAAATACTTTTTGATTCTCTATCATAAATTTGATACAATATCAAATTACGTCAATATCCATAAAAACAACATAAACATATATATTAAAACAATTTCCATTAATTCATTTCATGAATATTTTGTGGCAATATTCTTAATGATCATCATCAATTTCATCTTTATGGACTTCCACCGTAGGACTGAAATTACATCCAATTCAATTTTACCTTTACGGACTTCCACCGTGGGACAGAAATTATGCCCTATTCAATTTCACCTTTACGGACTTTCACCGTGGGATTGAAATTAAGCCCAATTCACAAATGATGATCCATCACATCTTTTATTCTTTAAAAATTATTCCACATCAATAAAAATATTAATTTCTTAACAATTTATGAAAAATATAATATTTTCATAATAATCCATTTAAATAAATATAACACGCATTTCTCACTTTTCTCATAATATTTATAAAAAATATTATTCATATGAATTAATTATATAACTTAATTCAGAAAATAATTAATTTAATTATCATGTTATAATCCATAAATTATTCATAAATATTTAATTAATTGTAAAATCAAAAAATTTAATAAATTCCACGAATAATCAATTAACAATTCAAATCAACTATAATATCAATTTTCATAACAATTCATTTAATCATAAAATCAATTATAATATCAATGTTTATATCAATTCACAGAAAACCATTCAATTATAATAAAATACCCCACTTTTCAGTTTAAAACCAAAATCAACCAAATGCACATAAACACCTATCTGAATATTGTATAATAATCTCTACTCCTCTATTATTAACTCCATTTTCTTTAGATCACAACCTAATAAATAATCATCATATAATAATTCTACTATTCACACAATAAATATAAAATAAAATAAATAGAAATTCATAAATTCTAACCCAATTTTAAAATTTTCAATTTCTTTATTTCCTTCTCTCTCTCTCTCTCTCTCTCTCTCTCTCTCTCTCTCTCTCTCTCTCTCTCTCTCTCTCTCTCTCTCTCTCTCTCTCTCCATTTTCTTCTTCCTTTTACACGTAAAGAAGCAAAAATCAAATTGGATTTTGCTTCCTTAATTTTAATTAAACCCTTCATTTATTTTTATTATACTTTTCACCTACAAAGATATTTATATTTTCAAATAATTCCATTCTTTTGAAAATATAACTTAATTCATCATACTCAAGTAATTTCTCTAAAATCATAAATATTCATCTTATAAATTCATAAATTTATATCTTCACATATTATGTTGAAGATATATTCATATATAAATATTTCTATTAATACTAGAATCCGGGGTATTACAAAATATTTTCAATAATAAAATTATCAAAACAAATCAAAAAATTTATAATATAATTCATGATAAAATTATAAAATTGTATTTTTAAAAGGTAGTTAAGCTTATAACTCTTATTTTACTATTTTAAAATTATATGATTAATTATTTTAATTATTTTATATTAATAGTAGAGTTAGAATGGTCAGTTTATATTTTTTTAAATGTATAAAAGCAAAATAGTTATTTTGTGACTGAAAGTTAATTTCATCCCAAATATTAGAGAATATCCACTTATTTACCTAAATTTGGGGGAATATTCCATAATCACACACACACACACACATATATATATATAATATTTTACTATTGTTTAAAATCTTACAACTATTAAATTTTATAATTTTTATATTTTATTATCGATCTCAATTTTCGAACAGGTTAAAAAAGTCTTGCTACTATTTGTAGATGTTAAGTTGGACCAAATGTTCAAAATTAAAGGACATTATTATTTCATCGCATACAATGAGTACATATATTAAATTAATGTTGCTTTTCTCTATCTTTCGGGAAGGAATCAGCAAATGATCCAAATAAAGTCATCGGATCGTATGCATTCCAATTAAGCTCCGATGCCTCTTTTGTTAATTATTTATTTTCCAAAAGCTTTGGAGGAGTCTTTGCCCTTTTCTTTTCCTTTTCAGAAATGGTTTTAGTTTATAAATATTTACCAATGAGGTTCGTACAGTATATATGCTTAATATTTACAAATATAGAAGCGAATATCTATTAAATAGTTGAACTGTTTTATTCAATTTGAAAGGAAGTACAATAGAATCACAATACCAAATAAATTTTAATGTTAAATTACTAAAACTAAAATACTAATGCCAATATTCTTTTTATAATGTTCAATTTATGTGCCATATTTCTAGAGCTTTTAGTTATTTCTGTTAAAAATAAAATATCGCACTATAAGAACTTAGAAAATTTAATGAAAACTTGTCATATGTAAGAAAATTAAAATTATTATATTATAAATAGATCAAATTGTATTTGAGTCAGTTTATTTACACCATAAAATTTATTCCAAATATTTGTAATGTCTAGATAAAGGCATTTTGTATTCGTATTTTCATCATAAAAAATACAAGCACTTTCTTCACATAAATAAAATAGTAATGTTGCGTACGTGATTCCTTCACTGTTTGAAAAATAAATTTCCGACTGATAACTATTCTTCATTCCAAAAGTGAAGCCATTTTCATCAGAGACAGTCAAATTGTTCTTTCCAGCCTTTTTCTTTTGAGTGGCAAAGCGTTGTTGATTTCAACAACGACATTCAGACAGCAGACAAAATTGTACGGAAGCATAGTCGGCCCCATCTGGTTTTAGAAATTGAGAAATGAAATAGATGGGGCCGACTATGCTTTTTATTATTCGAATGGTTCGGATTGAACTTTAACCAGCAACAATACTGCTCAATTGCTTAACTTAAGTCCTGGTTTCACATTCATCAGACCGTCGTCTATTAAAGAGAAAGAAAAATATAAAAAACGACAAGCACAGATCCATCGGAGCTTCGAAAGAAATACGTTAGCTTTCGGACTTTTTCTTTCCTTCTTGGTCCATTTGTAGACGACTATATAGTCGATCTGGGATGGAGAGTTCTGTAAGTATCGATCTGGGATCTGCAGTGACTCAACTAAGATCTGGGTGTTTTCAGGTGAGTATCTTACTCTTATCAGCTAGAGAAATTTGAGGACTTTAAAAGGAAATCAATTGTTTCTTCTAGCAGAGTTCTTTGAATTTAAATTCAGATAAAAAAAAATTAATTTTAGTTTAGTGTTCTAGTTTTTTTAGATGTAAGTAAAATTTTTAATTAAATTTATATTTTAATTCCACCTTTATATTAAATTCTTCAATAGATAATGCATCAATCTCTTACTCTTTTTTGACGTTGCTTTTCTCAGCAAAAACGATCAAATAAGAATATTTGAAAGATCATATTTGAAGATTTTGTTAAAAACGTAGAAGTAATTAAAATACACACCAGTATATATTTTTTGGTAAAATATAATAATCAGGAAAAAAAGGTTTTTTTTTCACTGAATTCTTAGTTTATTGTAATTATTTATTTCAACTAATTAAGTATGTTTTTAAATTAATATTTTAGTTATTATTTCTTGATGGAGAAAAAATTCAAATTTTTTAACTTTATTAAATCTCTTCTTAAAATATTTCTACCGAAATAATTTATTTTATTAAAATTATAAAACGTAACACCTTTTTTTTCCAATATATACCATTTTTTTTTCATGTACTCTCCACCTCTCTCAAGTTTAATAGTTAACATTTTCAATCAAAGTATTATTTTTATTTTTATTTTTTAAGTATTTCTATAGTGGCATGATTATTATTTTTAAATAGTTTATTAATTCTTCTAATTTAGATAAATATATTTTTTACATCAACATAATTTTCGTTCATGTATATTATTTTATTTATATTTTTGAAAATTTTATTATTTATTTAACTAGTTTTTATAAGGATAGAAATATAAAATATTGATTTTTATAATATTTTTATTTATAAAATAACTTTTTTTGTAATTAGATTTTAAACCAAAAAATTTATGTTTATCAAAATTTAGACAAAAAACCAAACGCTATGTAATACTACAAATCACATGTAATTATGTCAAGTTTTAGAGTGGTCAAAATATATTTTCAATTAATAAATGACAAATTACTTGAGGAGTATTCGTATGCATTATAAATAATTAATGAAGTTTATTTGAGAAATGATAACTATTAAAGTAAGTTTAACTTTTAATTAAAAGATCATATTATTCATCAAATTTCTTTTATACTTAACTGCCAGTAAAGCACATGTTATTAAATAAAAATTATCTTAACATTTTTATGTAAAATAAAATAAAATAAAAAATTTTGAAGATATATAAATTGAAAAGAGTAGTTTATAGATACAAACTTAATTCTACGTATAATCGTACTATGTATGACATATTTTTGCAGGCTGTGAATACGGGAGATGGCTTGGTCTTTGCCAAATTATGAAATCTTGGCAGCACACCAATATGATGGACAGGTTCGCAGCCTTTTCTTTCTCAATTTACAGAGCAGAAAAGAAAACGTTGTTTAATTTCATAATATTGGGTATTTTCAAACAAAATAGTAATTTCAATGTTCATTCAAATTGTTGACAGGATATCTTTGAGTTGATAGAACTAAATGAAATTCAAGATAATAATCAGATAGTGAACCAAGATGTTCACAACTCATCAGTAAATAATAAACGAAGGAAAAAGGAGTCGAAGGTTTGGGAGGAGATGAAGAAGTCGAAAGGAGAGGATGGGAAGATATGGGCCGAATGTACTCATTGTGGGAAGAAGTTTGATGGTTCAAGTAAGAAAGGAACCACACATCTCAAAAATCATTTAGATAGATGTCGAGTTAAAAGAAATGGAGGAGGAGATACTGATAAATCCATCACAACAAGTGAGGTAAGTTCTCCCGTTGTTGTTAAAGAACAACACGTGCATGATCTGATCAAAATTTGCTTCGATGTTAGAGGACATCCCACTGAACATTGGAAACCATCAGTCTTGAACGATCGAAAGGTTGATATACTTCAAGCTTTTAAAGAGAAGGAGGAAAAATTCCGCAGATTTCTCAGTAAGCTCTCGTGTCGTTTTAGCTTAAGGATTGAATATTTTTGGGGTTGGTATCACCTGACGATACACTATATTGATGATTGTTGGGAGCACAAGAAGGAGATTATTTTTAGTTTTCAAAATGCTAAAGGTGAGTACAGGAATTTAATAACAATTGTGAAAGAATTTTGTTTGGATTGGAAGATCGATAGAGATATTTGCTCTATAGTTGATTACCGCAGCAATGACAATGATCGTGATGATGTTATTGGAGAGGTTAACAGCTGGTTTATACAACGAAGTTCACTTCCTTTCTGCGGGCTTTTGTTTCCAACTAATGCCTTATCTGGTATTCTTAATTCTTTTTATAATTATATGGAATATTGCATATGGGATACATTTCAGGGGATAACGAAGTGTATTGATTATGTTAGGAAGACGCCGTATAATGAACATAAGCTTCAAATTGCAGTAAATAAAGCCAAGTCCATTGGAAAAGAAGTGACTTCTCAACATCTTCCTCAGGAAACTGTAAGGTTAGAAGATTTTGAGGTTGTAGCGGGCTATAAAGAAGCATTTTCTGTGTTAGGGCAGACAGATCCTGATTTCAAGTCAGTAAATTTAACAGAGGAGCAATGGGATCAAGTAACTTTAACGTACAAGTATTGGAAAGAGTTCAAGGATATTCTTAGCAGCTTGTCTGAAATCAAGTATACTACTCCAATCATGTATTTCCCGAAGTTCTGTTACGTATATATAAAACTGCTTGCGCAAGAAAGAACTGGAGGTTATCATCTTGGCAAAACGACAAAGCGTATGACAAGGGAGTTCGCAAAAACTGTTCGAGAAACAAGAGAATCGTTTGAAAAATATTGGAGCAGATCTAAATTGGTTTTAGTAACTGCCGCGATACTTGATCCGCGCTTCAAGATGGATACTGTGAAACTTTGGTACATCAAGATTTATGGTGATGATGCTGATCGCTACCTCAAGGTAGTCATTGAAAGCTTTAATGTTATTTATAACGAGTATGCTAAGGGCTCTGAGCCTGGAGAAGCTGCCTCTTCAACTTCATACGTAGACGTCTTGGGAATGCCATGTACAACTTCAGCTGATGTCTCACAGAAATCAGAACTTGACCGTTATTTGAATGATCCCAAATTTCATTTGATTGAAAAGTTTGATATCCTAGCTTGGTGGCGTGTTAACACTCCAATCTTTCCAATACTGGCGCGGATGGCTCGTGACTTCTTAGCAATACCTATTTCTGCTGGTGCGGCTACAAGTTTTTCTTCGGTCGACTTAGATGTCAGTGATTGTTTTAATTATTGTGAAGTTCTTCATCATGACATTAAACAGGCTTTGCTCTGCTTAAAAAGATGGCAGGAAATTCCTGAAAAATAAACAATTTTTTGAAATAAACAGAAGTTTTCCTCTTCTCCAGTTGATTATGTAATTGCAAATGCTATGTTTCAATTTACAAAGAAGATTAGGTTCGATCGAACGTGTTACATATATATATAGGGTTATTAACACATAACTCTCCTAAAGTTTGAGACTTTAACATTTAGATGTAAGGTTTGAAGAAAGACACACTTCCTTGGACCTTTAATTGACTATCTATTTATACTTAAATGACTAAAATACCCTTAATTAAATTAAAGTTAAAATTTAAGAAATTTAATTTTAAGTTATATAATATTTGAAGATTAAAATTTAATTAACAATAATTTAAATTTTTATTTATTTAATATTTATTTAAAGTTAAAAATTTAATTTTGAATAAATATTAAATATGATATATAATTAAAAATTAAAATTATCAAATTAAAAAAACGGTCATTTTGCACAATAAAGTTTAAAATTTAAATAAATATGGTATATGAATAAAAATTAAATTGTCATTAACTAAATTCTTAATTTAAATAAATATAAATTAAAAATTTTAAATTATATTATCATTAATTAAATTCTTAATTTTAACAAATAATAAATAAATATAAAGTAAAATTGTCAAATTAAAATATTATTAATTAAATTTTAAATAAATATAAATTAAAATTATTAATTAAATTTTAATCTTCAAACATTATATAAATTAAAATTAAATTTTAACTTTAAAGTAATTAAGGATATTATAGTTATTTAAATATAAATGGATTGTCAACTAAAGGTCTAGGGGAGGTAAGTGTGTCTTTTCTCAAACTTTCTATTTAAGTATTAAAGTCTCAAATCTTAGGAAAAGTATTTGTTAAAACTCTTATATATATATTTGGTTGTTGCTTTTTGGTGTTATTAAAAAACTCTTAATTAATTATAGTAATCCACGTTGTTAAAATTGAGGCAAAATGATCTCAAAATCGTAAAAATAAAAGCGAAGATTATTTTGTGATTCATAACTAACTCAACTATTAAATAAAAACATAGTCTTCAGTTCTGACACTAAATTTTAGTGTGTATTTGTGGTGTCAGTATTTACCATCAATATGGTATCAAAAAATGATAACACTATTTCAACAAGACATTATTACTAAATTAGTGTCTGAACTTATTTGAGCATAATGTGTCCTAGAGTAATGACTCTTTTACGATACTCGGGGTTCATTTTATAAGGATAAAGAAAATAAACACCGCTTAAGATTGGCTAAAACACTTTCAGGCAAGATTGGAATCAAGTATCAAGTTCTTTGAGAACTTTTCACAAACACTTGGAATGTACTTAAAGAAAAAAATGAATGAACGAATAAAGAACAAGAAAAACCACCTGGAATTTTTCAGAACAGTCTCAAGAGAGATTTCCCTTCGCTATTTCATCACAATTCAATTACAAAATGCAATTTCAACTCAGCCCGTCTACAAAGAAAGATTTGAATACTAAGTATACAGTCTTCTAGCAACACACACATCATGCTAGACCACCATGTACGTCTTAAAAAGATGGCAGGAAAGTCCTGAAAAATAAACAATATTTCCTCTTTTCGAATTGATTAAGTATGTAATTGTAAATGCTATATTTCGATTTACAACGAAGATTAGATTTGCTCGAAGGTGTTATAGGTTCTTTTCTTTGTTGCTTTTTGGTGTTATTGAGAAATTCCTAATTAATCATAGTAAACCAAGTTGATAAGAATTGGAGCAAAATCATCTCAAATTGATGAGAATCAAAGTGAAGAATTTTTTTTTTAAAATTATAACTAGCACACTTATTGAATAAAATTATAACAAAACTTACCATCAAATTTGTGAAAATCTATCACAATCAAACAAATCTTTCTATAAAATCATATCTAAAGACTTGTAATAGTTACGAGTGAAGAAAATACAATTGTTCTCCATTTATGAAAATCTTGACAAGTCTTATAATGTATGATACTAATAATGTAATGGTTATGTTAGTTAATTTTGTTCGGTATACTTCAAAATATACATAAGAATGAGTTTGTTTGACTAAATTAAATTTTGATTACAAATTTATTAAGAAAAGAAACAAGCCAACAAATTTACATACATATGTATGTATTACACCAAGTACAAAGGAGAAATAGCTACTAACTACTATTAAAAGAAATAGTCTTCATTTCTGACACTAAATTTTAGTGTGCATTTATGGTGTCAGTATTTAGTACTATAAATAGGGTATCAAGAAATGAGAGTGCTATTTCAACAAGACATATCATTACAAAATTAATGTCTGAATTTTTTGAAGTACAGATTGTATCTTAAATTAATGATGCTTTTATAATATCAGAGTTTATTGAACAGAAAATGGTAAAGAATATACACCCCTTCAGTTTAGCTAAAAGAACACTTTAATTCCATTGATTTAAAATATGATATATATTAATTGGACTAGCTAGTTGCATTGTATTTGGTATCGTTCTTAATAACTTGCTTAGTTTATTTGTTTAATTTCACTTTTAATAGTGGGACGTGACATATATGCTCTTTATTTTAGAATAACTTTTTAACTACAAGTCTATATATGCAGTCATTTAAAAAGAGTAAAGTGAAAGAACATAGAAGAAGCGGAAAAGGAAAAAGCACAAGACTTTGATTTTATTTTCTTCATCTATACATAGACCTATGTGTAAGGATTTGCTTCTTTTTCTTGTCTGGTCAACACTGGTTTTGATATATGTTGACAGGAAATCACTGAGGTCAGAGAAGAAAACAAAAATCAAGAGAATGAAGGTGGAAAGGAATGGGCTGTATGCAAACACTCGGAGAATGTTTGTGATGGTTCAAGCAAGAAAGGAACCACACATCTTAAAAACCACGTCGAAAGATGACGAGAAAACAGAAATGGGGCTAGAGATGCAGATAAATCATCCAGATCCACGACGAATTATAGTTATGCCCTCAATATTTGTCATTTGGATTCCATAGTGTGTCATATAGCTCCTCATAGATTTTACTTTATCCATCAAACCCCAACACTGTTCCTGCAGGCCGCCCATTGCCCCCAATTCAGCCTCTCAGTACTGGCAAACTTCTTCAGAAACTCAACCATCATTAGTTGAAGAACAGTATCAATTCCAGTGATTGCTAGAAACAACTTGTTCTTGTGTATCCCTTTGGAATACGTTCTTCTTCTCAAGCTGCCTAACATTGAACTCATTGAACAATTGACGGAGGACAAAAGTATTGAAAATCAAGGTATTCTTAACACTCTCGCTTACGCCAAAAATTGCTCTTTCCTTGCATTGCAGAGTCAGTAATATGTCTAGCTGATAAATGACCTGAGGCATGAGATTCTTCCACATGATTCTGGTTGTCAGAGGTTTGGATCAACCGACTAGCCGATTTTTCATGAGATCGTTGGTGGGCTGCTCTGTGGCCAATGCCAATACCCCCAAGGTGTCCATTATCAAGTTCACCCAAAGCCGCTGCACAGTAGTTAGTGGGACTTTACTGAAGAAACAGCAGCAACATTGCCGTGAGCTGAAATTGAAGGATTTCTGAATGTTGTTGTGGACACATCTTCCCCATATCAGAACTATCACCACAGAGGGAAAGTTATCCACCAAGATGACAATATCTGAGCTCTCTTTTGCTACTTCAGTTCCTTGAATTCCCATGGAAAGTCCAGCATCTGCCGCCTTAAGAGCAGGAGCATTTGTGCCATCAGCTGTCACTGCCACCATGTCGCCTTTCTGCTTCAGCCTTTGTACCATCAGAAGCTTGTCAAACGGGGAAAATCTAGCCATTAGTTGGATACTTTCAACCTTTGCCATTGTTTCTTCGTCTGAGAAATTTCTGAATTGAACACCTTCAATTACAGCACCATCATTGTTGAAATCCACATCAGGATTCAGGTTTCCACATTCAATAGCTATAGCTCTTTCAGCGTCCACATTGTCTCCAGTTACCATCTTGACATTCACCCCAGCTTTCTACAAGATTTAAGTTTCTCGTTAATTTGCCCACTACCTTCTGCAACTTTTGTATGTGCAAAGGCAATGCATCTGAAGTTCTTGGCTGCCATATTCTTGATAATTTCCTCAATTTGCTTTCTTTCTTCAGCATCCATGAATTTCATTGTCGCCAGTTCTGTCATAATAATGTGAACACATAGGCAGAATCATCTCCGCAGCTCCCTTCCAGTGTGTTTGCATAGCCTTTTCATTGATCCTCTTCATCAAAATTCCACTTCTCTTTTTCTCTGTATTGAAGGCCTCTACATGGATTACTTTACAGTAGTGCTTTGCTACTTCATTCATTCCCAGTCAGAGTCCTAGAAAGTATTGCTTTCTCTGTTGGAATACCGGTGATCTCAGGAGGTGATGCAGGATCCGATTTGTACAAACTACCAGTGGTGTTTAAACCAGTTAGAAACAAGAAATGAAGAATAGATTGAGCTCAATAAATCTGTGCCTTATATTTTCAATGAAACAGCAGCTACACCAACACAAGGATATGCACGAGTGATTTATATACAACCCATTTAGGCAAAAAAACATGAATTGCTTTGCAAGGAAATTCATCTCGATGGCTGATGTGCACAGGTTTGTTGTAGGATGTATTGCAACCTTCAAACCATGTTCGTACAGCTTTTGATGTTGATTTGGCTTGTCTTCCTTCTTGGACTGGATCTTTATCACCTGAGCTGGGCTCTTACGAGTTCACAGAGTTGGGCTTTGGTGTTGGATTTTGCTCTTTGACTTTCGAAAAACTCACTGCTTCTTCCAGCAGCTCTTCCGACCCAGAATTCTGTAACCGTCATCTGGTAGTGCCTGTTTTGTCTGCGCAAATTGTTGTCGCTGAACCCATAGTCTCACAGGCAGAGAGTTTTCTCACCATAGCATTATCCTTCAGCATTCTCCTCATAGAAAAAGCCGGAGTAAGAGTAACAGCAAGAGGCAAACCTTCAGGAATTGCCACCACCACAATTGTGACTGCGGCTGCAACAATATTGATCACAGCGTTCATCACATCCTTAAACTCTGTTTTCTCCAAAGATATTCTCTGTTTCCCCTCACATCTCTGGTGTGTCCTGTGAAATACTGAATCAACATAACCACAAGAACAAGTACAGCTACAGCCAATCCTATCTTTCCAATATAAAAAGTAAGCTTGTCGTGAAGAGATTGCAATGGAATCTTGTTCATTCAACTCATTGCTAATAGAACTCATCATCTCACCCCAAGCTGTGAAAATATAATTAAAAATTTTATATTACTTAAAAATTTATTTCACTCACACTATTCATTATATATATTTTGATAATTTATATTGCTATAGTATCTAAAAATAAAATTTAGCAAACACATAAAATTTGTTTTAAAATTCATAATACTTTTGAAAATAAAATTTATAAAATAATAAATTCGTTCTTTTTAATGGATTGATCTGAATTGTTCGGATTCTTTTATTTGGGTGTGTGCCTCAATAAAAATGAATTTCTTTCTCTGAGCTATTCCTTTGGATATAGACCTTAATGCTTCTGTTCACAGACACATTGTTCCACTCTTTACTTCCAAGCTCTTCATTCTTTGTGTGGTGGAGCTTCGTCGGACACAATTTGAGCACTCTCAACTTGGAATCATTAATTTCGCCCAACGGCAACCGCTTTCTTCTCTGAGGATCTCATTGCTTAAGTTAAGGTTCGCTGTTATTCGCAGATCTCTCTGATTGACGTTTCATTATTCTATTCCCGCATTCTATAGGCGGCCGAACTGATTGCTCTACTTTGAAGTAGAATCGTTAGATATGGGGATTCTGTATTTGGATTCGTGGTGTTATTAATTGGCGATTGGTAAGACTGTAAACAACTGTGAGATCTGATTTTTAAGGGTATATATTTTTATGCATTCTTAGTGAACTTAAGCATTTGCCATCAATTAAGACCGTTCGCTCACATTTTTACAAACCACAAAGCAATCTGGAAAGGTTTTATGTGAGATCTGGACACAAATTTGCATTATGTAATCCATATGTTTGCCAATAGTGATTTATTAGTGGTCTACATCAGAAGAAGTTTGATTTCATGTTCGAGCCGTTAGGATTAGAATCAGTGATGAAATCATTTGAAGTCTGCCGAGGCCAGACCGTTAGGGTTAGAACCAGTGGTAGAGCCACTTTGGGGCCTATAAGGCCCAAACCCAAATAAAAGAATCTGAATAATTACCTTTCATAGGAATCTTACATTTTTCACCACTAAAAATTTACAAACTAATGTGATAAGATAATAGTGATCGAAGAAAATAAAATATAAATGCAATATTTATTAATAAGAATAAATAATTTGAATTACTTGATTAAATATTTACTAAAAATATCATTAATATAGTATTATTTATATATAATAAATATATTAAAAATATAAACTTGATTATTTGATAAGATAAAAAATATAAAACATAGAATATTTTTAATTAAATATTATCCACATAAATATGCATTTAAATTTATTTTTAACTTGATAGGAAACCAAGGTATTTAGTACTAAAGTGTTTTTCATTATATTAAAAATATAACAAATTAATCTTCTTTAATCTTTTGTCTCATATCTTGTCATATCATTTTAGTTCTAGTCCGTCTGGAACGGATTTTCAAAGGCAGTGGCGGAGCCACGTTGGGACCTCGAGGAGCCTTACTAAAATTAAATTTTGAAGAATTTGAGTAAATACTATTAATTGTAGCCTTTTAATTTGTATTTTTATTATTTTGGCCCCACTAAAAGTTAGATCATTTCACTTTAGCCCCACCTAAATATTAATCCTGGCTCCGCTCCTGCCTCCAAACTCGTGGATTTCCGTTCCAATTTTATTTTTATTAGGAACATGAGAATTTTTATATTTTTAGTAAAAAAATATAAATTAATCTTTTCTAATTTCTTGTCTTATTTTCTATCACATTATTTTAATTTTATTTTATTTAGGACAAATTAAAATACGCCCACTAAACAATTCGAATCATTCGGATTTTGCAACATGTCATTTTCATACACATTAAAAAGTACACAAAAGCTTAGCTAGGTGTTGTTTTCACACGACTGTCTCATTTAACAATAATTTTTTCCCTTTTCTTATAAATACAAATAAAATGATATATATATATATATATAAACTAATTTAACAATAATATTTCTATACATTAATTAATATTAGTTCAGTTTTCATTCCCTTAATATGTATAAATAATTCATTTGATGAGTTTGTATGCCTTATGATCTGATTACATTACATATGTGCAAAATATGACCAAATTGCTTCTCAAACACTACCGAAGCAAAGGAATTGCCACAATTAATTATGCTTAAGTGCATTAGATTAAGTATTCCCTTTACAGTACAATTAATTATGATCTGATTACATTACATATGTTCGTATTAAGTGCATTAGATTAAGGAAGGAGATGAACTCTTTTTTTGGTAGAATCTTTCATGCATTTTGTTCTCATAATTATTTATTTATTTATTTTTTACTTTTCAAGAAAGACAAATCTCCACATAGATCCAAGTTTATGATAGTTTTCTCCAGTGAAATCTAGATATATGGTAATTTGGTTTGTTGTTTGTATTTGCCATTGTGCAAACTTCTCTATTTGAAAATTTTAAGAATCATAACTAGAATATTGCTCTAACGCCTTGATCAACTTGTGGATTTTCAGTCCGCGGGCTACTAAGTAACATCTAAGAAGACATCTATATTGGGCTGGCCCAATAAATATTAACCCATGTCAATGCCGGGATGATATTTCCATGCCATATTATTTGGTAATAATTTTATATTTTTCTGTAATCTGGTGCGAGGAGAAAAAGATTTTATCTGTTAAATCAATTAATAACCAAAACACTCCACTTGTTAACTTATCAAACTATTAAAAACTATAATAACTCAGCCTGTTTTATAACATCATTCTGGGGTTATTTATACTAGTTTAGAAGATAATAGAACTAACAACCCTAAGCTAATGGATTAATTTTGAAAATTGAAAAAAAATTATAATCAATTTATTATTAATACATTGAAAAAATTAAACTAATTTATAATATTACAACATATTGTGATTAAAAATCCTGCACCAAATGATGGGCCAAATTTGCCTTGCTGCATTTACTCAATTTGTGGGCAAAAAATACTACAATTTACAGCATCAATACTACAAAAGCATCTTGTGGCTATCAAAATTTGATCAAACGCTCGAAACTAAATTGATTTATTTTTTATAATCATATCAAAATACATCCCACCAAACAATTCGAATCATACGGATTTTTCAAAATGTCATTTTCATACATATTGAAAAAGTAAACAAAAGCTTTTCACACGACTGTCTCATAGCACAATAATTTTCCTTTTTTTCTTTTTGTTATAAATACAAGTAATATGATAAAACAAAATTTGCACTAATAATTTTTCTAAATTATTGATTGTTGTATAAGTTTATATGTATATTTATAGTTTTATATAATATTAGTTCAATTTTCATTCCATTAATATGTATAAATAATTAATTTGATGAGTTTGTATGCCTCAGGATCTTATTACATTACATATGCATGTACAAAATATAACCCTAGAAAATTCAGAAGATGAGGATCGGATCTTTATTACTTGGTAACTTTTTCTTTTATTTTTGTTATAAAACTTTTAATTTCTTTTCCTATGGGACTTTCGGATAAAATATTGATAAGGAAAACGGCATTTAATCGTCAACAAGTCAAACCCCTTAGCGATCCGATGAAACTCCGAGTGAATTCTTGAATAGAAGTATTTTTTTTCTTAGATAAAGGCCAAGCAATCATCTCATATTCTTGGAAGCACAGAATTTTCTGTCTATTCGGAACATAAAGCTGGAGGCATGCACAATGAGTCGAATATCCGTGAAAATAACGTGTTAAAGTTTCTATTTTCACAAGCCTTTCTTTTTCAATGTTATAAGAAAATAACCTAAATCTATTCTAACTTTGAGATGAATACAGTTTGAGTCCCAGGTCTGTTCTATCATGTTCAATAAAGTTTACCAATTAAATTAATTAACACTTGCAATTCTAGGAAAAGAAAATTAATTCATGGTTTAAATATGAAATTATTAATATTTAGAATCGGATCTTTTAGAAGTCATCGAATATTCGGACTTCGCTAGCTAGCTTTGAGTTCTGGATAAACAATTAAGTCCAGCTCTTGTCGGATACTATCCGCTAACCCAAAATATGGGAATCAAGTAAGTGGAATCCTACTTTAATTAAAACAAACAAGGCATATATTATTACATAATTCAATCTCATAACACAATCACCAATCTCACTGAAAGTATTGGTGTATTTGAAGTAACAGCAGTTACACACTGCTATATAACAACGACAGGAAAAATATATAAACCCAAACGATACTGAAACTGCAGATCATGACATATTGGACGCACCATTTTGATCTTGACAAGAACTGCTTAATTAGTTGAAAAAACAGATGGCGGTGAAGAGCAAGGAGACGGCGTAGAGAGCCCATGTAGCGCACTTGAGCGGCAGTGGAAACGGGATTGTTGTGGCGAAGACGAAGGCAGTGGCAGCAACGAAGATGGCAACTTTCTGCAACACTTGAGATGCGAAAATAAACTTCTGGGCAATAAGCTTTGCGACAAAGAGGCAAAGAAAGGTGAGTAGGATAGCAAATGAAAGCGGATAGTAGGAAGGAGAAAGATCTGATTTAGCCTTAGCTATTTCAACAGCTGAGGTAAAGCAGAACCCCATGACTACATTCGGCCAGTCTACAACTTCGGCGGCTGCGTCCATGGTGGTTATGGAGGCTGTGATTTTGTGCCAAATGTGTTTCACAAGAAGGAATGGAATACCTGTTTCTAAGCTTGCGAAGGTATAAGTGCATACATCTGTTATTTATAGTGATATCGTGTACAGGTGTTAAGATCAACTTTGACCATTCGGACAAAATTTTTGGGTGCTTCACGTTCGATTGCATGACAAGGTCACATGGGAGTTAGCCAAAAGATGAAGTTGGAATATGCAGGACATGAGTTTGATAATGACTCCCTTAATTGAATTCTTCGGATTTAGCTGATCCGCTTACTTTCTTCAGAAATGAGAAATATCCCCACTCCAAAAATAAATAAATAATAATAACAACAATAATAATAATAACCACGGCAACGAAAATGTTTTCTTCAAAGATTCTAATTATATTATATTTATCATATTACGGTTTAAGATTTATATAGTACTACTTTATTTGAATATAAATTAATACGAGTGTCACAAAATCCATATTTTTAATTTTGATTAATTATATTTTAGTTTTATATTTTTGCTTAATCTATATTATTGTATTATATCAGTTTGATATTGCGATTAAAGAGTGAAATTTGAATAAATTTTAATTAAAAAAGAAAAAAACTAATAACAACAATATAATCTTGTAAGTCATTAGTCATCATTTGACGACATCTAATCTAAAATTTAAACGGCCCATACTGCCCCAAGGTATACGTGTCTTCAAACGCCTCATCGGATGAGAAAGATTCGAATGATGAAAAACGTGTGAAAGCAAACGAATAATTTTTCAATTAAATAATTAAAGATTGAAGTACAAATAGTTAATATTATTAATAATTTTTATATTCAAAATCTTAAAAGAATCCAGTAATTTCTCAATTAAATATGACCAATTAAATTATTAAACATTGTCTCTTTTTTTTTTTAAATTGGTAGGTCCAAGCATGCGATCCAACTCGGTCATTTTCAACTCTGTTTTTGTTTTTAATATATATTGATTTGTAAAGCAAGAACAAATATTAATGATTAGCTTATTATTTTTAGATAAAAAGAAGAAAAATTTTATCATATTAATTAAATTACAGGTGTTTAATTTTTAATTGTAAAAAATGTTAATTTAGCAGTGTTTAATTACATTGTAAAAATAATATAGAGTATTGTTATATATGAAAACTTACCTTGTCAGATAAACTAAGTCATTGCCTCCATGATTGCTGGAAACAATTTGTTCTTGTGCATCCCTTGGAATACGTTTTTCTTCTCAAACTTCCTAGGATTGAACTCATTGAGCATTTGACAGAGGACAAACATCATTTAAAAGAATCCGAATGGTATTGTCCGAACTAAGTGGGATAGACTTTTCATATTTGTTAATGGGGCAGGATCCTACATAAAATATAAGCCGTTGGATCTAGACACATCTAACGATTGAGATTATATCTGATATATATAATAATTATGAATACATTAATTATATAATGATATGTAATTTTTACCGTCGGATATGCTTAAATCCAATAACTTATATTTAATATAAGATTTTGTATAAAACAAATGAGTGATTTATTCTACTCCTTTGTTAATAATTATAAGTTTATGCACGATTTAGCTTTGTAAATGTTCCAAACATTTTTTTAGGATATCCGAAACCGTCTGTGGCTAAATACATTTTCTTTTTCATTTTTTCAAATGGTAGGTCCAACCGACATGTCATTTTCACACTATTTTAAAAGCACTGGAAATCCGAAAATCCGTCGGATGACTGGACTCAACAATCGGATTTATTGCTGCTGTCTCATAAAGAGAGCTAGCCTAGATGTCATTTTTAATGACGCCTCAGTTGCTCGAAGGAGTTAGTCAAAAGAGAAAGTCACCAGGAAAACTAAAATCGAAATTACAATAACCTAATTGTATACACTCTTGTTTAAATTAATTGATAAATTTCCATTAGATTTTTTAAGTTTAATTTAAATTATATTTTACAAATTAACTATCATGTTTCCATTTCCTAAATTTAATGTTAGAATATCAGAAGATCTGACTGGTTCACAGAAAATCTTAGGAAATTATGCATTTTTGTGTTATTTTAAAACAAAAAAAGAAAAAAATCAGAAAGAATAAAGTTCCTTAGATCTTCCGATTAAATATATTTATACAGATAAACTTTTCTAGTTATTTAAAAATAAATAAATTGATAATTAATCATTTCATAAAAATATTTTGTGAAACAACTTATACGAGTTTTACCATAAATCATTTTTTAAAAAACATTTTTGAAAAGGATTAAATATTATCTTTTAAATTAATTTGTGGACTACCAAGTCATATTATCATAATTGTTCATCGAATATTTTATATTTTAAAATTTTATATAAATAATCAAACTCATCAATTTTTATTAGTCCTCATTTCACGACATCTAATCTGAAATTTAAACCGCCCATATTGCTCCGAAGGCACACGTGTCTTCAAACACCTAATTGGATGAGAGAGATCCGAATAATGAACAACGTGTGAAAGCAAACGAATAAAATTTTGAATAATTTTAAATAATGAAAGATTAAATGGAATCATAATTTCTGATTTTTTTTAATTTAAACTTTATAATATAATAAACTATTATTATTTTTAATAAAAATAAAAATGTTGGATGTGGGCTAGCCCATTGAAACTCTTATGATGGGCTGACTCCATCCAACCCAATTAAATAAAATAAGTATTATTTTTAAAGTATTATTACCACATAAAATTATGAGATATTGAGTAATGCGTTTTGTTACCTTTTATAAAGCATTTATTTTAAATAAGAAATGAAACTATTATTCATATTGAGATTAATATTCTGATGTTAATTAATAGAGATTTTTCGTTTATTTTTTAGTATTATATAAATAAATGTCTCCACGTTCCATTCAATTTACAAAAGAAATAAAGGATAAAAATATACATATATTATATGCGTGCGCACACACGAATAGTTGTCAACTGGTCTTCTATATATTATTTATAAAATATTAGATTTAAATATTTTTAATAATTAAAATTATACCTCATAGTTACATTAAATATGGTGTATTATACTTTATATATTGGATTTAATCTCAACTAGTGAAACTATCTAGATTTAATGGTATATAAATAATGAAAAAATTTATATGAAGTTGAGAAATTGTTGATCCATCCCTGCATATATATGCATAAGTAAATACTTAATTTAACATTTTGTACACATAGTTAAACAAACTTTTATGTTTTAACTATTGATAATTGGTGGTTTAAATTTTTTAGAAGATATATATAGACATTCGTAAAAGAGATAATGGTCGCTAATATGAATATAATATTGGCTGATTATCAAATGATTCCTCTTGCTTTGGCTTAATTTGAAGCATCGGATTATATATGAAAACTACTACTAACATTTTAAAAGTGTCAACTAGATGCTATTGGTTTGAAATCGACGTCAAAATCCAAAAATCATCACGAAAAATTGAAATTTTATAATAAAATTATACAATCGGATTTCGGACGGTTTCCGATTATAAAATTTACACAAATGCAAGTAAAGCATATGGAGCATAATCGGATTTAATCCGTTGACTTTGTTTTCTCCGTCTATATCCGGAGTCCAATCGAATTTCCTTCATTATTAATAATTCTTATAAGCTGGAAGGATCGTTCACTCAAGGGAGCAGCATAATTCTGATCTGCAGGCAGGTATTTTCAAGAATTTGTTCTTAAAATCATTGTTCAGGTCTATCTCAAGCTCATCATTAAATTCTTGATAGATAAACAGGTTCTTGAAGGGAATAAATTCTAACAAATTTCCTGCACTTCATTTTCCTTTTCTGGGTTTCGTAGGCTGTAAATCACTTACAGTAGTTTTGATGATGTCTTGGAGTAATATTGCAAACTTTCCAACTGGAGAAGCCCCTATGCTTTCCTTTGTCGATGGAAGATTATCCTTCAATACAAGAAATGACGATCATGTTCAAACACATGAGTCAAATGAGCAGGGACAACTGGTTCGTGTAGAAAGCAAATGAATTGAATTTTGTTTCATTCAATCTTCATACTCTATGGTTATGCTAACCTATTAAATCATATAAAATTTTAATCAAACACCTTCAAGAAATAATGATTTGACTAAATAAGAGTACAAGTGATTGAAAAAAGAAAATTACCTCCATCTACATACTTTAACTCTCCACTTCTTAATTTTCATGACTTTTTTTTTTTTCTGAAATTTTCCTATTCCGTATAAGATTTAGATCTTTGGTGGTTCGACACATATTTACGTATTCCCATCAATGGATGCTTCTATTTACTTTTCTGATCATCACTTGAAAAATTGACAGGAAATCACTGGGACTAGAGGACAAAATGCTTGTCTTGAAACTACTCCGAATCATAACAATGAGGCTGTAAACCCAAATTTGAAGAATTCATCACAAACTAAACGAAGAAAGTTGACGTCAAAAGTCTGGAAGGAGTTCATAAAGTATGAAGGAAAAGATGGGAAAGTTTGGGCTGTGTGTAAACATTGTAACAAGAAGTTTGATGGTTCAAGTAAGAATGGAACCACCCATCTCAATAACCATTTGGATAGATGTCGAAGCAGAAGAGATGAAAATGGAGGTGGACAAACGTTTGCTTACTATAATGGAGATGAATCACATCTGCATCATGGACAGGTATATTATGTAAAAGAAGATACAATCATTATTTTCAGTCTTTTTGTTTAATAATTTTTATTAAGCCAAAGAGTGGTAACTATACAGGTTACTAATAGCATTGATTAAACGAATTATGGTAGAAAGAAAAAAAAAAATCTCTATTTGACAGGACTTTTTCCTATATCTATGAATTCCATTGGCAAGAGAAATGATATATTGGAAGAATCATTTGGGTGGTATTTGTATCCGTAGCACCAGCGCTGTTAAAAGGAATAATGTGTTTGCCCTATTTTTCTGATTCTTTGTTTGATTTGCTCATTAATTTAATCTTGCTTAGATCATCACTTGTTTGCATGTCAACAGGAAGTAACTGAAGTCAGAGAACAAGAATGTCATCTTGAACCTACTTTAAACCTCGACAATAACGAGATGGAAAATATAGATAATAATGTGGATAACCCATTAGGTACCGGGCGTAGAAAGTTGTCATCAAAGGTCTTGGAGGGAGTTTATGAAGTAGAAAATGGCAAGGAATGGACACAGCTTATGATCAATCAACATCAAAAGGATCGCCTGAGTAAGACAAGAGCAGTTATCAAGCTTGGATTTTCGGCACTAAACTCTATAAAAGCTGACATCCTCCTTGTTGTTATAACGAAAGCAAGAAAGATAATTAAGAACGCAAATAAAGAACACAGAGATTTAACGTGGTTCACTAACGATGTGTTAGCTACGTTCACAAGCAGAGGAGAGAAAAGTTTTATTGATCTTGAGGAGTAAAGATTACAGAGTGCGGCTAGGTTATGACCTAGAGAGTTTATATAGTATTCCCTAGACAGATACGGAAAAGCCCAGAAAAAATAGGCCCAAACAGATAACCCTAGCCCAGAATAACTGATTCAAGGCATATTCTAACACTTGTTTATCAAGAAGAGAAGGAGAAACAGCTCAGAGATCTTGCTAAATTCTCAAGTCATTTCAGTACAACAGTTAACTGCTTTGGGGAGCACGTTTTCGTGGTTCTCTACTTTATTGATGATAGTTGGAAATTGAAAAGAAAGATTCTTGGTTGCCTGGATGCATCAGGTGGTTTTTTCTCATCTAATCTTAAACAGTTTTTTTCGGATTGGAAAATTAAGAAGAAAGTATGCTCAATCGTTACGAAGGAAGAGGAGGAAATAGATGATGAAACGATGAAAAAACGGTTTAATAAACAAGCTTCGGTTCCTTTTGGTTGGCAATTGCTATCCGTTGGTTGGTTGGTAGATTTGCTCAAACCTTGCACTTGGACAGGAATATGCTGGGCGGCTGAGAAGATGAAGAAGTGTTTTGTGTATGCCCGAAAAACGAATGAACAAACGTTTCTGATTGCGGTAGATAAAGCCAAGTCCATGGGAAAGAAAATGATTTCTAGAGATATTCCTCACTGGACTTTCGGCTTTGAAGAGCTTGAGATTGCAGTGGGATTTAAAGAAGCATTTTGTGAGCTAGAGCAGATAGATCCTAGTTTCAAGTCTATAAATTTAACAACAGAGGAATGGGATAAGGCAACTACAATATACGAGTGTTTGAAAGCGATAAAAGAAGCTGCTCATAGGTTGTCCGAAAGCAAATATACTACTCCAAATGTGTATTTCCCAAAGGTCTGCGGCATTTATATGAAGTTGCTTCAGTGGGAAAAAAGTGAAAATTTTCATCTCCAGGAAGTAGCATTGCATGCAAGGAGGAAGTTTTTCGACAAATTTTGGACCAATGCTAAGTTGGTTTTAGCTGCTGCAGTAATTCTGGATCCCCGATTCAAAATGGATATTGTAGAATGTTGGTACAGAGAAATTTATGGCAGTACTGATGCTGATGGATATCTCAACAATATCATCGATGATTTTAGCAATATTTACAGCAAGTATGTAAATGCCACCTATAAAATGCTTGATGAAATGGGAAGGCCATGCACATCTCAGCAAAATTCTGAGCTTGATGTATATTTGAAAGAGCCCAAAGTTCCTCCAGTTGAAGAGTTCGATATACTAGCCTGGTGGCATTCCAAAACTACAAATTTTCCAATACTTGCAGAGATGGCTCGTGATATCTTGGCGGTACCAATTTCTCCTACTCTAATTCCCAAGTCTTTCTTGAAGAAAAGTGAGTTTAGAAATATTATTGATTGTGATGGCCTGGATGATGACATCAAGCCGGCTTTGATATGCACAAAAATCTGGTTGGAAAACTCTGAAGATAATTAATTTTATGAAGTTACCTTTAATTTCTTTCCCTTACTTTTCAAATTGATGATCAAGTAAACTATTCCAGAGGTTATATATTGAAATCAAATATAACAATAAATTTTAGTATCAAAGGAAAATGTGCTTTTTCACGATTCAATCACTAAAATTTGAGTTTTATGATATAAATATTGCATCTTTGCTATTATTATTAGAAGTTTAAAAAGTCTCTGTTTATGGAGAAAAATAAAAAAACTTAGAGAATAAAAATAATTCAAATAATATATTTAATAAAGGAATTGCAATTAACTATAGAATATTACAAAGGAAATAATTCTAGCATGTTTTATATGAAATAAAAATTTTAATATATAATAGATAAATTCAATTCAATTTATCAGTCTTTTTCCCACACCTATAAAATATGTTATCATCCTCTATGAATATTTCTTAAATTTAGTTGGTATATCCTCTTTCAAGTTGATAGGAAAAAGTTTGTGAAACCTGCCTCTTTCGTTCACATATTATGAATCCTTAGTATTAATGCGACAAAAGAAACAATAATCCTATAATTTCTTATGTAAAAGAAAATTTTTTAACTTCTAATATTTTCAGGTTAAACACTAAACCCTGAACACTGAAACATAGAACAATAAACAAAGAAAAGCATGTGAGAAAAGTATATTGGTAAGTGATTGTGAAACCCCAGTTCATGACCGGAGAAGGCACAAAGGGCTCTGTTCTTTTGTCTCTTGAATAGATAGAGAGGGAGGATTAAAAATTCTAGTTTTTTTATGTTGTTCAAGAGTTGAACAATATTATTGATAACAAAAAGACATAGTTTTGCTAAAATTATTTCCCTGTTCTAATCTATTTCTGTTGCAAGTCTCCTTCATTTTCTTTTATCTTATAATTTTTATATTCCGTATTTATTATTAAAAAATACATATAAATATTTACTCACTCTTGTTGAAGAATAAAATGAGAAAATAATTATCAGAGCAATTAATACCTACATTTTTTTTATTAATGAATTATTCAGGTTAAGAAACAAACTGAGGTTTTTTATGTAATATAAATGGTCAGTGTATTAATTAATATGATGAATGGGTTATTGTTTATATATAATTTTTTTAGGTTGTGAATATTTTACTGTCAACTTGGATTCAAGCATCTATACTTCTCTTGGCTATGCCTTTGTTGCATAGTGGAACTTTTTCTCTTTCGGATTTAATCCCCTTAATTAATGATGATGAAATGGAAACACCTTTGCGACGTGAACAGGTAATGTTTTATTATACTGTTTTCTTATTAATATTTTGAAAAAGTGAATCTTGGATATCAATGATATCTCCAATTCTTTACTTCTATAAACCGCTAACGAGCTTGGATGTAAAACCAGATGAGAATTCATCACGCTCTAAACGAAGAAAGTTAGTGTCTAAGGTTTGGGAGGATTTCACCAAGTATGTGGGAGAAGATGGAAAGTAATGGGCCACATGTAAGCATTGTAAGAGGATATTCGACGGTTCAAGCAGAAAAGGAACAATCCACCTCAATAACCATCCGAAAAGATGCAAAAGTAACGCAAACAGAGATGGAAATGGACTTGCAGATAAACCAATTGATATAATAACAAACACTTAATTAATCACTGAAATTGAACTGTATTCGGACTTCTCATTAAAAAATAAACAGGCACTTGTTTAACTTATTTTAGAAGCGTTAAACAAGCCAAAGCTTAATTATCTTACTTCAAACTTTATGATGATACAGTAGAAAGAAAGAATAGCTAGCCAAAGCTCAACTCTAACAAATATTTGAATCCGTGATTAGTATTAATTTGTTTTTAAAAAAAATCCGAAACTAATCCAATAGCGTTTTCAATATAGATTAATATATACTACGCATTCCATTCCAAGTGCTAATGGTACTTTCAATAATTAGATAATACATTTTAGAAATTTCAAAATGTTTAATAATCCCATCTCATTATTTAATTTATGAAATCATTAGGATAAAAATTGAGATAAAATACTGTTACGGATATAAACCACATTAGTGTACTTACTAAAATAAAAGTTTAGATTAATAATGCTACTCCGTAAAGTCTATTTTAATTAGAAAAGTATACATTTAATTTAAGGATTTTCCAACCTTATTTTGATTAGATATCGTCTCGTAAAAATGATAGAACAAACCTTTTATTTTCTGAATCACTTCACAGGAAAAGTCACTGACATTATTGAAAGTAAGAACATCTACCAAGCAACCAAATTGTACTTCTCGATTGAAAGGAAATGAACCTCTATCGATCAGCCAATATTTTATCCCATCAACATCAACAGTATTTACTGACATTACAGAGCATATATTGTTGTCAATTTCCCAGCAACAAACTTGTAAGAATTTGAAGAGAATTCTCTTCGCATTCTAGGTATTTCAAGCTAACAATCTTGTTCTTCAGTTCCCAATTATCATCAATAAAGTAAACTGTCAAACATAAATAATTATCAAACGGGATCCACAGAGCATCAATCGTTAAACTAATCCGACACGAGAGCTGACTCAAACATCTGCGGAGTTTCTCCTTCTCTACTCGATAAAGATGGCGTATGTCGTCCTTTATAGACTTCAACGTTAACCCACGTTTGATTACCATTTTTACCAAATCCACCTGATCTATCTCACAGTTTTCTTTTATGACAACTGGAGCTTTTAAATCATCACCAACTATTTGAATAGGTTCATCTCCATCTCTTTGTTCCTTAATTCTTTTGCCTCGACAACATTTCAAATGATTTCTCAAGTGAGTCGTTCCGCTCTTGCTTGAACCTACAAACGTGTTCCGGCAATGTTTGCAAGCAGCCCTTTCGTTCCCATCTCCATCTTTAACTTTTATGAAATCTACCCAGACTTTTGACACCAATTTTCTTCGTCTAGTGTGTAAATTTGGTGAACTATACTGGGTTCACCGCTATCTGAGTGATTTCTTGCCAATTACCGTACACTGTATTTTATAAGACAAATAATAGGAGAGAAATTATATATATCTAAGCTTCATGAAATTTTCAGCCCCTGTAAACCGATCTATGTCTGACGATAAGTGCATAAAACATGCGCTAATAATTTATTTATAAACTTAAATTATTTGTTTAATCCTCAAGTTTCATTTGGATTTGATATATTTTGGTTATTTTGTACAGAAAATGATATATTTGACTATCCAAGATAAATTTGATTCGAAAAGGATAAATTTGGCATGAAAAGGAAGATGTTTGGAGACTAAAGTGCAAGAGATTTACGAATTAAAATGAAGAAAAGGCAAAGTGCAAAATAATCAAACTCGTGAGAGTCCAATCGATATTTTCTGGATTTTCCAACCTTCTTGGCAGAAGCTGGTGCGCGGTTGCGCGGCTAACCCAGGTGGATTAAATTGCAATAAAATCAGGATTGAAATAAAATAAAATCTCAATCTACGGATCAATATCCAATTAAGTATAAGTAAACGGATCCAATTGATATGTATCAGCCAAATTGAATTGGTGGGCAGAATTGGGGGCGCGGCCGTGCGGCGCTTCCTCCCCCCAAATTGGATGATTTTTAAAGCCCTTGGAGAGAGAAAGAAAGGAACTTTTGGAGATTTGGGGTTTTGGGGTTTTAGTTTTAAGAGAGAGAGGGAGAGGATTGTTAGAGAGAGAAGGAGAAAAAATCAACAAAAAAGAGAGGGATTTTATCAAAAGATTGGAGGATTCTCATTAACTTTGTAGATTCAAACTCTCCTTATCTAATTTTTCTTTCTCTCCTTTTTTAATTTAATCTTGAATTTGACAATATTATGATTAATTGAAATTATGCTATCAATTGTTGAATTTTTTATTGTGGGATTTAAATTATATATTATGTGTAGCTAAACCCATTTTCTAGGGCAATGATTTAATTTATTTGAAGCATTTATTTTTAATATTTTGTTATTCAATTGATTTGAAATTGGGTGTTGAGTATTTATCATGGTAATTAATACTTTTAAATATTTGGCCAATATTTGAATAAATTATAGATTGATAGGCATTGAAAAATTAATATCATATCTAAATCGTATAATAAATAACTTAAATTGCATATTAAATAGAGATATACTAATATGATTTGTGTAGTTTAATTAGAAATTATCATCAATTGTAATACACTTTCATTTAATTAATTTCACATAGAGACATAGTAAAATTTTAGGTGCGAAATAAATTCGATTAATCTCGAAAGAGACAATCGAATAAATTAGGATAATTAACTAGCAACATGTGTTTTAAATTAGAATAATATCAATTGAAGAATTGGATACGATCAAATACGATAAATCATTAGTCCTAAAACTTTCCATTAGTTGAATCTTGTAATTAATTTACATAATAGTAAATTTTAGTCTATTTTAATTTCCTCAATCAAAAAATTATTTCGATTCTTTTAAATAAATTTTAAATTAATTAATTTCGGTAATTATAGGATTACATTTCTTGTGGAATCGACATCTTTTTATCACTTTATTACTTTATTGCTACACGTGCAGTTAATTTTATACTTAACACCTAATAAGATGAGATTAACTGTAGCAATATTAGAGACTAAACTTTTTTCTCTCTCCCTCAGTATGCCTTATATGAGATTAACATCTATATTGCAAACTAAGTTTTTTAAGAAACAGATCAATATATATCTACATATATAGTATGACTTATCTTAGCAGTTCGGAAAAGGACAGTATTAGACGAATTACAACCATTAATTTAAAGTAATTCCATCCAATAGTGCATGAGGCATATGGTAATTTGTGTGAAAAAAAAAAACAGAGGACAGCTGCTCTCAGAGAGATTACCTGTGAATGACCTGAGCTAGATGCTTTCCCTCCAGCACCTTTGTTAGTCATATTTGGTGAAGAATGAAGTGTACTATTTAGACGACAATCCTATTGCTATTTATTAATATCTTTCTCTGTGCGCCAAACCAGTGTGGAAAATTTGATGCTTTTGATGTTGACATATAACCAAAGGGAGTTATAATTCCAGGACGCGTTTATAATTCCCCTGCGAGTGGAGGAAGAAAACAAATTCAGAAAATTTGAGTTAATTATTTTATTTAATGTGATCCATATAATGGCATACGGATACCGGAATAAAATCCGACGGCCTTTTCATCTTAATTATTTAATTTAATTTAATTTATTAGTCTTTCCAGGATTCAAGTTTGCAACAGTGGGTTTGTAGGATATCCGAATCCGATCGCTGGACGACCACGTGTTCTTTATATTTTTTCAATTGGTAGGTCCAAGCATGACATTTTCCCATGAATGAGGCTGAGCGTGGGAAGGGTCCAACTCTGGTGGTTTTCAACTTTTTTTTTTCGTATTTATCCCCAAACTTCAAACGTATCTATCATTTCCAAAACTTCCAGATGTATATGTCAATTTCCCAAATTTTAATGTACTTCGCTCATCGTTATTCATTTTCATGATGGTGTTAGTGTGCATCCTCTTCCCTCTCACACTGTACTCCTCAACGAAGATAAATAAGAATTACCAGGTGTGGAAGTTTTTATTTTACTAAAATTTGAAATTCATCGGTTTGATACAATATTGCTATTATTTGCTTCGTCTTCAGAACCAAATTTAGCAACTTAATTATGTTACCCTTCCAAATTTATGGAGGGAAAAGGAATAGAATTACCAAAGTTAATGGGTTGAGGCAAATGAGCAGAGCAATACAAATTCGGGGCTCTGAAAAAATAGTAGGGACTCTGCAAAATGCCCTGCCCCTGAAGTCCTATAATTTTAGGGGCTTACATCAGGATTAATTGGCTAATGCCAATGCCCCCAAGGTGAAGGTGTCCATTATTAGATTCACCTAAAGTAGCTGGACATCAGTTCGTGGGACTTTACCTGAAGAAACTGCAGCAGCAACATCGTTGACAATAAGTACTAGTTGATCATTCCTTTATTTGAGAAGTTATTTTATTCAATATAATTAATTTGTCAAAATGATTTTTGAGCGTGTGAAAATAACTATTACGGATAGGGATATAATCATCATTTTTAAATAAATTGAGACTATTTATAGTACGCTCCACCCTATTTACTAATTAGTATTTATTTTTTATGTCAATTATTTCTTTTTACTGCAGTATCCTCTAGGCATTGGGTTCATTTAACCCCCTTTCTCGCATGAGCTATGTATCTGGCACCTTGTAGCCATTGTCAATTATTCATTCACCTTGTAGCCCTCTGTTTGAGAAACTGCTTTGCAGAAATTGGAATGCACACGGTGAGAAAACCAATTGGCCCAGACATAGCTGCAATGCCAATGCAGGCTGCGCATTGCCCCCAGTTCAGCCTCTCAGTATTAGCAAACTTCTTCAGAAACTCAACCATCATTAGGTTGACGAACAATGGTAATTCCAATGATTGCTAGAAACAACTTGCTCTTGTGTATCCCTCGGAATACGTTCTTCTTTCAAGCTTCCTAGCATTGAACTCATTGAACGCTTGACAGAGGACGAGTATTGAAAATCAATGTATCGTCCGACGAGCAGATTTTTCATGAGATCAATTAGACGAATCCGAATAAAATCATGGTAATGTGCGAACTAATTGTGATAGGCTTTTCATATTTGTTAATAATTATAAGTCTTTCCACAATTAAACTTTGAAAAAGTTTCAAACATTTTTTTTTTGTAGGATATCCGAAACAGTCTGTGGCTAAATACATTCTCTTTTTCCTTTTCCCAATTGGTAGGTCCAACCGACATGTCATTTTCACTCCATTTTAAAAGCAATTGGAAATCCGGAAATCCGTTAGCCTACTTTATTTATTAGATATCTTTTTTATGCCACCCTAGTTCCTCAAAGAATAGTTTATTACATGAGTCATTCTACCGCATAAAAATTATAATATCAGTAATGAAAATGTTATGGACAGTTCTTAGAATTAATAGTTCATAATATTTGTAGTTAAAAATTTTAGGAAGTAAATATTTTTTTACCAATTAAAACCAAATTTTGGTTTTGGAATTACTGTTGTAAAAAGCAAAAGTACTTTTGAGTAACTAGAAAACTATTTTAGTGTCTAGCAAATTTTTTCTTATAATCACTTTTGATAAAATTATCTTATTCTACTACAATAAATTTTGAGAAATAGAGAAAGAGTATAAATTATTTTAAGTTGACACTTAACTTACACACATTATATATATATATATATATATATATATATATATTAACTTACCTAAAATTAATTTTGACTCACATTATTCACTGCATATATATTGTTGGACCCTACTTTCCTATGTCCCGGATATCCTATAAGCTGATATCAATAACCCGGACACATTAAAAATAGAAAGGGGAAATTTGACTCATTGAATAGCATTAGGCTCACCCAAAGCCCAAACTTGATAATCCAAATAAGCCCAGCACATTTTATTTAGAATTCAACTATGCCTAAAATTCTAATAAACCCAAGAAAAATAAATGGTATATAAACAAGATTTTTTGTCACCAACCTAAAAATTTATTAGTTAGTATTAGACGATGAAATTTGGTATAGCATATATTTTAATTATTTATATTATTATAATAAAATTTATTACAGACAAAATTATTTTTGACATTCATATCTCTTTTAAAAATAAATTTATAAAATGTTAAATTAATTCTCTTTAAAACTAATTATTTCCATAATAATGAGATAAGGAAGAATATCTGGGTGTTAATTCAAGCTATGAGAAATCCAATTCAAATTACCAAAGTTAATGGGCTGAGGCACAATATGAGGCATAGCAATACAAATTCATGGATCTGAAAAAATAGTAGGTACTCTGCAAAATGCCCTGACCCTGGAGTCCTATAATTTTGAGAGCTCGTATCAGGATATGTGACTTTACCTGAAGTACTAGTTGATCGTTGATAACTGGCTAATGCCAATGACCCCAAGGTGAAGTTGTCCATTATCAGATTCACCAGAAGCAGCTGGACAACAATTGGTGGGATGACCAGAAACAGCAATTTATTTATTTACCTGAAGAAACAGCAGCAACAAAGTTGATGACCAGAGCAGAAACAACACTGAAAATAAAGTACTAGTTGATCGTTCCAAATTACCGACTATAAATTATATTTTATTAATTTTGTAGACTCTGAAGTGCTAGAAAAGTTTAGTCTTCAACTTGAAATTTTATAATAAAGTTATAGAGTCAGATTTCGGACGGTTTCAAATTATAAAATTGCACAAACGAACCTACGGATGTAGAGCCTAATCGGATTTTAATCCGTTGACTTTGTTTTCGTTGTCTGTATCCGGAGCCTAATCGGTTCCTTCACTATCAACAGAGAAACTTAAAGGCTTGTACGAATCCATCACTCTATAAATTGAAAGAAGCAGCATAATCGTTTGATCTGCAGTCAGCTGAAAGTTTTAAGAATTTGTTTTAAAATCTTTGTTCAGGTATCAAGCTCATCATTGGATTCTTAATAGTTCTATTTTTATTTATTTATATTTTTGGATTCTTAGACTATAATATTTGATTTTGGAATGCTTAGCCTGCGATGTCTTGGATTAATATTGCAAACTTTCGAACGGGAGAATCCCCTGTGTTTTCCCTTGATGGAAGATTATTGCCATTCAACACAGGAAACGATGATCAAATCCGAACACACGCGCCGCCGGATGTGCAGGTACACCTGCACCTGCTTTTAACTACTTTTACCTCAATATCTGTAGATATTAATTTATTTGAACTCATGAATGAGCTGAATCCTAAAAATCGGCTTGTAAAGGAAGCATATCTGAAACTAAGTGCACCATAATGTTTATTCTTATTCCATATGGAGTTTAGTTTTGTAAAGTCTGATGAACATATTTTACCTGCATCACGTTGATCTAAACATTCATTTTGTGATCCTCATTAATATATAATTCCTTTACTTTACCGATATCACTTGTATGCATGATGACAGGAAATTGCTCGGACTGCTAGTCTTGAACCTACCAGGAATCACGACAATGAGATCGAAAACAGAAATCAGCAGAGTTCTTCGCGAACTAAACGAAGAAAGTTGACATCGAAAGTATGGAAGGAGTTCACAAAGTATGAAGGAAAAGATGGGAAAGTCTGGGCTATGTGTAAATATTGTAAGAAGAAGTTTGATGGTTCAAGCAAGAACGGAACCACGCACCTCAATAACCATTTGAAAAGATGTCGAAGCAGCAGAAATGAAGATGGACTTGGAGAGACACTGGCTTATCATGATAATGGAGATGGATCACATTCGCCTCATGGACAGGTATATTAGTATGTAGAGGAAGTTTTTCTGTTTCTTACTAACTGTACTTGTCTTGCTTAGCTCATTCACTGGTTTGTATGCCAACAGGAAATTGCTGAAATCAGAGAACAAGATGCACATTTTGAACCTGCTTTAAATCTCGACAATAGTGAGATGGAAAATGCAGGCAATGATGTGGATAACTCATTAGGTGCCGAGCGAAGAAAATTGAGATCAAAGGTCTCGCAGGACTTCACAGATTATGAAGCAGAAACTGGCAAGGAATGGGCACAACTTGTGATCAATCAACATCAAATGAATCGCAGGAGTGTGACAAGAGCGATTATCAAGCATGGATTTTCGACGCTAAACTCCATAAAATCCGACGTCTTCTTTGTTTATCAAGAAGAGAGGGAGAAACTATGCAGATATTTTCTTAAATTCTCATGTCGTTTCAGTGTAGCAGTTAGATGGTTTGAGGAGTACTTTTTGGCAGTTCTCTACTTCATTGATGACAGTTGGATCATGAAAAGAAAGATTCTTACTTTGCACCATGCACCAGATGGCTATTTCACATATGTTCTTAAAGATTTGCTTTCAGATTGCAGAATTAAGAAAAATATATGCTCTGTTGTTACAACCATTGAAGATGACAACAAAACTGAAGCAATAAACAACTGGTATAACGAAGAAGCTTCACTTCCTTTTGGTGGGCATTTACTTTCCATTTATTGGTTGGTAGATTTACTCAAATCGTCTAATTCGACGGGAACAAACTGGGCAGGTGAGAAGATGAGGAAGTGTTTTAGTTATGTCCGTAACGTATCGAATAAACAGAAGTTTCAGATAGCAGTAGACATAGCTAACTCCAAGGGAAAGAATGTGATTTCTAGAAATGTTTCATCCTGGGCTTTCGGCTTTGAACAGCTTGAGATTGGAGTGGGATTTAAAGAAGCATTTTGCGAGCTTGAGCAGGTTGATCCTGATTTCAGGTCAATAAATTTAACAACAGAAGAATGGGATAAGGCAACTACAATGTACCAGTGTCAGAAAGTGCTAAATAAAGCTGCTCATAGCCTGTCCGAAAGCAAATATACTACGGCAAATGTATATTTCCCAAAGGTCTGTGACCTGTATATGAAATTGCTTCTGTGGGAAAAAAGTGAAAATTATTTTATCTGCGAAGTAGCATCACGTGCAAGGGAGAGTTTTTTCGACAAATTTTGGAGCAATTCTAAGCTGGTTTTAGCTGCTGCAGTAATTTTGGATCCACGATTCAAAATAGATATTGTAGAACGTTGGTACAGAGAAATTTATGGCAGTGCTGCTGATGGATATCTCAAGAGTATCATGGATGATGTGATCAATATTTACAGCAAGTACGTAAATGCCTCCTACAAAATGCTAGATGAAATGGGAAGGCCTTGCACATCCCAGCCAAATTCTGAGCTCTATATATATTTAGAAGAGCCTAAAGTTCCTTCAATTGAAGAGTTCGATATATTAGGCTGGTGGAATTCAAAAGCCACAATTTTTCCGTTACTCGCAAAGATGGCTCGTGATATCTTGGCGGTACCTATTTCGCCTACTGCTATGTCAGATCCTCCCTTAAAAAGTAGTGAAATTGAAAATATTATTTTTTGTACGGGCCTGGATGATGACATCAAGCCGGCTTTGATATGCACAAAAAGCTGGCTGGAAAGCCCTGAAGATTATTAGTTCTTTGAAATAAATTACATTTTTTTCTCTTTCTTTTCAAATCCTCCCCCAAACTATCCCAAAAGTTATTAAACTCAAATAGAAGAATAAATTTTAATTAGTAACAAAGGATGTACTCTCTCTTCATCTCAATGTTCTGATACAATTTTCTAATGCTAAAAAGTCTTAATATTTTGCTGATGGATATGATCGCACCTCGATTAAATCTATTAAACTATCGAAACTAAAGTTTATCTGTGTGGTGATTGTTTTATGATAAAGGTCGAAGAGATTTTAAAAAATTGTTTTCCAAAAGAACTTCCCTTTGCATTTGGAGTGGCATCATGGAACCAAGCATTTAGAAGAATCAGAACAAAATCATCCTATCCGAAATTTCGAATTAGTCGGGTAGACTTCTACTGTTTATGTATTATGAACAGATCAAATTGCATTTAAGAAATCCACCTCAGTCCTAAAATAGTTTATTGCATAAACCAATATGCAAATTACATGGTTAAAGACTTGCAACTCTGTTTTAGTCTTGTAGGTGCTTCTACAAGGAAACAGAGGAGAAAGCCAACTATCCAAATTTCGGATATAATATCCTACTGCTGAAAATCTCTTTTTTCTAGTCCAGATACAATCCTTTTAGAAACACATTATCGGATCAAATACTCCGAGAACTTCTTACAAATTAAGGCTTGGAAACCTTTTGTTCCTAACACGCATACACAATCATGTCTATTGCACCAAAGCTCAAGGCATGTCTCACTTCAGTTCAATGCTTCTTGTCCCAATTCCCTTCAAGATGAGACCCACCTCCTTCATTGTCACCAATGCCGCCGCCAGGTTCTTCTTCGGTTGATGACTCAGAATCGCAAGCTGGTGCTGCCCTAAATACCAAAAAACTACAGAACCCAAACCACTTTCTGCTCCAATGGCAAAATGTAGTCATGGCCTTTTGCTTCACATCAGCGGTTGAAATTTCTTGTGTTTGTAAAATCCAAATCCTAACTCCCTGTTTCCTTCCATTGGCTCTGTTTTGTCTTATTACTAATTTTTCTTTCACTTGTCATATCTTTTCCTCCTACAGCTACAGGTATTTGCTCCCCCTTATGCTTACAACATAGGGATAGGGGGCTGCTTACTTTCTTCGGGTGCATCGAAGAAGATGACTGGTGATTCTTCACTTCTTTCTTCTCTTCGTTCTCCATCTAAGTTCCTTAGTGTTTAAACTGCAAAAATTGTGGGCCGGAAGTTTGTATTCACATCCCATGTATTGGAGAAAGTTGCGATCCTTCTTGCTGCTACTTCATTTATCCTTACCATTACAATCAAACTTCGACCGAGGCTCAAAGGCGCAGCTTGGAGTCTCTATACTGTCTGCTGGTTAATTGTTGACATCTGCAATAATTCTTGGCAGTTGTGAAGGTGAAAATGATTTTTCCTATATGAAAGTATGCATTTGGTTTAATTTAATTTCTTATGTACTTTGCTCATTCTTGTTCATTTTCACGATGGTGTTAGTATGCAACCTGTTCTCTCTCATGTTGTACTCGTTCTGAACAATGAGATAAATAAGAATTTTAATGTGTGGAAGAATTTTTTTTTTCTCAGTTTCCAAAATCTATCATAAACTAAGCTATCCCAGAAGTAACTGTACTCAAATATATGAATAAATTTTAGTAACAAAGGAAGTATGTACTCTCTCTTTTTCTTGATGTATTGATACAATTCTATAAGGCTAAAAAAAGTCTTTAATATTTTGCTCACGAATATGATCACACCTTGATCGAACCTATCAAACTTTCAAAATTGAAGTATTTTAAGATAAAAGTTGAAGAGTTTTTAAAACTTTGTTTCCTGAAAGCACTTTCCTTTGTGTTTGGAAGTGACATTATCGAACAAAGCGTTTAAAAGAATCAGAACAAAATAATTAGATCCGAAATTCCGAATTATATATGGTAGACTTTTACTGTTCTTGTGTTATAAACAGATCAAATTGCCTTTACAAATTCACGTGACAATGATATATGTCTATTTAATAGAAATCATTTTTCCCACTTGTACTATTATCATGCCACCTCAATTTTCCTAAAATAGTTTATTGCATAAACCAATATGCAAATTACATGGTTAAAGACTTGCAACTCTGTTCTAGTCTTGTAGGGGCAGCTACAAAGAGACAGAGGAGAAAGCCAACTATCCGACTACTGAAAATCTCTTTTTTTCTTCTCCAGAAATATAATCCTTTTACTTTAGAAACCCATTATCGGATCAAATACTCCGAGAACTTCTTATAAATTAAGGCTTGGAAACCTTTTGCTCCTAACACACATGCACAAACATGTCTATTACACCAAAGTTCAAGGCATTTCTCACATCATTCAATGCTTCCCGTCCCAACTCACTTCAAGATCAGACCCACCTCCTTTATCGTCACCAATGCCGCCGCCAGCTCCTTCTTCCGTTGATGACACAGAATTGCAAGCTGTTGCTGCTCCAAATACTGAACCCAAACGAGTTTCTCCTCTAAAGGCACAATGTAGTCGTGGCATTTGCTTTACATCAGCGCTTAAACTTTCTCTCCTGTTTGTAAAATCTAAATCCCAACGACCTGTTTCCTTCCATTTGCTCTTTTTTGTTATATTACTAATTTTTCTGATACTCTTTCTTGCAAATTTGTGAGTCGGAAGTTTGTAGTACCATCCCAGGTATTGCCATCCCTAGCAATAAGTGCACTTGGTAAAGGATTTATACTTCTTTTTTTATTTTGTTGATTTTAGCTTTGTCGATTCAGATTGATTTTTTAGGTTTTTGTGGAAAACAGTTAAACACAGCGGAAATAAAAACAAAAACAAATAAAGAAAATACCAAGATTTTTTAAAGTAAAAATCCTTGAGAAAAAAATTACTGAGGTGACAGTAAACCAATCACATACCAATCTTTCACTATTTTAAAAAGTGAGTACAATAAAAATATCTCAAGTTTTATATCTAACTTAAAGAATACTCTCAAAATAATACAAAATTATTTTGGTACATAAATCTCACACAATTTCTACAAAAACTTTGTCTTTTGTAAAAATTCTCTCTTCTCTATTTTTTCTTTTCTCCCTCACACTCACTTTCTCTTCACTTCACTCGCTTGTCTACAGAGGCAACAAAACACCTCAATTTACAATGGAAGAGGAGTGGGAAAAACTTGCCATTCTTCACACTAAAAGAATAAAAAATTTCGGTCAATTATTGCTACACCAGAATTAACCATTTAAAATTTAAAAATTTATTTTCATGTGAGTAGCTCATATGTTTTGAAAAAAAAAAACACACGAGTTAAAAAAATTCTAATAATTTTATTTATCATGGTTGAAAATTGACTTTTGATCTGATAGTGTCACCAAAGTGTAAAAGGTAAAACAAAAATTTTGGAATCGATGGAACTTGGTTAGAAAACGGCCAAAAAATGAATGAACCGGCTGCGAAAATAAATGGTTTAATCATATCAAACCAGAATAAATTGGGTTAGAAATGATTCATGTGAACCGAATTTTGATGAACCAAGTTGCATTGAACCTGATTGATTTGAACCAGATTGATATGAACCGGTTGATGTGAGTCAAATTTAAACACTTTTTTAACAATCGTTGCACAACTTCAACAAAAATTGCACCGAACTTCACCATTTTAAGAATAACGATATTGAAAAAGTTTTCACCATTTTTTATTCTTCTTTTTTAATTAACAAATTTAATTATTGTACTTGTACCTATATAAGTGTCCTTATATGCATTGCATAAACTAAGAAATGAAATGAAACATGTCTTCATTTCCTTCCATTTGCTCTCTTTTGTTATATTACTAATCTTTCATTCGCTCATTGTTGCAAAAATTGTTTCCCAAGTATTGAAAGAAAAAGTTGCAATCCTTCTTGTAGGTACTTCACTCATCCTTACCATTACAATCCCATTTCGACTGAGGCTCAGATACGCGGCCTGGACACTCTATGCTGTCTGCTTGTTCATTGTTGTCATCTGTAATAAATTCTAATCAGTTGTGAACCTGAAAATGATTTTTCCTATATTAATGTGGGCTTTCAGTTTAATACTCTCTTATTATTATTATTATTATTATTGTAAACTTTCTTAATTAGCAATTTAAAGAAAGAGATGGAATGATCCGACTCCGAGCCACGAGAATCCAATTAGAATTAGCAAAGTGAATGGGCTGAGCCGAATGGGGCGAGAGAGAGATATAAAATCGTAGCTCTGAAGGATACTGTATGTACTCCGCAAGATGCCCTGCCTTCAAAGCCCTATCCATCAATTTTGTGGGCTCACTTCAGGATATATGAATAAGCACAAATTGATTCCTAGCAGTCTAACTTTCAATACAGAAGCGAAGAATTATATTCAACTAACAAATTGATTCCTAGTCATTTTGTTTTCTGATCGGAACCCGAAAATCCAGTTTCCATTCCATTTCCAGAGCTTCTATTCCACTGACTCAGTCAGATTTATTTTGTATCAATCTAGAGATAACATAAACTTTAGTTAAAAATCTATTAGAAAATTATTATTTATTAGTCAATGTGAAAAAGTTTCTTGACCAAAAATCTGTTAACTATTCTTAGGTTGTGGTAATTTTATATTTTTATTTGCCAAACCAAAACACAACATATTTTTGAGGTGACTATTCAGGTAAATTGGGTTCAAAATAAGACTATTTCAAAATCATTTCGTTAAATACTTGAGTGGATTTTTAACATTGCAAAATCAATTTTCACGAGAGAATAATTACTGTTAAGGCACTTTGCCTTTGACTCTAAAGTAAGATTAGCGAGAATCTTTCTTTACAAAAGTTTTACCTTTTTTATTGTCTTCCACTCTGGAAAGTTGAATTTACACATGGAAGAAAATTACTCTTATCAGATTTTTTTCCTTCGTCCGTATGTAGCCTAACCGGTTCCTAATCCGTATTTCTTAACATTAAAATTAATCTTAAGAGTTTCAACATGAAATCTTTACAAGGATCCGTCACTGTATTAATTGAAGGAAGCAGCTGATCCCTTTCAATTTGTTCTGCAAGCAGCCAGGTAAGTACTTTAATTCAAGAATTTGTTCTGTTCTTATGATATTACTGCTCGTCAATGGAAGAAATTTATATATCCTGCTAAAATTCATCTGGGTTTTGTAGGCTGCAAAAATCGCTTATAAAGTCTGTGATGTCGTCGATGGATGCAAACTTTCCGCCGGAAAATGATGATAAACTCCAAACAGAAACTCGTACTTCTTCCGATGGGCAGCAGCTGGAACCCCAGGTTTCTAACTATTTCCTTTTTCTTTTTATATATAATTTTATGTCGGTTTTTTCAAACTTACGAGGATTTTTTCTTCGACATACGGGGAGTTCCTTCTTGAGGTGTTGTCTTGTACTCCTTTTAGTTACTTGTTATTAATGTACGAGTTCAAGAGCTTATCTTAGAGTTGTTATAAATACAAATCCTAAAATTGAGTAGCAACCCTCCCTAATTCACATGCCCACGAAATCTCTATTTTTATTTCATGTAAAATTTGATATGTGATAGTCTGACGCACATATTTTACCTGCATCAAATCTATGAATACAAAACCCATTTATTCACGTTCGTTCTATGATTCCATCAACAATTGTTTCTATTTACTTGTTTGTATGTTGGTAGGCAACTGCTCCAACTAGAGAACAAAATGCTTGTCTTGAACCTACTCTGAATCATGACGATGAGATTGGAAAACCGAATGTGGAGAATTCATCCAGAACTAGAAAAAGAAAGTCAAGATCAACGGTCTGGAAGGAGTTCATAACGTATCAAGGAAAAGATGGAAAACTTTGGGCTGTGTGTATACATTGTAGGAATAGGTTTGATGCTTTGAATAAGAACGGAACCACGCACCTCGATAAACATTTAGGAAGGTGTCGAAACAAAAGAAATGGAGGTGGAGGTGGAGAAACGCTGGCTGATGAAAGAGGTAATTCAACATATTCTGCTGTTCTCAAAGGAAAATTTATGATTAATCAAGAACTGAATCAACTGGATCCAATACGAGCAGTTATTAAGTATGGATTTTCCAAACTAAATTATTTGAAGCCTGACATAATCCACGTTTATGAAGAAGAGAAGGAAAAGCTCTGCAGATATTTGAGTACACTCTCATGTCGTTTTAATGTCGCAATCAGGTGGGTTGAAGAAAGTTTTTCTATGGACATCCACTATATTGATGATAATTGGGAACTGAAGCAAAAGACCATTAGTTTTCACCCAACAATATGCAGCGATTTCCTGGATACTTTTAAAGATTGTCTCTCAGATTGGAAAATCGACAAGAACATATGCTCTGTAGTTACAAATGCAGATAAAGAGGAAGTTAATGAAAAGATAAGCAGCTGGATTACTAAAGAAGGTGCACTTCCTTTGGGCGGACAGTTGTTATCTACGGGTTGTCTGGCATATTTTCTTATATCTCACAGTTGGACCACTAAACAAGACTGGGCAGCAGATAAAATAGAGAAGTGTCTTCAATATGTTCGTGAGAGTTTGTCAAACAAACAAAACTTTCAGATTGCAATAGATAATGCAAAGTTCATGGGAAAGAAAGTGACTTCTCGATTTATTCCCAGGCTGTGTTTGGGCTTGGAAGAGCTTGAGATTGCAATAGGGTATAAAGAAGCATTTTGTGAACTAGAGAAAATGGATTGTGATTTCAAGTCAATAAATTTATCAGAGGAGGAATGGTGTAAGGCGGCTGCTATATATGAGTCTCTGAAAGTGTTAAATGATGCTGCTCGCGGCTTGTCTGAGACCAAATATACCACCCCAAATGTGTTTTTCCCAAAGTTTTGTGAATTATATATGGAACTGATTCGATGGGAAAGAAGTGGCAATTACCATGTTCGCAAAATAGCATCTTCTGCCAAAGAGAGGTTTTTTGAGAAGTACTGGTGCAACTCGAAGTTGGTTTTAGCCATTGCAGTAGTTCTTGATCCCCGATTTAAAATGGATATTGTGGAGCGTTGGTACAAAGAAATTTATGGCACTTTAGTCGATGCATATCTTGAGGAAATTGTTGATGGTCTTACCAATGTTTACAACCTGTATGCAAACAGCAACAGCAAGATGCTAGATGAAATGGGGAGGCCCTGCAAATCATCAGCAAATTCTGAACTTGTTTTCTACTTAAAAGAGCCTAAAATCCCTTCAATTGAAGACTTCGACATTTTAGGTTGGTGGCAGTTAAACAGTCCCACGTATCCAATACTAGCAAGTATGGCTCGTGATTTCTTGGCTGTACCAATCTCTCGCACTGCATTTGAAGATTCTAGCTTGCGTAATGAAATGGACAATGTCATATACTGTTTTGGCATGGATGCTGACATCAAGCAGGCTTTGATATGTACAAAAAGCTGGTTGGAAACCCCTGAAAATAATTGAGTCTATTTTCAATTAATTTTAATAGTTTTGTATCAACACTATGCAATTTGCTCCAATCTTTTCTCTTTCTTGGTTTGCAATATTTAAGTCTTCAGGTTCCTAACTGCGCAAAACACATTTGTCTTATGAGGGTTTTGCTTTGATTCAGAAAAATAAAAAAAGAGACTCTGCTGTAAAATAAATTAAGGAAAAATATTAATTTCATCTTTAATATATTTTAATATTATCACTTACATCTCTATTGTTTTAAAATTATACCTTTAATCTATACCGCTATAACATGACTGTTAAATGTTAGTATATTTTATCATGGGATAATGTGATTTAATCTCTCTGACTTTTTTATAAAAGAGAGATAACATGACTTTTTTCTTAATTAATTTCATTTTCATTTTTTATTTTTTATTTTAACAAATAATTATTTAATAATATTTTTTTCGATTATATAAATATATAATAAAAATTCATAATTAAACTTTATAAAACGTCTTATTCGTAACAATTTTTTACAAGAAATTTAGGTTTTATTATATTATTTTTAATTAATGTTATTGTAAAATTAAAAAAATTCAAGATAAATAAACTTATTTAAATTTTATTATTTTATTTTATTTAATTTTATTGTAAAAACTAAAAAGAAATAAGTTTTTAGATTTATTGTTTTTATTTTTATTAAAATTTTGTTATTTTTATTTTATTTTTATTTGATCTTCTTATAAAAAATTTAAAAATGAAAAGAAATAAATTTTTATAATTTATTATCTATATTTATATTTAATTTTATTGTAAAAATTTTAAAAATAAAAATAAATAAATTTATTATATTATGAATTTAATTTTTTTAATTTTAGTAATTTTTTAATTTGAAAATTTTTATTAAATAATTTTATTCAATAAAGTTTGAGTTTTTTAGAATTGATATTTATTTATTTTATTTTTAAAAAATTAGGTGATATTATCATTATCAATATACTAACAATAAAATTATTTTTATTTAAAAATTAAATTTTTTAAGATTAATGTTATAACGATTGAGATTAAAAATATAATTTTAAAATAGTAAAAATATAAATAATAATATTATAATATATTAAGGATAAAATTGATATTATTTTTATAAATTAATAGTCAAAATTTTTAATTAGGGGTTCATAATTCAGACAGAGAAATTAAGGCCCAATGGAAAAATAAGCCCATACCAAATCAAGAAACATTGGGCCACAGACACTCACAGAAACTTAGAATTTGAAAAGCTCATTAACAGAGCTAAGTGTGGCAACTTAGAATTTGATAGCCTTTTGCAGGCTTTTTTATGCACAATCTTACTAACGTCTACAACTTTAATGGTAGAAAAAAACTTCATATAAGATATGTAATTAACATCAAAAGGCTGCCAGATTCATTTCGGATACCGAATGGAAACTTGTTGTCGGCGATGCCTTAATTTGGCAGTATTTTGCTTCAGCCCATTAAGTTCGGTAACGCTAATTGGATTATTTCTCAGCCGATCTCATAGATTGGAACATTTCAATTCATCTCTTTCTTTAAACACGAGAATTACATCCACCACAGGACCCACCAAACTTTTGCCAATTAAAAAATTTACAAAAGATAGTGGTAATCATAGACTCGGATACCCGCAAGAGTTCAGTTTGGCTTTTTATTTTTTAAACTTTTTGGTCGGATATTCGCTAAACTTGTGTTGCTAAATATGATTCTTAGTTAAAACAGAGCAAACAATAGCAAATATTATACGGCATTCAAACCAAATTCAGGATTCCAATATACCGATGATTTTTGGGTCTAAATTTATTTAAATGGAAACTAAATATTCTTATTTCTTTCGTTCCAAAAGAAACAATGAGTACAAACAACAGCAGGAGAAGGAAGAAGATATGTATACCTCGTTGCAGAGTACAAACAAATGAACAATTATGAGCTAAAAAGTATAAAAAAGATAAACCAAAAGCATATAATTACGCGGGAAAAATCCTTTTCAGTCTGAGAACTGCTTAGACTTTATTGCAGATGACGACGATGAACAAGCAGACAGCATAGAGAGTCCAGGCAGCGAATTTGAAACTCAGTGGAAGTGGGATTGTAATGGTGAGGATGAATGAAGTAGCAGCAAGAAGGATTGCAACTTTCTCTAATACCTCAGATGTGAATACAAACTCCTCCCCAACAAATTTTGCAACAAAGAGAGAAAGAAAGACCAGCAAGATAACAAAAGAGAGGAAATAGAAGGAAACAGGGAGTTGGGATTTGGTTTGTGCAAACAGGAGAGCAATTTCAAGAACTGATGTGAAGCAAAACGCCATAACTACATTTTGCCACTGGAGCAGAATCTGGTTTGGATTCTGTACTTGTTGGGTATTTGGAGCAGAATCAGCTTGCGAGTCTGAGTCACGGGTCGAAGGAGAAGAAGCCGGAAGCGTTGGTAATGATGAAGGAGGCGGATCTGATCTTGGAGGGAGTTAGGACAAGAAGCTTTGAACTAAAGTGAGGAATGGCTTGAGCTTTTCAGCAATAGACATGTTTGTGTTTGTGTTAGGAGCAGAACCACCTTGCGATTCTGGGTCATGAATGGAAGGAGAAGAAATCGGCAGCTGTGGTGATGACGGAGGAGGAGGGTCTGATCTTGGAGGGAGTTGGGACAAGAAGCATTTAACTAAAACGAGAAATGCCTTCAGGTTTTGTGTAATAGACATGTTTGTGTTTGTGTTAGAAGGAGGAGGTTTGCCTTAATTTATAAGGTGCTGTGTCGGAGCATTCGGTTCGATTACATTACTGGGATTTGATTGCTTAATAATAACACAAAAGACTTCCAATAGTCGGATATTTGATCCCCGGAAGTCAGAGAAGTTTCCTTATAGCAGGAGCAGGGCCTACAAGAACAAAAGCGTGGTGAACTATTCGGATATCCTAAATTCCACAACTGTACTTTCCAACATCAATTTTGGAAATATACATCATTCTCGTCTGTCCTCTGACGAATAATTTATGGAATGAACTAATAAAATATTGGATGATTTCGACAGTCGTCTTCGGATCTTCGGATTTTCAATTGACTTAAGATGGGCCTAGCACTAGGACAAAAATGATCAGCAGAGGCAGCAGTTTCGGATAATCCTACAACAAAAGTGTTTGATAGAGGGACTTGTAATTGCTAAGAAAAACAAGAAGTCGATCACAGAAAATGACAAATTGGGTTTGTGCCAACTATGGAGTATCGGGTATCCGAAATCCCATCAGATGTTTCAAACTTCAATTTTGGGAAGACTGATAAATTATATAATTAACATTAAAATGATTATCCGATTTAATCCGAATATTGGATGGACGTTATTTGGATTATTCTAAACGTGCGTGTATATTCCATTAGACAATGGGATAAATGTTGATACTCCAAATAACAGAAAAAATTGTTAATTTGTTCTATTTTTTTTTTTAAAAATTCTACATTAATTTGAAAAGAAATTCAAAACATTTGTGTGAATGTATTCAATTTATTGTTACCCGTATAATATTCGGCTTAAATTGTGAATTATGATGGTTGTTTCTCTTGTAGTACATTAGTTAATTCAGGGTTCTTGTTTCTTTATTTTAAAAGACTTTTCATAAGTTGTGATGGCCATAAAAAGCAAATACAAGTTTCGGATACCCTAGAATTTGTGTTAGAGAAATCTAGTAAACTCAGTCTTATTTTTTGTTTTTCTTTTGTTGCGGGACTCTATAGAATTGGAAGTAACATGCAAGCAAATTAATTTTTATTAAATTTTTTTAAGTTAAATGTATTATTATATTTTATTTTGATAATCGGGGTTGTGCCAACTATCGGGTATCCGAAAATCCCACCAACTGTTTCAAACTTCAATTTTGGAAAGACTAACTAATTAAATAATTAACAAGAAAACGACTATCCGATTTAATCCGAATATCGGAGGGGCGTTATTTTGATTATTCTAAACGTGCGTGTATCTCGAAACAATAACCATAAATCATGCCACTTTCAGTTTCGAACATTCGATAGGGAATTTTGGTCATTTACAAACTATAAAACATATTCTATTAGACAATGGGATGAATATTGATGCTTGATAATTCAAATGGGAAGCAATAACAAGTTCGTAGTTTTCTAATTAATACCAATTTCAAATTAACTGAAAAAAATGTTAATTTTTTTGTTCTAAAAACTCATAAATGATAATTTAATTATTTTAATTATTATAAATATTTTATACAACTACAAATTAAGTCAAATTACGTAAATACTCTAAAAAAATAATAGACCCTAGTAAGCACAAATAATGGCACTTCCACCAAGATCTCTTCGTTAGTTTGAGGAACATATTGAGAGAGAATTGAATTTGGTCAGATAATGTGTAGTTGGTAAACAAAGATCAAAAGAGACATAGAGTAGTTGTCAAAGTTTAAGAAAGTGATGAGATATTAGATAACTACAAATGTTAATATTTTGTTTTAAAAAACTCATTATCAACTTTCTTTTTAAAAAAATTGCATTAATTTGAAAAGAAATAAAAATATTGAACAAATTATTTATAATAAAAATTATTTTTAAAACTAAATAAAGGTAAAAATGGAGCTATGAATCTATTACAAAAATTACAATAAGCATATAAAATTAGTGAATGTCTATTATTTAGTACAATTTTAATGTGGTTCCTATTACATAGTGCTTTTCTTCATAAGTGTTGGGCTAGTAGGTTCAACCGTCTATGAGCCCATTTATAAGAGAAATTTATAAAAATAAGAGCTCATGAAATTAGGTTGCAGTGGGCCAATTTTGTTTCAATGAAATTTTATGTTTGCTTTTTTTAACTTGCGAGCACTTTGTGCATTTCTAATAATTACTTAAACAAAAATATTTATTTCAATCTAAGGTCGTATTATTTTTCTCTGAATCACTGAAATATAAATATGGTTAATATTTTTTTGGGTAAAAACCCTTTTAGTCTCAAAGGTTTAACTAAATACCCTCATAAATTTTAATAGTTTTGAAAATACTCTTAAAAGTCTTAATTTCTTATAAAATACCTATTATACCCTTATTCCATAATAGGATGTCAAATTCTTCAACCCAAGGAAATTTAGCATCTTCTAAATAGCGAGTGAGTTCCAATTTTTGCAAAGCAACAGTATCCCGTGAAGATGAGCATGGCCTCCCCATAGCATCTAGCATTTTGTTCGAAGTTGTAGAATTAGCAAATCTGGAATATTCGTTGAAAACAGTGATAAGACCATTCTTGATATTCTTAAGCTCTGCATCAGCTGCTTCATTGCCAAAAATCTCCTTGTACCAGCGATCTACAGTATCCATTTTGAAACGTGGGTCAAGAATTACTGCAATTGCAAAGACTAAAGAAGAGTTCTTCCAATATTTTTTGACAAATTCTGCTCTCATAAATAATGCTATATTGCGGACATGGCAATTGTCACTTTTTTCCCATTGAGACAATCTCAAATAAATGTCACAAATCCTGGAAAAATAAACATTTGCGGTTGTACTTCTGCTTAGAAACAAGCTTCTTGTAGCATTGCATAACTGCTTGAAAATTTTGTATATGGCAGTCAACTTGTCCCGGTCCTCTTTTGTTAAAATTCCTAAATCCCAACTAGGATCTCTGTGCTGTACTTGCTCACAAATTTCTTCTTTTAAATGCACTGCTTGATAAATCAGTTCGAATTTAGTGTCCAAGTGTGATGGTATCCCTTCAAAATCTGATCTAGAGTCGCTGCTACGGCTAGGTAGTTCAAGATCTCCAAGGTCCCATAGTCGGTATACCTTCTTCAAGAGCTCTTCATCTTCCTTCTCAAGAAAGCTTAACATAATTTCTACCAACCAACTATTAACAGTCAGTAACTTTCCGTATGAAGGAAGTGAACCCCCTCTACTCAACCAACCATTCAACTCATTAACTTCCTCATACTTTTCAGCTTTATCTTTGACAATGAAGCATACTTTCTTCTCTAAGTTCCAATCCTTAAGAGTTTCTAAGCAATTGGCATCAAAATTTTTCCAATCCAATAATCTTTTGAAACCAATAATCTTCTCCTTCATTTCCCAACCATTGTCAATAAAGTGAACTACCAAAAAACTATAATCCGGCATAAACCGTTCAATTGTTAAACTAAAGCGACAATTGAGTTCATCCAAACACTTACGAACTTTTTCCTTTTCTTCTTCAAAGACTTGGAGTATATCATTCCGCATGTAGTTTAGTGATGGAGACCAATTCTTAACAGCTACTCGTTTGCTCTCTAACCACTCTTGATCAATCACAGTTGTAACTGGAGCTTCGAATTCATCTCTTTCTTTGAGTTTATGATGTTCAACTTTTTTGCTGGTTCTCTTAACTTGACAGCATTTCAAATGATTATTCAGGTGGGTGGTTCCTTTCTTACTTGAACCGTCAAACACCCTGTTACAGTATCTGCATCTAGCCAACTGATTCCCATTTTCTCCAATACATTTGTCAAACTCTTTCCAAACCTTTGACTTCAACATTCTTCCTTTAGTACTCTTTGCTACCGACTTATTGCGCTTCTTAGTTGATGAGTTCTCCCTGTCTTGTTTTACCATCTCTATACCATGATCTACAGCAAGCTCAATGTGAACATTTTGTGCTGTCTCCTCAACCATTTCCTGTTGATATAAACACTAACATTTTGTCAACTTCTCGGCTACACGATATTTATCTTGTATGATCGAGGAAAAAGTGTTTCTCATGGTCAATAAATAATTAAGGTTGAAGTCATTTTCTTCTAAAAGGTTAGCTCGATACTCTTTTAAAAAAATTTTGTAGTTTCAAAAATATTCTTCAAAATTTTAATTTATTATCAAATAATTAAAATATCTCGATATAATAATAGTTATTTAAAAAAATAATTTATTAATAAAATAAAATTTATAAATTTATGTATTTTATAAAGATGTTTATAATAAATATTTATAAGTATATTATAATTTAAATAAATTATATATGTAATATATACTTTATAAAATGAATACAATAATAAAAATATAAATTTATAATATATTAATAAATATTTATATAATCAATGTGCCATAAAATAATAATATTTGTTATTTAATTAATGTATTGTACAAATATATATTATATTTTTTCAAATTTTAGATATTTATTTCTTAATTTTCTAAATAATTATCATTATATAGAAATATTATAGTCATTTAACAATAAATTGAAAATTTTAAGAGTATTTTTTAAACTATTAAGACTTATAAGATATTAGGTCAAACTCGGGACTAAAAAAGTTTTTATCCCAATAATTAACAAACTTTTTTTACCCTCACTATTAATCTTTTATAGAAAATAATGAAAATAATAATCATAACAATTAATTACAAAACTTTATTCAAATATGATTTTATTTATAGAAATGGATTTTACTCTCTTGGAATTAAATTAATGCTTCATTATCTATGGAGGAAAGAGCGAATGATATATATACCTCTATATCGTGTTGAAGTCTTGCGAACCCATCGGCAACTGGAATTTTTTTCTAAAGAAAAAAATGAAAGAAAATTAATGTAACAAAAATACTTCTCAATTTATGTATGATGATGAAAAATATTTCCTGTTTAAGAAACTAATTTAATTTTTTTGTATTAATAATTTTCATCGGGATTTGTGCTTACCCCTAATTATCAGAAAAAAGCAACTTACCCTCGTAACTTTTTTCAAAAAAAAAAAATGGAATGCCACCTTCACTTTAGTAGAAATAAGAACATATTCTCTAAGATAACTACTTTAATTTAAATTAACTAAGTTATTCCTCAACTACTAGAAGATACATAAAATAAGCTCATTGTCTTTATTTTTATTTTGTAATAATCAATATACTCTTATTTTAATATTTAAATTTAAAAGTTATAATAATAGTTTGACTCTTAATTTTTTTTTAAATTTGCTATCAAAATCTTCACAATATTATCCTATATATAATTTTTTAAATAGAATGTTTAATTAAAAAATTTGTTGTAAAAGTTTTGAACAAATTTTGACAATAAATTTTATATTGTGAAATATTTTACAATTAATATTTAAAAAAATTAGTAATAAATTTGATAATATTAATATATAATTTTTAAAATAGACTATTTTAATTAAGTGATCTATGATAACAAATTTGAATATTATTATAACTTTTAAACTTAGATGTTTGAATAAATTATATTAATTGTGACTTCGGTATATCTACTCTTTTGCAGTGTATAATAAAATGATCTCATTTAAGTCGATTAATAAGAGTGTAACAAAATTTGGTCAAAGCACTAAATTAAAAATTGACTAAAAAAAATAGAGCCTTGATTGAAATAAATTACAAAACACTTAGTGAGGGCAACGGGCTGAGGACCTATCTACAGCCCATTCTCAATTGGACTAGACATCCCTATCCCCGGTCCTTTCTTGTTAAGCTAATTCGGGTACGGGTCGGATACGTCCCTGATTTAGACCAAAGGTCCCGATCTGATGTTGACCTCGTTTGATTTTACAAATTAAATATAAATATTATAAATGTAAGGGTTTCAATTCAAGAATCAAAGAAAATTTAACACCCTACCTACCGCTGGACCACTTTAACTATAATATATATTTTATTTATATTATTATAAACATTATTAAATTTATTAAGTGTCTAGTGTATATACATATAATAACTATTTAATATTTAAAAAAGATATGTTGAATTATGATCTAATTTTTAATAGAATTAATAAAAAATATTAAATCAATTTTAGAATTTAATGTTTCTTGATAATTTTATAAAAATATTTTGTTTGATAAATAAAAAAAATTAATTAATTAATTATAAATTGATTTTTTTATATTAACTATTTTATTTTATCAAAACTTATTGTTTTAAATCTAATTATTAAAGTTATTCTATGTTTTTAGTTGTTGATGATTTGAACAAATTTTTTATTAAAAAAATAAAATTTAAAAATCCTAAAATTGATTGAATCAAAAAATTGTAAAAAATTATAAAGGATTTAATTTGTTAAATTAAAAAGTATTACTTTTTTTAAAAGGATTTGAATGATTAAAATAAAAAATATTTTGTCATTTATTTATATTGAATTAATATTTCTTCATTATACAAAATTAAAAATACCTGCTCAACGCTTTTAATTGTTGAAACTTTGTCTTCTTTAACGTTCTGCACAAAGAAAATAAAAATAATAATAATAATGAATATTGAATTTTATATATGATAAAAAAGTGATATTTATATTTTAATTTTTTAATCTTTAATTAATTAGCAAGCAAGGTACCTGTATATCTTGCTGATGTGTTGCGACTTCATCACCAGTATTTTTAACACTCGAGGATACTCTTCCTTCGCTAAGGGATGGAAGATTAGGACAACTCCAAGACAGGTCGGCTTTCCCAGCAGTATGATCCATGATTTAATTTGCTCGATCAATGAAATTAAAATTAAGTATCAAGGCAAAGATCTTTTAAAGACTTAATTAATTATTACTGCAAAAAAAATGATAAAAATCAAGAGTCAATCGCGATTTATGTTTTAGTTTTTCACATAAAGTGCTTTTACAAAACATAAATCATACACTGAAAACACCTTATTTAGGTCCGGCAGTTGTATTGTTCTTCAGAATTCTCCCTTTTAAACATTAAAAGAAGATTAAACAGGCAAATAAAAATAATAACAATAAAATCTACAATTTGTATTTCATCATGAATCTATACGCATATAACATATCATACACCAATCAAAAATCATTTGGAAAGAGCGATAGGCTCGTAGAAAAGCAAGTAAAATTGGTTCATACACTCACCGGAATCCACTTGTAGACTCCTCTCTTCCTTTAACCATAGAAATTAATTTGATCGCAGATCTTTTATATAGAGAGAGCCCAGACGCTGACTTTTCTTTATGACTGTTTGGCCTCGTAATTATAATATAATCCGAGAATCCGATTATAAGCTATGGTTGTTATAAAATTTCAACTTGTAATTTTAAATTTTCTTTCTGCGTTGGCTGCCTGGTTGACGTGTTTAAGTTGACCATGAATTATGAGGAGAAATAATGGTAGAATCGATCATTTTTATGGCGGCCTCCTACGAGATAACTTTTTGTACATACTATGCTAGAAGATGACTTGTACCGTGTGCATGGTAGGAGGTGACCTGTATGGTGTGCATGCCAAATGGTAATTTTTTTTATTCTTTGAAAATTACTCTGGTTGATTGCTAGAATTTATAATTTTTGTAGTAACCGCATTTCTTTGAAAACAAATAATGTCTAACAAAATTATACACGAATCACTGCATAATTTTTACAGGGAATTCAAACATGATTTCTTATCATCAATAAATTAAGGAAAAGAAAAGCATAATTTTGATATAAAAATAAAATAATAGTAGAAATATAAACTCTTTATATAAATTACCATATACAAACTAAATTACATGTTAGCCATCAGGGTCAGAGCACACTCCCCCACTTTATAAGTGGTAGGAATTTTCCTACAATATGTGGGGTCTTTCTCAAAATTTTTGAATAATATTCGTACTATAATGCAGGTAGTCTCCTAAATGTTAGGGTTTGTATAATACCTGAGGTCTTTCTCAAGAACATCTGAATTGCTATAATGCAAGTAGTCTTATCTTTTCTAATTTCTATTCGAGTTTGTAATATATAATCTTTAAAAAAAAAAACTAAATTACATGTTGGCCAACTTTGGATATCCTAAAATTCCACCAACTATTTCAAACTTCAATTTTGGAAAGACTAACAAATTAAATAATTAACTTGAAAAATACTATCCGATTTAATTCGGATATCAAATGGGCGTTCTTTTGATTGTTCTAGACGTGGGTTTGGTCCTCAACGCAAGTGTATTTTTTACATTAAGTACATGTTCTTGAACACATCACACAAAATGCTAATTAATTAATCGATAGAATTCAGATTGAATAACAGCTAAAACTGGACCGAATTACATGATTGTAGTTCGGCCCGATTCAATTTCTCGGTAGCCGATTTTTTACAGCTCCGTAACCAGCAGTTCCTGCATATATATATCAATCTACAATTATAACTTTACAACCGACAATTTCTGCACACGAATGTAATACAACTTGACAACCAGCATTTTGTGCATACAAAAGCCTGCAAGAAAGTAGCATCAAATTCCAAAATACGAGCTTTTCCATTTCAGTCCTCAAGGCAAGCTTTGAGCTAGCAAAAAAATTAGATTATTAATATTTTATTTATAGTTAATTATATTATCGTATAATAACTGTGACTGGAAAATCATAGTACAATAATAACAAGAAGTGCCTTAAATAGTTAAATTAATTAGAAATTGTTCGCACATGATGTGTGCTCACAAAATTTTGATGGGCTGGGCCTCATTGTTTCTATAGCCTCTCTCCTTTGATCCCCTCTCCCGGATGGTTGGTTCAACTCAATGTAGATGCAGCTACGAATCAACCAGGAAGATTTTGTTTGGAAAAGAAGAATTTCTACTTTTGTTTTACAAGTATAGTTAAAAAAATGTTTAATAACACCGATGTTTAAGATTCTAATTTAATTGATTTGATCTTTTACTGTAAAAATAAAAAGTTAAAAGATTTTAGAGTAATTTTTAGTTTTATTCATTGAGTTATTAATAATCTTCACAAAAAATTTTAATTTTTTAATAATATTCAACAGAATCTCTTATTTTTTAATAAATCATCAATAATACTCAAAAATAGAATAAAATAATTTATTTATTTTTATTATTATTAATATTATGTATATAAAGATAAAAATAATTTTATATAATTAAAAAAATAAAATTCAACTTTTATTGTACAAATATAGTTAAAAAAATATTTAATAACACCGCAATAAAAAATAAAAGGTTAAAAGATTTTATTTGTTCTAATAGTGGCCATGTGATATTAGATTTTACTTGCTATTATTGTGTTTCTGTAATACTTTAAAAGTAGAACAGTCAAATTATTTCATAAATGCTCAATTTTATTTGATAAATAATATATGTTATTCACACAATTATACGCGATATTTGGGGTAAGCGGATTATTTATCCGAGATAATGAGTCGTTATAATGGCGGTCCCCTCACAAGCTAACTCTCAGCGTTATTAGTGGGACCCACTCAATTACACGTCGGGCAATTATATTGGATATCTCCCAAAATCCCACCAACCGCTTCAAACTTCAATTTCAGAAAGACTAGAGAATTAAATAATGAACATGAAAAAGACTCTTTGATGTTATTCGGACATGGGATGAGGACGGTTGGTCGTTATTTGATTATTCTAAATGTACATGTATTTTAAAATAATAACCATACAACGTGCCGCTTTCAATTTCGAACATCCGATAGGGATTTCGGTTATTTACAAACTCTAAAACATATTCTATTCCGGATGGGAAACGATAACAAGTCCAGAGTTTTCTAATTAAATACCAATTTTGAAATTAACGGAAAAATATTAATTTTTTAATTATTACAAATATTTTCTATAAATACAATTTAAGTCATAGTACCTAAATGTCCTCAAAAACTAATAGAATCTTATAAGTACATGTAACATTAAGAGGATGATGTAGTATTTGTTAAAGTTTAAAATAATTTTTTGTTTTAAAAACTCATTATCAGTTTTTTTTATATATTTTGCATTAATTTGAAAAGAAATAAAAAAAACATTGAATAAATATAAAGCATATAAAATTATTTTAAAAAGTAAATAAAGGTAAAAATGGAGCTATGAATTTATTAGAAAAATTAAAAAAAAAGCATAATAAAATTAGTGAATATCTGTATTATTGAGTTCGATTCTAATATGGTCGCCACCAAGGCTGGGCCTGTATGGTAAGGGTACATGCTCCATTGAGGAGATGTACTCAAATATGTGGGCACAAATCTGTTGTTAAAAATGTTGGGCTTATATGTTCAACTGTCTATTAGCCCATTTAAAAGGGATGGAGGCCTATGAACGCAATCTTCTTGTTGAAAAATTTAATTGAGAAAATAACTTCATTTCATCCTTTTGTTAAAAAATTTAATCAAGAAAATAACTTTCATTTTATATACTTAAAGACATCTTTTTTTTATATGAAATATAAATAATTTGAATATAACATAATATATTTTTTATTTATCATATATAAACATAAATATCTAATTAAATTTTCTTCAATTGCTGATAATTTAATAAGTGTATTAAATTATTAATAGTCTTTTAGTAGATTTTTTTTAGGTGTACAAATACTTTGACTTTAGCGTCATAACTCTATTGTGAGAATAACTAAAAGAATTTAGGTGAAACATATTTTTTTATTTTTTTAATAGAATTTCTTAAGTAGTTCTTAAGGGGTTAGCCGAACATTTCTTTAATTTCGATTTGTACATTAGGTCGGGTTTAGAGTGTCTAGAAACATTATAGAAAAACAAAGAATCTCTAGTTTGAGTATAGTATTATATGTATAATATAATGGAACATTATATGTATCTCTCAAATAGCTAGCATACTACTTCCTTTGAAAATAAAATGAAACACACTTACAATAATGCATGAAATGCTCATAATTAATACATAAAAAGAAGAAAGAAGGAAAAAAAAAGCCACTAATAGTAGAATTTTTGGGAACGTACTTTTGGGAAGGCTTATGCTTTAAATGACAACTAATTAAAAACGAAGACTAAAGGACATGAGAATGCTACTCTAAGGTCTTCTAAACCATCTTTTCATGCATACCAAAGCTAGGTTAACAATTTATTTATATATTTTTATTAATTTATTAATTATATAATAATGTATTATTAATAATTTTTTAATACATATTAACATTATATCCCAATTTTTTATTATTGTTATTAATAAAGTTGTTACGTATTATTATAATTAATTAATTATATTAATTATAAATAAATACGTAATTATGGGTTTGTTAATTGCTAAAAAGTTGGAGAAATTATTATTAACATATTATTATAAATAAATATATTAACACGAGGAAAAGAACACAAGAAAAATAGTCTAAGAAGATAAAACATGGAAAAAAATTGAAGGTGGCCGGCCGATGAGGATACAATTTTCCAAAAAATGAATATTGAACTAGTTTAATAAAAGTATTTTTGAAATAAATATTTAGGTCAATTGAGTTTCAAATAGAGCTATTATACAAAATTTCCCTTTCAAAGTTTATATATCTTAAACTTAAAAGTTTAATCTTAAATTAATCTTAAGAGTTTCAACATGAAATCATTTACAAGGATCCGTCACTCTACGAATTGAAGGAATTAAGCAGTAGATCCCTCTCACTTTGTTATGCAAGTTCAAGAATTTGTTCTGTTCTTATGATATTACAGCTCGTCAATGGAAGAAATAACAGCAGGAGAAGGAAGAGGATATGTTTACCCTCATTACAGAGTACAGACGAGAACAATGATGAGCAAATTAAGTACATAAGAGAATAAACCAAAAGCATATAATTACCCGGGAAAAATCATTTTCAGTTTGAGAACTGCTTAGACTTTATTGCAAATGACAACGATGAACAAGCAGAGAGCATAGAGAGTCCAGGCAGCACATTTGAGTCGCAGTGGAAGTGGGATTGTAATGGTGAGGATGAGTGAAGTAGCAGCAAGAAGGACTGCAACTTTCTCCAATACCTGGGATGTGAATACAAACTTCTCCCCAACAAATTTTGCAACAAAGAGGGAAAGAAAGATCAGTAAGACAACAAAAGAGAGCAAATAGAAGGAAACAGAGAGCTGGGATTTGGTTTGTGCAAAGAGGAGAGCAATTTCAAGAGCTGATGTGAAGCAAAATGCCATCACTACATTTTGCCACTGGAGCAGAAACTGGTTTGGATTATGTACTTGCTGAGTATTTGGAGCAGTAACAGCTTGCGATTCTGAGTCACGGATGGAAGGAGAAGAAACCGGCAGCGTTGGTGATGATGAACGAGACGGATCTGATCTTGGTCGGAGTTGGGACAAGAAGCTTTGAACTGAAGTGAGGAATGGCCTGAGCTTTTCAGCAATAGACATGTTTGTATGTGTTTGCGTTAGGAGCAGAAGGTTTCCACGTCTTAATTTATAATGCGTTGTCGGAGCATGCGGTCCGAAAATATTATATCCGAAAGTTGATAAGCAGGCTTTCTGCAATCGATTTTCTTACTTTTCGATTCGATTGTTTTTAACATGTATAGGAACAGTTTCGGATATCCTATACATGTTAAACATTCATTGAAATCTCAGCTTCACCAACTCAGCGTGTAGGAGAATGACAGGCTTGGGCCCTCCAGTTGCAAAAACATATACAAACAAGAAAAAAAAAAAAGCAAAAATTGTGTAGGCACAGTTCGGATATCCTAGAAATTTTCAAACCTGGATGGTGGAAAGACTTGTGTAAGAATAAATAATTTGGATACCCGTTTGGCTTTATCTGAATCATTTACTGGTGCCTTTCTCGAACACAAAGAAAAACAATATTAAGTTAAGACCTAAACTAAACGTTTGTTTTGAAATAATGTCGTTCAATTTCGAACGTTTGATCGATCAAGTTGTGATCACAACCATCGGCAAAATAATAAGACTTTTCTGACCTTACAAAAAGTGTATCCACATCAATGAAAAAGCAAAATTTAAGCTAGAGCTTTTTCTAGGACCTATTTGCAACATTACAATATCGTTAATAAAATGAGCTGCACTTACGCTATAAAATACAGATTTGATAAATCAATTTTCTGATGACTTAGAACAAAAAATGTCAAAATATAAATTAACAAAGGTAATATTACTCCTAATATCGAGATAAAAGAAAAAAAATGAATTTCATCAAGAGAGTTGGGGTGTGTGTTTGAGAAGGCTATAACCGCAGCCTTATTTTTTTGTTGTGGGCCTCTATAGAATTGGAAAGTAACATGCAAAGAATAGTGATATTACATCACCATCGAATCCAAACCAAATACTAGTTAAAAAAAATTGTAAAAGATATTAAAAAAGCTTGATGTAAGTAAGTATTTTGTTCTAATAGTACCCATGTAATATTATATTTTAATAGCATCCCGGTAACTTTTCCCTCTACAGTATTCATATGACAAAATGAATTTCAGAGTCATCCTCGGATCTTCGATTGCTCTAAAATGGTTGAGAGTACAATTGGGTTGGACCTACCACTAGAACTTTAAAAACAAATTATTAAATTTTTTAAAGTTATATGTATTATTATATTTTATTTTGACAATCGTGTTTGGGCCAATTATCGGGTATCCGAAAATCCGACCAACTGTTTCAAACTTCAAGTTTGGGTCGGGCGTTACTTGATTATTCTACACGTGCGTGCATTTTGATTTTTGAGACAATAACCGTAAAATATGTTCGATGGGGTGTTTTGGTCATTTACAAACTATAAAATATATTCTCTTAGACAATGGGATGAATATTGATACTTGATAATCCAAATGGGAAAAAATAACAAGTCCAGAGTTTTCTAATTAACACCAATTTCAAGTTAACTCAAAAATGTTAATTTTTTGTTCTGAAAACTAATTATAGTTCAATTTTTTTTTAAAAAAAAATTTGAATTAATTTGAAGGGAAATAAAAAATATTGAACAAGTGTATTTATAATAATAATTATTCTGACAAGTAAATAAAGGTAAAAAATGGGACTATGAAGTTGTTAAAAAAATTACAATAACCATATAAAAATAATACGTTTGTATTATTTAATAATCTTTAATTTGGTCGTTACCACATAGTGCTCTCCTACCATTCAATTTGGTGGCACTAAATATAATTGTTGGGCTTGTAGGTTCAACCCTCTATGAGCCCATTTATAAGAGAGAGAGGCCTATGATCCCATCCTTTTGTTGAAAAATTTAATTAAAAAAAATAATTTCGTGTCTTTTTGTTCAAAAATTTAATTCAGAAAATAACTAAAATTTATAGACATTAGCGCATTTTTTATTTTAAATTATAAATAAATCTTAAATATGAATAATTTGAATATAGGGGAATTAACACATACCACCCATAAGGTTTGAGAAACTTACACTTAAATATAAGGTTTGAAGCAAGTCACACTTAAATAAAAGGTTTGAAGAAACTCATACTTACCTTCTCTAAACAATTAGTTGACCGTTAGAAGACTGTTAGAATTAAGAGTATTTTAGATACTTTATCAATTTAATCATTTTTTAACTTGCTAGATAATTAATTTCTACAAAAAATTGTATTATTATTCATTAATCATTCAAGATTTCAAGTTATAAAGGAGAAATTTTAAAATAAATTATATGAAAAATCATATAAGATATATGTAAATAAAATAATACTATTATAGTAATTTATAAGTAGAATTTACATGTTTAATATTATTATTTATCACAATCATAAATCTTTTTAAATTAATAATAAGTTTAAAATTATATTATTTTATGTGTATGTACACCAAGTTAACAAAAAATATATGAAATATAATATAATTAAATGAGTATATGGATATAACAAATTTATTTTACAAAGATTCTAAATATCAATTCTAAATTTATTTATTTTTTAAATTATAGAAAATAAGACTAATTCATGTTATGTAAAATGACATTATTATATGAACAATAATGCAATATTTTATGGAAATTAATTATGTAATAAGTTAAAAATGATAATGTTTAAAACTACCCTTAATTCTAATGGTTTTCTAATGGTCAATTAATAGTTTAAGAGAGATAAGGGTAAATTTTTTCAAATTTTTTATTTAAGTGTAAGTTTCTCAAACCTCACGGAAGATATATGTTAATTTTCCTTTAAATATATCCATTTTAGTATATTTTTATTTATTATATATAAATATAAATATTTAAAAATTAGTATTTTATTTTGATTGTTGATCGTCAAAGAAGTGTACTAAATTACTATATAATTTTTTGGTAGTTTTTTTTAAGCATGCAAATAGTTTGACTTTATTGTCATAACTTTTTTATGATGATGAGTAAAAGAATTTAGGTGAACAGATTTTTTTTAATTTTTTCAATATAATTTCTTTAGTCGTCCTTAAGGGGTTAGCCTACTTCTGAGTGACATTTCTTTAATTTCGATTTGTACATGTGTTAGGGTTTAGAGTGCGTGAAAACGTTAAAAAAATCTCTAGAATTGAGTAAATTATTATACGCATAATCGAACATTATATATCTCTCAAATAGCTAGCATACTACTTCCCTTGAAATAAAATGAAACACAATCTTACAATAATGCATAACTGCTCGCAACTAATACATAAATGAACAACTAATACGTAAATGAAGAAAGAAGGGAAAAAAAAGCCACTAATAGTAGGATTTTCAGGTACCTTTCGGAAGGTTTATGATGCTTCTCTCTTCTCTTTTCTATTCCTTCTACAAGCTCTTTCTGTCTCAGTATCGAAGAGTAATACAACGCTATTTTCGGCTTTTCTCATGCACCAAAAAGACAAACATATAAAAACAAATAAAAAAAATAAACTTTAGATTAAACTCAATATTAATCCAAATCAATATTACAAGAACTTAATATTCCCCGGCAACGGTGCTAAAAGCTTGTTGCGTGTAAATTAGACGAACGCAAGTGCACATGTCGCAAGCAAGTAATATAATGATAAGAGGATGTCGATCCCACGAGGAATGTAATCCTATAACTACCGAAGATGATTAATCTACTAATTTATCTAAAGAAATCGAAATAGTTTTGTTTGATAAAATTAAAATTAAGAATAAAGCAAAACACTTGAGAATTCAATTAATGGAAATGTCTAGGGCTAATGATTTATCGTATTTGGTCGCATCAACTTCTTCAATTGACGTTGTTTTAATTTAAAACGTGTGTTGCTAGTTAATTATCCTAATTTATTCGATTGTCTCTCTCGAGATCAATCGAGTCTACTTCGCATCTAAAATTTCACTATATCTTTATGTGAAATTAATTAAATGGAAGTGCATTACAATCGGTGATAATTTTTAATTAAACTACACAAACTATATTAGTATATCTCTATCTAATATGCAATTTACTATATTTATCACACGGTTTAGATATGATATTCATTTCTCAATTCTTATCAATCCACTAATTCATTCAAATATTGGCAAATATTCAAAAGCGTTAATTACCATGATAAATACTCAACACCCAATCTCAAATCAATTGAACAACACAATATTAGAAATGGATGCTTCAAATAGATTAAATCATTACCCTAGAAAATTGGGTTTAGCCACACATTTGATAAAATTCAAATCCCACAATCAAGAATTCAACAATTGATAACATAATTTCAAATAATTACAATATTGTCAAATTCAAGATTAAATTAAAAGAGGAGAGAAAGAAAAACTAGATGAGGAGAGCTTGAATCCACAAGGTTGATGAGAGTCTCCTAATTTCTTGATGAAATCCCCCTCTTCTTTTGTTGATTTTTCTCCTTCTCTCTCTAGCAATCCTCTCCCCCTCTCTCTAAAAACAAAACCCAAAAACAAAACTCTCCAAAAGTCCCTATTTTCTTCCTCTTCTAGGGCTTTAAAATCGTCCAAATTGGGGGGAAGGAGGGGCCGCGCGGCCGCAGCGCTTTGGTCACGCGGCCGCGCACCCAATTTTGCCCACCAATTCAATTAGACTGGTAAATATCAATTAGATCCATTTACTTATATGTATTCAGACATTGTGCCGTAACGTGAGCTATGTTTGCATTGCAGTCCTGATTTTGTTGTAATTTGGTCCACCTGAGTAGAACGCAATGCTGGGGTCGCGCAGCAAGGCGAGCGATCGCGCACCAACTTCTGCCAACGAAGCTAGAAAATTCGGTAAATATCGATTTGATTTCTATTCTTTTATATAATTGAGATTTATCCTTTTATTGTGATAATTCGTTATTTTAGTCCCAATTTTATTGCATTTTGGTCCACCCTGTTTTAATGCTCCGGTCTCTTCCTTTTCGAGCTGAATTAATCCTTTTTTAGCCCTATTAACTTTCAAAAGTTAAATCTATCATTTTCTGTATAAAACAACTATAATACATCAAATCCAAAAGAAACTTGAGAATTAAACAAATAATTGAAGTTTAAAAGTAAATGATTTAGTGCATGTTTTATGCATTTATCAAAAGGCCACATAGTGGTAGTGACAGCTGATGGCACAAATGCTCCTGCCAAAGTCCCACTAATTGCTGTGCAGCAGCTCTGGGTGAATTTGATCATGGATACCTTAGGGGCATTGGCCACTGAGCAACCCACCAACGATCTCATGAAAATCTGCCCGTCGATCGATCCAAACCTCTGACAACCAGAATCATGTGGAGGAACCTCATGTCTCGGGCCATTTATCAGGTATCCATCTTACTTTGCAATTCAAGGGAAAAGCATCTTTGGCGCAAGCGAGAGTGTTAAGAATACCTTGATTTTCAATACTTTTGTCCTCCGTCAAGTGTTCAATGAGGTCAATTCGAAGCTTGAGAAGAAGAACGTATTCCAAGGGATACACAAGAACAAGTTGTTTCTAGCAATCACTGGGATTACCATTGTTCTTCAACTAATGATGGTTGAGTTTCTGAAGAAGTTTGCCAATACTGAGAGGCTGAATTGGAGGCAATTGGTGGCCTGCAGGAACAATGTTGGGATTGATAGATAAAATCTACAAGGAGATAAACGAGAAACTATGGGATCTGAATGATAAATATTGAGGGCATAACTAGAATTCATCGGAGACTTGGATGATTTATCTGTCTCTAGCCCTATTTTCTGTTTGCTCGACATCTTTCGAAATGGTTTTTGAGATGTGTGGTTCCTTTCTTGCTTGAACCATCAAAAACATTCTCGTAATATTTGCATACAGCCCATTCCTTTCCATCTTATCCGTTTCCATCTTCATTCTCTTGACTTCTTGTTTTCTTCTCTGACCTCAGTGACTTCCTGTCAACATATATCCAAACCAGTGCCGACCAGAAAAGAAAAAGAAGCAAATCCAATATTATAGGGCAACAAATTATTAATAAGTAAACTTGCAGAACAGTCATGACATGCTCAACTTATACATTATGACCTCCGAAGACATCATCTGAGATAACATATATCTTGTTGTACTATTTTACTTACCTTATGTATGCCTTTTTCTGAAGACAGGCCGCTATATATTCCTAATTGCTTCCATTTTTAAAGGCTTCGGAAGATCATCACATGCTCTATAATATTTAAGTATTTCCATTACCCTTCTTGTATCTTCTTAAAGGCACATCACTGTGCAGTTACACATTTCCAGTAGAACGAAAATTATCACATTCTAGACAAAATATGCATGTACTACCGCGATTAGAACCTGCCCATGACTGGAAGATGCATCTCAAGTACTCCAATATGCTCGATCAGGTGCTGTCAGAAATATTGACATCAATGCTTAAGGATGTCATATCACGTGGTGACTGAAACATACAACAGCAAAAATTAAAAAAAAATTGTTAGAATGGTAAAAGTTAATACTGTATTTTCATTAATTATATCTGAAAAAATATATATGCCTAATCTCTAAATTAACTACTTGAATATTTTCCTAGCCGTCAAGCCCAAAAATATTTTAGAACTTCGGAAATATAATAAAGAAAAAATTATATTGATATATAACCTTGATGTAGCAAATTGAAATGAGCAATAAAGGATAATAACAATAACAACAAATAAGAAGTATATATAAGCCTTATTATAAGAACAGTAAGAAAGTGAAGTTTGCTTAAATTTATATAACCTTCATAAGAACACTTTTTGAGCATCTTTTCAGTAATTATAAGCCAAGTTGGATCGTCATCCACAGCAAGAATAAGGAGACCGACAGGATTACACATGTTATTTCTAAGAGAACATCAGAAAGATTCAACTAAAGGGCGACCCAGACAAAGAAAGATATATAGACAGGGATGTTAGAGAGTAATTATAATTTATTAATTGCTATATCTAACAAATAATTTATAGAGAAAACGTACCTTGAGCCATTATTATTCAAGAAAAGAGTATTCTCTAAAATGTACTCCGAATCTTTTAGGCATGATGTATGTGTTGCTAGAGGAATGTAGATGCAGTATTCAAGTCTTTCTTTGTAGATGGGCTGAGTTGAAATTACATTTTGTAATTGAATTGTGATGAAATAATGAAGAGAAGTTTCTCTTGAGATTGTTCTGAAAAATTCTGGGCAGTGTTTCTTGTACTTTATTTGTTCATTCATTTTTCCTTTTATGTGCATTCCAAGTGTTTGTGAAATGTTCTCAATGGACTTGATTCCAATCTTGGTTGAGTTGCTGGTTTCAACACTATTTCCTGTCAACAATCTTCATTTGTAGATGATTCTTTCTAATTAAAGTGGATGATTTACGACCACAAGATCAAAGTAAAATCAGTTTAAAGCTGCCGAGATTGACAAGAGCAAATAGTCAAATACTTACCTGAAAATAGCCTAGTGTGAATTAAACTGGCATGGTTATATATCCCCGCTTTCTTTTTGTTAGGAAATTGAGGGCTTAATAATTTTTCCAAAATACAAAAACTTGTGAAATATAATAATTAAAAAAAATCAAATAATGGCAAAGTAATAAATGTGCAAAAATACAAGGTAAAGGACATCAGAATTTAACGAGGTTCGGTAAAAATATTACCTATGTCTTCGGACACAGATTAATTTACTAGTACCAAATTGAGAGAATCACATGATTTGAGTACAAAATACAAATACTCATAATTATCAAATTTTATAAAATTTATAAAAATTAAACTCAAAACTGTAAATTTTATAAAATGAGCAATTCAATCGAAATTTGCCATCACTACAAATTGCAGACAACTCTCCTCTGTTATGCTTTGTTTTCTAGAAATTTCACTTTTTTTCTTTGAGCTCTCCTTTGAATATAATAACCTCTTAGTTTATCTCTCTATTTATAAGTAATTGAGTGTTAAAAATGCCAATAACATCGAGGTAAGTAATGATGAAATCTCTTATTCACTAACCGCCACGATTTTAGTAAAATATCCACCTCACACATTTTCTTTGACAAGAAAATGAGTCGCCAAATTTATAATCTTCACCTTGGTGAATTTTCAACTTTTCTTTCATCTCTCAATTTGATAGTGCCTTCAAATGCACTAATATTAGTGCCATATACTCGAAGGTGTTCAAATTTACAAGATGTTAATCAAGTTTAAACAATGTTTAAATTTGATTGTTGCCACTATCTTGGTCATCATATCAATAGGATTATCTGTAATTTTGATCTTTTGAAGAAAAATTCTCATTCTTCGATAATCTCCCGCACAAAGTGAAATCGAACGTTAATGTGCTTTGTTCGGCCATAGTAGACTTGATTTCTAGCTAAATGAATAACATTTTGGCTATCACAATACACACTAATGTGTTTTTGCATAACTCCCAAATCTTTAAGTAACCCTCGAAGCCAAAAGCTTCTTTAATAGCCTCTGTAACTGCCATGTACTCTGCTTCTGTGGTAGACAAAGCAATTGTTGACTATAAGGTAGATTTCCAACTCATTAGTGCTCGAGAAAGAATAAAAACATATCCAGTATTTGATCGACGCTTATCCAAATCACTAGCGTAATTAGAATCAACGTACCCAACCACGCATTGACCAAAAGTCTTATCTTACTTAAATACCAAACCAACCCCCATGGTATTTATGATATACCGTAAAATCTATTTCACAACCTGTCAATGCCCTTTTCCAGGATTGTGCATATACCTGCTCACAACTCCAACTGCTTATGAAATGTTTGGCCTCGTACACACTATAGCATACATCAAGCTACCTACTACATTTGAGTATGGAATCTTTGACATAAACTCTTATTCCATATCGATATTTGGAGACAAGGATGCATTAAACTTGAAATAAGGAAGCGGGGTACTTACAAGTTTTGACTTTTCATCCATGCCAAAACATTGTAATACCCTTTTCAGATATTCATTTTGAGATAAACAAAACTTGCCCTTCTTTTGATCCCTGCATATTTCCATTCCAAGTATTCTTCTTTCTTCACCCAAATCTTTCATTTCAAACTCTCTATTAACTGTGCTTTCAACATGTTGATTACTAATAAGTGCGTAAAATACGCACTAATAATTTACTTTTGAACTTCAATTGCTTGTTTAATCCTCAAGTTTCTTTTGGATTTGATGTATTTTTGTTATTTTATACAGAAAATGATGAATTTAACTTTTGAAAGTTAACTGGACTAAAAAATGATTAATTTGGCTCGAAAAGAAAGAGACCAGAGCATAAGAACAAGGTGGACCAAAATACAACAAAATTAGGACTAAAATGAAGAATTATCACAGTAAAAGGATAAATCGAAAATACACAAAAGAAAAGAGATCTAATTGATATTTGCTAAATTTTCTACCTTGGTTGGCATTCTGCCTAGGAGGACCAAAGTACAACAGAAACAGGACTTGAATGCAAGAAATCAAAAATCGATGATTTAATTGCTGGTTAAGCATACGTATGGGTACTCAATTGAAATTTACCAGTAATTTACAGTTCTTGGCAGAATTTGGTGCGCTCCCGGGCAGCCTGAGCGCGACCGCGCGGCGCCTCCTTCCCCCCAATTTGGACGATTTTAAAGCCCTAGAAGAGGAAGAAAATAGGGACTTTTGGAGAGTTTTGTTTTTGGGTTTTGTTTTTAGAGAGAGAGGGAGAGGATTGCTAGAGAGAGAAGGAGAAAAATCAATAAAAGAGAGGAGGATTTCATCAAGAGATTGGGATACTCTCATCAACCTTGTGGATTCAAGCTCTCCTCATCTAGTTTTTTTTTCTCTCCTATTTTAATTTAATCTTGAATTTGACAATATTATGATTATTTAAAATTATGTTATCAATTGTTGAATTATTGATTGTGGGCTTTGAATTTTATCAAATGTGTGGCTAAACCCAATTTTTTAGGACAATGATTTAATCTATTTGAAGCATCCATTTCTAATTTTGTGTTGTTCAATTGATTTGAGATTGGGTGTTGAGTATTTATCATAGTAATTAATGCTTTTGAATATTTAACCAATATTTGAATGAATTGTAGATTGATAGGAATTGAGAAATGAATATCATATCTAGACTGTGTGATAAATACCGTAAATTGCATATTAGATAGAGATATACTGATATGGTTTGCGTAGTTTAATTATAAATTATCACCAATTATAATGCATTTCCGTTTAATTAATTTCACATAGAGATGTAGTGAAGTTTTAGATGCGAAATAGACTCGAGTGATCTCGAGAGGGACAATCGAATAAATTAGGATAATTAACTAGCAATACGTATTTTAAATTAGAACAACATCAATTGAAGAAGTGGATACGATCAAATACGATAAATCATTAGCCCTAGACTTTCCATTAGTTGAATCTTGTAATTAATTTGCACATTAGTAAATTTTAGTTAATTTTAATTTCTCAACCAAAATTATTTCGATTTCTTTAGATAAATTCATACATTAATCACCTTCGGTAATTATAGGATTAACATTTCTCGTGGGATCGACATCCTCTTATCATTATATTACTTGCTTGCGACACGTACACTTGCGTTCGTTTATTTTACACGCAATAATTGCTTCTTAATCTTTAGAAGTTATTAGCATATCATCCCTGTACAACAAGAGGTAGATGAAAGATCCATTTTATAGCTTGCGTAAATACACAACATCATCCCTTAAGATAGCTAAGGCTAAATCAAATATTTCTCCTTCCTGCTATCTGCTTTCATTTGCTACTACTCATCTTTCTTTGTCACTTTGTTGCAAAACTTATTGCCTACATGTTTGTTTTCGCATCCGAAGTGTTGCAGAAAGTTGCCATCTTCATTGCTGCCACTACCTTCGTCTTCGCCACAACAATCCCATTTCCACTGCCGCTCAAGTGCGATACATGAGCTCTCTAAGCCGTCTCCTTGCTCTTCACTGCCATCTGTTTTTTCATCTAATTAAGCAGTTCTGGTCAAGCTCAAAACGGTGCGTCCAATATTGCATGATCTGCAGTTTCAATATCATTTGAGTTTATATATGTTTCCTCCTGTTGTTGTTGTTGTGTAGCAACGCTGTTACTTCCAATACTCTAATACTTCCTAGTGACATTTGGGATTGTGTTATGAGATTGAATTATGTAATAATATATGTCTTGTTCGTTTTATTTAAACTATGATTCTATTTAATTGATTCCAGTTAGCGGATATCCCACAAGAACCAGAACTTAACTTTTTATAGACAATCCAAAACTCATAGGTAGCAAATTCGGAATATCCGATGACTTCTAATACACTTGAGATCCATGTCACATGTACTCATTCTACTCATTATAAAGTGAGACAAAGTCGGATGCTAAAAGATCCGATTCTAGATATTAATAATTTAATATTAATACCGTGAATCAATTTTCTTTTCCTAGAATTGAGGATTATTGATTGCAAGAGTTAATTTATTAAAGACGATACAACAGACCTGGGATTCAAACTGCATTTAAATTATCGTTAAATTAGTGCATATATATATATATATATATATATCATATTATTTGTATTTATAACAAAAAGAAAATAAGAAAATCATTGTCAAATGAGACAGTCGTGTGAAAACCTCATCCCACTCCGCTTTTGTTTACTTTTCAATATATATGAAAATGACACGTTGAAAATCCGAATGATTCGAATTTTTTGGTGGGGTGTATTTTGATATGATTATAAATCAATTTAATTTCGAGTGTTTGATCAAGTTTTGATAGCCACAAGATGCTTTTTTAGTATCGATGCTGTAAATTGTAATAGTTTTCGCCCACAAATTGAGTATATGCGACAAGGCAAATTTTGTTCATCATTTGGTGCAGGATGTATTGCAAACGAATTGTGATTCTTAGAATGTATAATTAATATTAAAGTATTTTGATTTTTAATTCGAAATATGTTGTAAAATTACAAATTAGTATAATGTTTTCAATATATTAGTTTAATTAATTATAATGTTTTTTAATTTTTGTATAAATTTATTTTATTTTTTCAATTTTCAAAATTTGTCCATTAGCTTAGGATTGCTAGTTTTGTTAGATTCTAAACTATCTTTTTAGGTTGTTGGAATTCTAGTGAATTAACCAAATGTAGCTTTTATTGCTCTGTTCTGACATTTGTTTCCAAATCAACAAAACTTTTTTTTCCCTTTAATGTTCTTTTATTTATTTTTCCTCTTTGGAGCTGCGTCGTATTTATTTTACAAAAATATTATAATTTTCAATATTTTGATAACATAAGTTAATAAAATCTTTGTCACTCGCATCGAATTAGAGAAATATTTAAGATTATTATAAAAGAAATGGGATGGAAATATCACCGCCGTATTGATATGGTTTAATTTTATTGGGCCAACCCAATTTAGATGCGTTCTTAGAAAACTCTGCAGCCGAATCTTCTTAAAACTGCCCTGGAAAGTGCTTGAAAGGTCACTCAATAGCTCCACATTCTCATTAAGATATTACAGCAATATTCAAGTCATGATTTTTAAAATTTTCAAATAGAGAAGTTTGTACAATAGCAAATACAAACAATAAAACAAATTATCATATATCTAGATTTCAATGGAGAAAAACCTATCATAAACTTAGATGTATGAGATTTGTCTTTTTGAAAACTTAAATTTTGATGGACTGTATATTGATGCATGTTAGGACTCGGGCTATGGAATCTGCAAATAAGGACTTACGCGAGAGACTGTGAAGGGAACACTTAAATTACTTACTATTCGGGGATTCCTGCCGGGACTTGGTGCGTACAAAAGCCTCCAAGGTTTCAAAATCCAGACTGTGGGTACTTGATTCTTATATCGTGGAGCATGAAAGAAAGGATGTCGATCCAACCAGACTGTGGGTACTTGGTACCAACAGTGTAAATTAGTTTGTTAATGGCTTCTTCGAATTATACTTCAAACCTGAATTTTCTTTCAATTTTATGTAGAAGTGTTTTATTTTCAGAAAATGAAAAGAAAACAAAAAATGAGAAACTGAGTAAAGCCACTTTCAGAATTATTGAAACAGATTTAATGAATCTAATTATCTCATATAATTTCTAATACAAAAAGTTATAAATAAAAAAAAATTAAGATGCGATAAAAACATAACACTAACTTTGGATTATGGGTACAGTAAGTATATTCATCATATTAAGGTTTTTTTTAATGTAATATTTAATTCTTCCAAGAGTAGTTGTTAATATGAATAAGAAAAACTCTGTTCAACTCAATGTACTCAGTGAGTCTCTCCACTCTCTCTTATCCTTCGCCTTCTGTGAAGATATAAGGTCAAAATTTTTATGGGTGCTCATAGATATTTCTTTGGAGAGAATTATTCAGTTTTTGCAAGAGGTATTTAATCGGTTTATCTAAGTTGAGAATTTTATTTTACTATTGCAGACATCTATGCCAATCTGCACTCTGATCATTATAACTATAAGATCACTCAAGTACTTGTGAGAGTTTGAAAAAGGGCAACCACATTAAACATCACTTAATTAACCAATGGATAGTACTCTACCATATATAATTTAAGATTTTTATTTTTATTATTATTTTTATAAGTATAGTTATTTTTTTGTCGATTTTGATCATTATAATTAATATTGTAAAAAATAATAGTAAATTTAACAAAAATTAAAGATCAAAATATTATTATAACTTTAAAATATAATGTTAGAATAAGGTTATATTAGGTTTAAAATAAAATAAAGATAATATGATTATTTTTTATATTTGCTAATTGTTGAACAATATAATAATTAATTTAAAATAAAAATAATCATCTCAAGAGACATATTCTTATTTTGCATTAAAATTAAGAGTATTTTTATATTTTGTTTAAAAATCAGAGTATCTCGTTATACTTAAAATTTAGGAGGTAAGTTATTTTTTTTCTAAAAATTTAAAGGTAAAGTATAATATCCTTAAAATAATTTATAGCATAAAATATAAAAAAATTTAATTATATTTTTAAAAAATCAAAAGTAAAAAATATTTTGATTTTAATTAACAGGTTCATTATTAATTAAAGTTGAAATTTAATAATTATTTTAGCATTAAATTTGATTTGTTACAATTATAAATGGGTGTATTTAATATTGTATTTATCAATAAAATTAATTTTTAAGATTATGTATGTTTAGTATTATATTTACAATAATTTCGACCATAATTTCAATAGGATCTATAGTTTTAACTGGTATAATCGGTAAAAAAACAAAAGGAAAAAAAATCTACTTCTAAACTTTTTCAACTACAAATATTATAGACTATTAATTAATTTTATACAACTGTTCACGATATTCTCATTTTTTGATACTAGGATTTATCCTGGTAGTAGAATGACCCGTGTAATAAATTATTGTTTGAGGAACTGAGGCATCATTAAAATAGATATATATCCAATAAATAAAGTAGGCTAGCTCTCTCTATGAGACAAAACAAAATAATCCTAGTGTTCACTCCAGCCATCCGACGGATTTTCGGATTTCCAGTTGCTTTTAAAATGGTGTGAAAATGACATGTCGGTTTGACCTACCAATTGGAGAAATGAAAAAAGAAAATGTATTTAGCCAAGTTTCAAACATTTTTTTTCTTTGTAGGATATCCGAAACTCTGTGGCTAAATACATTCTCTTTTTCACTTTTCCAATTGGTAGGTCCAACAGAAATGTCATTTTCACACCATTTTAGAAGCAATCGGAAATCCGGAAATCCGTCGGATGACTGTGCATTCAGCAATAGAAATCTTAAAGGCTAATCGGATTGTAATCCGTTGACTTAGTTTTCATTGCCTCTATCCGGAGCCTAATCGGTTCCTTCACTATCAACAGAGAAACTTAAAGGCTTGTAGGAATCCATCACTCTATAAATTGAAAGAAGCAGCATAATCGTTTGATCCGCAGTCAGCTGACGGTTTTAAGAATTTGTTTTAAAATCTTTGTTCAGGTATCAAGCTCATCATTGGATTCTTAATAGTTCTATTTTTATTTATTTATATTTTTGGATTCTTAGACTGTAATATTTGATTTTGGAGTTCTTAGCCTGCGATGTCTAGGATTAATAGTGCAAACTTTGGAACGGGAGAATCCCCTGACGCGCCGCCGGATGTGCAGGTACACTTGCACCTGCTTTTAACTAGTTTTATCTCAATATCTGTAGATTTTAATTGATTTGAACTCATGCATGAGCTGAATCCTAAAAATCGGCTTGTAAAGGAAGCATATCTGAAACTAAATGCACCATAATGTTTATTCTTATTCCATATGGAGTTTAGTTTTGTAAAGTCTGATGAACATATTTTACCTGCATCACGTTGATCTAAACATTCATTTTGTGATCCTCGTTAATATTTAATTCCATTACTTTACCGATATCACTTGTATGCATGACGACAGGAAATTGCTCGGACTGCTAGTCTTGAACCTACCAGGAATCACGACAATGGGATCGAAAACAGAAATCAGCAGAGTTCTTCGCCAACTAAACGAAGAAAGTTGACATCAAAAGTATGGAAGCACCTCACAAGGTATTCAGGAAAAGATGGGAAAGTCCGGGCTTTGTGTAAATATTGTAAGAAGGACTTTGATGGTTCAAGTAAGAATGGAACCACACACCTCAATAACCATTTGAAAAGATGTCGAAGCAGCAGAAATGAAGATGGACTTGGAGAAACACTGGCTTATCATGATAATGGAGATGAATCACATTCGGCTCATGGACAGGTATATTAGTATGTAGAGGAAGTTTTTCTGTTTCTTACTAACTATACTTGTCTTGCTTAGCTCATTCACTTGTTTGTATTCCAACAGGAAATTGCTGAAATCAGAGAACAAGATGCACATTTTGAAACTGCTATAAATCTCGACAATAGTGAGATGGAAAATGCAGGCAATGATGTGGATAACTCATTAGGTGCCGAGCGAAGAAAATTGAGATCAAGGGCCTCGCAGGACTTCATAGGCTATGAAGCAGAAACTGGCATGGAATGGGCACAACTTGTGATCAATCAACATCAAATGAATCGCAGGAGTGTGACAAGAGCGATTATCAAGCATGGATTTTCGACGCTAAACTCTATAAAATCCGACATCTTCTTTGTTTATCAAGAAGAGAGGGAGAAACTCTGCAGATATTTTCTTAAATTATCATGTCGTTTCAGTATCGCAGTTAAATGTTTCGAGGATTATATTTTGGCGGTTCTCTACTTCATTGATGATAGTTGGAAACTGAAAAGAAAGATTCTTAATTTTCAGCGTGCATCAGATTACTATTTCTCAGATGTTCTTAAAGATTGTCTTTCGGATTGCAAGATTGACAAAAATATATGCTCTATTGTAGCAACCATTGATGATGGCAACAAAACTGCAGCAATAAACAAATGGTATAAGAAAGAAGCTTCACTTCCTTTTGGTGAGCATTTACTCTCCATTGATCGGTTGGTACCTTCTGGTGAGCATTTACTCTCCATTGATTGGTTGGTACATTTACTCAAACCGTCTGATAGGTGAGAAATAGACTGGGAAACTGCGAAGATAATGAAGTGTTTGGATTATGCCCGAGACCGAGACCCATGGAATAAAGTTCATTTTAAGAAGGCAGTAGACAGAGCGAAGTCCATGGGCAAGAATGTGATTTCTGGAAATGTTCCACCCTACCCTTCTGGCATCGAAGAGATTGAGATTGGAGTGGGATTTAAAGAAGCATTTTGTGAACTTGAGCAGATTGATCCTTGTTTCCAGTCTAGAAATTTAACAACAGAGGAATGGGATAAGGAAACTACACTATACGAGTGTTTGAAAGTGATAAAAGAAGCTGCTCATAGCTTGTCCGAAAGCAAATATACTACTCCAAATGTGTATTTCCCAAAGGTCTGCGGCATTTATATGAAGTTGCTTCAGTGGGAAAAAAGTGAAAATTTTCGTGTCCAGGCAGTAGCATTGCATGCAAGGAGGAAGTTTTTCGACAAATTTTGGAGCAATTCTAAGCTGGTTTAGCTGCTGCAGTAATTTTTGATCCGCGATTCAAAATGGATATTGTACAACGTTGGTACGGAGAAATTTATGGCAGCAATGCTACTGGATATCTCAAGAATATCATTGATGATGTGACCAATATTTACACCAAGTACGTAAATACCTCCTACAAAATGCTAGATGAAATGGGAAGGCCTTGCACATCCCAACCAAATTCTGAGCTTGATGTATATTTGAAAGAGCCTAAAGTTCCTCCAGTTGAAGAGTTTGATATATTAGCCTGGTGGCATTCAAACACCACAATTTTTCCGATACTCGCAAAGATGGCTCGCGATATCTTGGCGATACCTATTTCTCCTACTCCTATTTCAGATCCTCCCTTAAAGGGTAGTGAAATTGAAAATATTATTTCTTGTACTGGCTTGGATGATGACATCAAGCCGGCTTTGATATGCACAAAAAGCTGGCTGGAAAGCTCTGAAGATTATTAATTCTGTGAAATAAATTAAATTTTTTCTTACTTTCCAAAATCTGTCATAAATTACGCTATCCCAGAAGTAATTGAACTCAAATATATGAATAAATTTTAGTAACAAAGGAAGTATGTACTCTCTCTTTTTCTTGATGTATTGATACAATTCTATAAGGCTAAAAAAGGTCTTTAATATTTTGCTCACGAATATGATCACACCTTGATCGAACCTATCAAACTTTCGAAATTGAAGTATTTTAAAATAAAAGTTGAAGAGTTTTTAAAACTTCGTTTTCTGAAAGCACTTTCCTTTGTGTTTGGAAGTGACATTATCGAACCAAGCGTTTAAAAGAATCAGAACAAAATAATTAGATCCGAAATTCCGAATTATATATGGTAGACTTTTACTGTTCTTGTGTTATAAACAGATCAAATTGCCTTTACAAATTCACGTGACAATGATATATGTCTATTTAATAGAAATCATTTTTCCCACTTGTACTGTTATCATGCCACCTCAATTTTCCTAAAATAGTTTATTGCATAAACCAATATGCAAATTACATGGTTAAAGACTTGCAACTCTGTTCTAGTCTTGTAGGGGCAGCTACAAAGAGACAGGAGAAAGCCAACTATCCGACTGCTGAAAATCTCTTTTTTTCTTCTCCAGAAATAATCCTTTTACTTTGGAAACCCATTATCGGATCAAATACTCCGAGAACTTCTTATAAATTAAGGCTTGGAAACCTTTTGCTTCTAACACACATACACAAACATGTCTATTACAGCAAAGCTCAAGGCATTTCTCACATCAGTTCAATGCTTCCCGTCCCAACTCCCTTCAAGATCAGGCCCACCACCTCCTTCATCGTCACAAATGTCGCCGCCAGCTTCTTCTTCCGTTGATGACACAGAATCACAAGCTGTTGCTGCTCCAAATACTGAACCCAAACGAGTTTCTCCTCTAATGGCACAATGTAGTCATGGCATTTGCTTTACATCAGCGCTTAAAATTTCTCTCCTGTTCGTAAAATCTAAATCCCAAAGACCTGTTTCCTTCCATTTGCTCTTTTTTGTTACATTACTAATTTTTCTTATACTCTTTCTTGCAAAACTTGTGAGTCGGAAGTTTGTAGTAACATCCCAAGTATTTCCATCCTTAGCAATAAGTGCACTTAGTAAAGGATTTATACTTTCTTTTGTCTTCATTTCCTTCTATTTGCTCTCTTTTGTTATATTACTAATCTTTCTTTCGCTCATTGTTGCAAAAATTGTTTACCAAGTATTGAAAAAAAAAGTTGCAAACCTTCTTGTAGCTACTTTTTTCATCCTTACCATTACAATCCCATTTCGACTGAGGCTCAGATACGCAGCCTGGACACTCTGTGCTGTCTGCTTGTTCATTGTTGTCATCTGTAATAAATTCTAATCAGTTGTGAACCTGAAAATGATTTTTCCTATATTAATGTGGGCTTTCGGTTTAATACTCTAATGTACTCTGCTCATCGTTGCTCATTTTCATGATGGTGTTAGTATGCACCCTCTTTCCTATCATGCTGTACTCGTTCTCGACAACGCGATAAATAAGAATTTTCAGGTGTGGACATTTTTATTTATTAAAATTTGGACCCTAATTCACCTGTTTGATATAATATCGCTACTACTGGCTTTGTTTTCAGAACCAAATTTAGCAACTTACTTATGCTACTTCCAACTTTATGAAGGAACAGGAAAAGAAAAAAAAAAAACAGAAGATAACAAGACCATTATTATTATTATTATTATTAGGGAGAATATCCAATACCCCTTGTTGTTTTGACCAATACTCCATCACTCCCTTACATTTTTTTTAAATATCTCATTACTCTCATGAATTTCGATTTTGTTTTTCAATAATTTAAATATTTTTAATTTTATCATTTGTAATTTAAACATGAATCAATTAAATTGAAGGGCAAAATCGAAAAAAAATAAGAGTCAAAGAGGTGATGAGATATTATAGATAATATAAGGAATAATGAAGACATTGACTAAAAAAATAAGAGATATTAGACATTCTCCCTTTTTATTATTATTATTATTATTGTAAATTTTCTTAATTAGCAATTTAAAGAAAGAGATGGAATGATCCGACTCAGAGCCACGAGAAACCAATTAGAATTAGCAAAGTGAATGGGCTGAGCCGGATGGGGCGACAGAGATATAAAATCCTGGCTCTGGAGGATACTGTATGTACTCCGCAAGATGCCCTGCCTTCAAAGCCCTATCCATCAATTTTGTGGGCTCACTTCAGGATATGTGAATAAGCACAAATTGATTCCTAGTAGTCAACTTTCAATACAGAAGCGAAGAATTATATTCAACTAACAAATTGATTCCTAGTAATTTTGTTTTCTGATCGGAACCCGAAAATCCAGTTTCCATTCCATTTCCAGAGCTTCTATTCCACTGACTCAGTCAGATTTATTTTGTATCAATCTAGAGATAACATAAACTTTAGTTCAAAATCTATTAGACAATTATTATTTATTAGTCAATGTGAAAAAATTTCTTGACCAAAAATCTGTTAACTATTCTTAGGTTGTGGTAATTTTATATTTTTATTTGCCAAACCAAAACACAACATATTTTTTAGGTGACTATTTAGGTAAATTGGGTTCAAAATAAGACTATTTCAAAATCATTTCGTTAAATATTTGAGTGGATTTTTAACATTGCAAAATCAATTTTCATGAGGGAATAATTACTGTTAAGGCACTTTGCCTTTGACTCTAAAGTAAGATTAGAGAGAATCTTTCTTTACAAAAGTTTTACCTTTTTTTATTGTCTTCCACTCTGGAAAGTTGAATTTACACATGGAAGAAAATTACTCTTATCAGATTTTTTTCCATCGTCCGTATGTAGCCTAACCGGTTCCTAATCCGCATTTCTTAACATTAAAATTAATCTTAAGAGTTTCAACATGAAATCTTTACAAGGATCCGTCACTGTATTAATTGAAGGAAGCAGCTGATCCCTTTCAATTTGTTCTGCAAGCAAGCAGCCAGGTAAGTACTTTTATTCAAGAATTTGTTCTGTTCTTATGATATTACAGCTCGTCAATGGAAGAAATTTATATATCCTGCTAAAATTCATCTGGGTTTTGTAGGCTGCAAAAATCGCTTATAAAGTCTGTGATGTCTTCGATGGATGCAAACTTTCCACCGGAAAATGATGATAAACTCCAAACAGAAACACATGCTTCTTCCGATGGGCAGCAGCTGGAACCCCAGGTTTCTAACTATTTCCTTTTTTCCTTTTATATATAATTTTGTCGGTTTTTTTCAAACTTACAAGGATTTTCTCTTCGACATACGGGGAGTTCCTTCTTGAGGTGTTGTCTTGTACTCCTTTTAGTTACTTGTTATTAATGTACGAGTTCAAGAGCTTATCTTAGAGTTGTTATAAATACAAATCCTAAAATTGAGTAGCAACCCTCCCTAATTCACATGCCCACGAAATCTCTATTTTTATTTCATGTAAAATTTGATATGTAATAGTCTGACGCACATATTTTACCTGCATCAAATCTATGAATACAAAACCCATTTATTCACGTTCGTTCTATGATTCCATCAACAATTGTTTCTATTTACTTGTTTGTATGTTGGTAGGCAACTGCTCCAACTAGAGAACAAAATGCTTGTCTTGAACCTACTCTGAATCATGACAATGAGATTGGAAAACCGAATGTGGAGAATTCATCCAGAACTAGAAAAAGAAAGTCAAGATCAACGGTCTGGAAGGAGTTCATAACGTATCAAGGAAAAGATGGGAAAGTTTGGGCTGTGTGTATACATTGTAGGAATAGGTTTGATGCTTTGAATAAGAATGGAACAACGCATCTCGATAAACATTTAGGAAGGTGTCGAAACAAAAGAAATGAAGATGGAGGTGGAGAAACGCTGGCTGATGAAAGAGGTAATTCAACATATTCTGCTGTTCTCAAAGGAAAATTTATGATTAATCAAGAACTGAATCAATTGGATCCAATACGAGCAGTTATTAAGTATGGATTTTCCAAACTAAATTATTTGAAGCCTGACATAATCCATGTTTATGAAGAAGAGAAGGAAAAGCTCTGCAGATATTTGAGTACACTCTCATGTCGTTTTAATGTGGCAATCAGGTGGGTTGAAGAAAGTTTTTCTATGGACATCCACTATATTGATGATAATTGGGAACTGAAGCAAAAGACCATTAGTTTTCACCCAACAACATGTAGCGATTTCCAGGATACTTTTAAAGATTGTCTCTCAGATTGGAAAATCGACAAGAACATATGCTCTGTAGTTACAAATGCAGATAAAGAGGAAGTTAACGAAAAGATAAGCAGCTGGATTACTAAAGAAGGGGTACTTCCTTTGGGCGGACAGTTGTTATCTACTGGTTGTCTGGCATATTTTCTTATATCTCACAGTTGGACCACTAAAAAAGACTGGGCAGCCGATAAAATAGAGAAGTGTCTTCAATATGTTCGTGAGAGTTTGTCAAACAAACAAAACTTTCAGATTGCAATAGATAATGCAAAGTTCATGGGAAAGAAAGTGACTTCTCGATTTATTCCCAGGCTGTGTTTGGGCTTGGAAGAGCTTGAGATTGCAATAGGGTATAAAGAAGCATTTTGTGAACTAGAGAAAATGGATTGTGATTTCAAGGCAATAAATTTATCAGAGGAGGAATGGGGTAAGGCGGCTGCTATATATGAGTCTCTGAAAGTGTTAAATGATGCTGCTCGTGGCTTGTCTGAGACCAAATATACCACCCCAAATGTGTTTTTCCCAAAGTTTTGTGAATTATATATGGAACTGGTTCGATGGGAAAGAAGTGGCAATTACCATGTTCGCAAAATAGCATCTTCTGCCAAAGAGAGGTTTTTTGAGAAGTACTGGTGCAACTCGAAGTTGGTTTTAGCCATTGCAGTAGTTCTTGATCCCCGATTTAAAATGGATATTGTGGAGCGTTGGTACAAAGAAATTTATGGCACTTTAGTCGATGCATATCTTGAGGAAATTGTTGACGGTCTTACCAATGTTTACAACCTGTATGCAAACAGCAACAGCAAGATGCTAGATGAAATGGGGAGGCCCTGCAAATCATCAGCAAATTCTGAACTTGTTTTCTACTTAAAAGAGCCTAAAATCCCTTCAATTGAAGACTTCGACATTTTAGGTTGGTGGCAGTTAAACAGTCCCACGTATCCAATACTAGCAAGTATGGCTCGTGATTTCTTGGCTGTACCAATCTCTCGCACTGCATTTGAAGATTCTAGCTTGCGTAATGAAATGGACAATGTCATATACTGTTTTGGCATGGATGCTGACATCAAGCAGGCTTTGATATGTACAAAAAGCTGGTTGGAAACCCCCGAAAATAATTGAGTCTATTTTCAATTAATTTTAATAGTTTTGTATCAACACTCTGCAATTTGCTCCAATCTTTTCTCTTTCTTGCTTTGTAATATTTAAAGTCTTCAGGTTCCGAACTGCGCAAAACACATTTGTTTGATGAGGGTTTTGCTTTGATTCGGAAAAATAAGAAAAGAAACTCAGTGTAAAATAAATTAAAAAAAATATCAATTTCATTTTTAATATATTTTAATATTATTATTTACATCTTTATTATTTTAAAATTATATTTTTAATCACTGTCGTTATAACATAACTGTTAAATGTTAGTATATTTTATTATGGGATAATGTGATTCAACTCTCCTGATTTTTTAAAAAAATAGAAATATCCATGACTTTTTTCTTAGTCTTACATATCCCTTGACTTTTAAAGAAATTTAAGATACTCCCTTAAGACATGATTCTAAGTACTATTCTAAATATAAATTAACTATTTTACCCTCAACTATTAAAAATATATAAAATAATTTAATTATTTTTATTTTTACTATATAATAATCAATAATATATTATTATAATAATTAATTTAAAAATTATAATGATATTTTAATTGTTAATTTTTTATTAAATTTGTTAATATTTTGACAATATTAATTATAAATAATTTTATTATTAATCATTTTATTAAAATAATCTATTTTAAAAATTATATATAATAAATATTGTTAAAATTCATTGTCAATTTTATACAATTGTTTTAATGTAAAAAATTTATTGCAAAAGTAAAAACAATTAATTTTATACAACTAAAAAAATTTCATATTGTAAAATTTTTTAATAATTTCTTAGCATATTTTATGTTGTAAAACTTTTACAAATGATGTTGTTAAAATTTACTTACAATTAATGTTATAAAAGTTGACAATTAGGAAGATTTTAACAATATTAATTATACATAATTTTTAAATAAACTATTTTAATAGAAGGACAATTAAATTATTTTATATGTTTTTAATAGTTTGGAGGTAAAATAGTTAATTTATATCTAACATGGTACTTAGAATAGTATCTTATGGGAGTATCTCAAATTTATTTGAAAATCATAGAGATGTGTAAGATTAGAAAAAAAGTTAAAGGGGTATCTCCCTTTTTCTAAAAAGTTAAGGGAGTAAATCATATTATCTCTTTTATCATTAGCACATTCGCCCTTAAGTACATTTGATTTAAACTAATACAAAAAATATAAAAAATAAACTTCTTTTTATTAAGATATTAATTGATTTTATTTTTATTTTTTATTTTAACAAATAATTATTGAACAATATTTTTTTGGATTATATAAATATCCAAAAAAATATTCATAATTAAACTTTATAAAACGTCTTATTCATAAATAATTTTTTACAAAAAATTTAGGTTTTATTATATTATTTTTAATTAATGTTATTGTAAAAATAAAAAAATTCAAAATAAAGAAACTTATTTAAATTTTATTATTTTATTTTATTTAATTTTATTGTAAAAACTAAAAAGAAATAAGTTTTTAGATTTATTATTTTTATTAAAATTTTATTATTTTTATTTTTATTTTTATTTGATCTTATTATAAAAAATTTAAAAATGAAAAGAAATAAACTATTTATAATTCATTATCTATATTTATATTTGATTTTATTGTAAAAATTTAAAAAATAAAAATAAATAAATTTATTATATTATGAATTTAATTTTTTTTATTTTAGTAATTTTTTAATTTAAAATTTTTATTAAATAATTTTATTTAATAAAGTTTGAGTTTTTTATAATTGATATTTATTTATTTTATTTTTAAAAAAGTAGGTGATATTATCATTATTAATATAGGAATAATAAAATAATTTTTATTTAAAAATTAAAATTTAAAAGTTAGTGTTATAACGATTGAGATTAAAAATAAAATTTTAAAATAATAAAAATAAAAATAATAATATTATAATATATTAGAAATAAAATTAATATTATTTTATAATTAATAGATAAGATTTTTAGTTAGGACTCGTTGTTCAGAGAAATTAAGGCCCAACGGAAAAATAAGCCCATACCAATCAAGAAACATTGGGCCACAGAACGTCACAGAAACTTAGAATTTGAATGTGGCAACTTAGAATTGATAACCTTTTGCAGGCTTTTTTATGCACAAAATATTGGCTATAAAGCCGTAACTTCTTTTTTTGTTTTTTTCTTTTTTTACTCGCATATTAGGTAATAATTAACAGTTTGTAAGGTTTCATAACACTTATTAAGAATTGATTATACAACCAGTATGTTTTATTTTCTTGTCAGTTTTTCAGTAAACAATATAAATTTTGTTATCTATATAAATTATTTATAGAATTTGTGGCACATATTTAATAACTAGTACAATATATCATAGTATACTGAAGCAATCCATGATCGGACTCCTCTTATTGGGGTGCTAAGGGGTAGAATGCCCCTTGCTAGGGGTTAGGGGGCATTATCCTTGTATGTTTTTGGTATTGTATATGTGTATATTGTATGAATTCATATTTTTTATATGGATAAGCGAAGTTTAGCCCAAATTCGACCCAAGTCCAAAGTATATATTTATTCGTTTAAAACAAATTTGTAATTGTTAATTTTTTTTTATCTTAATGAAATTTGACTACTACTCTTTCGTCTTTTTTCTTTTAAATATTTTAGAGTTTTTTCCCGTAAATTATGTATTATTTGTGATTGTTTTATCTCATATTTGTTTTGGTAACTTGAATTTCATAGCATTAGTTTTATGAAAGCCTTAATAAATAATTTATGATGAGATTGTTTTATATATAACATAATGTGTTGCAGTATAAAAGTTAATTTATTAGGATTGTTGTTTCTTTATTTTAAGGCTTTGGAAAATGACAGGATCGGACCTACCAATTAGAAAAGTACAAAGCAAACGCTGTATGCGGTCAAGAATAGTTTCGGATATCCACAATCTTACTAACGTCTACAACTTTAATGGTAGAAAAGAAAAACTTCATATAAGATATGTAATTAACATCAAAAGGCTGCCAGATTCATTTCGGATACCGAATGGAAACTTGGGTCGGCGATGCCTTAATTACAGAGGCAGTATTTTGCTTCAGCCCATTAAGTTTGGTAACTCCAATTGGATTATTTCTCAGCCGATCTCATAGATTGGAACATTTCAATTCATCTCTTTCTTTAAACACGAGAATTACATCAACCACAGGACCCACCAAACTTTTGCCAATTAAAAAATTTACAAAAGATAGTGACAATCATAGACTCGGATACCCGCAAGAGTTCAGTTTGGCTTTTTATTTTTTAAACTTTTTAGTCGGATATTCGCCAAACTTGTGTTGCTAAATATGATTCTTAGTTAAAACAGAGCAAACAATAGCAAATATTATACGGCATTCAAACCAAATTCAGGATTCCAATATACCGATGATTTTTGGGTCTAAATTTATTTAAATGGAAACTAAATATTCTTATTTCTTTCGTTCCAAAAGAAACAATGAGTACAAACAACAGCAGGAGAAGGAAGAAGATATGTATACCTCGTTGCAGAGTGCAAACAAATGAACAATTATGAGCTAAAAAGTATAAAAAAGATAAACCAAAAGCATATAATTACGCGGGAAAATTCCTTTTCAGTCTGAGAACTCCTTAGACTTTATTGCAGATGACGACGATGAACAAGCAGACAACATAGAGAGTCCAGACAGCGAATTTGAAACTCAGTGGAAGTGGGATTGTAATGGTGAGGATGAATGAAGTAGCAGCAAGAAGGATTGCAACTTTCTCTAATACCTCAGATGTGAATACAAACTCCTCCCCAACAAATTTTGCAACAAAGAGAGAAAGAAAGACCAGCAAGATAACAAAAGAGAGGAAATAGAAGGAAACAGGGAGTTGGGATTTGGTTTGTGCAAACAGGAGAGCAATTTCAAGAGCTGATGTGAAGCAAAACGCCATAACTACATTTTGCCACTGGAGCAGAATCTGGTTTGGATTCTGTACTTGTTGGGTATTAGGAGCAGAAACAGCTTGCGAGTCTGAGTCACGGGTCGAAGGAGAAGAAGCCGGCAGCGTTGGTAATGATGAAGGAGGCGGATCTGATCTTGGAGGAAGTTGGGACAAGAAGCTTTGAACTAAAGTGAGGAATGGCCTGAGCTTTTCAGCAATAGACATGTTTGTATGTGTTTGCGTTAGGAGCAGAAGGTTTCCACGTCTTAATTTATAATGCGTTGTCGGAGCATGCGGTCCGATTATGGATTTCTAAAAATAAAGTAATAAAAGGATTATAATAGAGGAGTCTTAATTTGTTCTTCTTTTTTTTTTTTTTTTGTTGTGGGCCTCTATAGAATTGGAAGTAACATGCCAAGAATAGTGATATTACATCACCGTCGAATCCAAACCAAATACTAGTTAAAAAAAGTGTAAAAGATATTAAAAAAATCTTGATGTAAGTAAGTATTTTGTTCTAATAGTACCCATGTAATATTAGAAAATTTACCGAAAGAAATTGAAAAATATATTAAAAAAATCTTGAAGCAAGTATTTTTTCCTAATACCTGGTCATCTAAACTAATAAAAATGATTGGTAACTTTTCCCACTACCGTATCCGGGTATTCATATCATAAAATGATTTTCAGAGTCATCCTCGGATCTTCGGTTGCTCTAAAATGGTTGAGAGTACAATTGGGTTGGACCTACCACTAGAACTTTAAAAAAAAGATTATTAACTTTTTTAAAGTTATATGTATTATTATATTTTATTTTGACAATCGTGTTTGGGCCAATTATCGGGTGTCCGAAAATCCGACCAACTGTTTCAAACTTCAATTTTGGAAAGACTAATGATGAGATGGGTTGGGCGTTACTTGATTATTCTACACGTGCGTGCATTTTGATTTTTGAGACAATAACCGTAAAATATATTCGATGGGGGTGTTTTGGTCATTTACAAACTATAAAATATATTCTATTAGACAATGAGATGAATATTGATACTTGATAATCCAAATGGGAAAAAATAACAAGTCCAGAGTTTTCTAATTAACACCAATTTCAAGTTAACTCAAAAATGTTAATTTTTTGTTCTGAAAACTAACTATAATTATATTTTTTCAACAAAAAAAAAAAAGAATTTTGCATTAATTTGAAGGGAAATAAAATATATTGAACAAGTATATTTATAATAAAAATTATTCTGACGAGTAAATAAAGGTAAAAAATGGGACTATGAAGTTGTTAAAAAAATTACAATAACCATATAAAAATAATACGTTTGTATTATTTAATAATCTTTAATTTGGTCATTACCACATAGTGCTCTCCTACCATTCAATTTGGTGGCACTAAATATAATTGTTGGGCTTGTAGGTTCAACCCTCTATGAGCCCATTTATAAGAGAGAGAGGCCTATGATCCCATATTTTTGTTGAAAATTTTAATTTTAAAAAATAACTTCATTTCTTTTTGTTCAGAAAATAACTAAAATCTATAGACATTAGCACATTTTTTATTTTAAATTATAAATAAATCTTAAGTATGAATAATTTGAATATGTTTTATTTATCGTATATAAATATAAATATTTAAAAATTAGTATTTTTATTTCAATTGTTGATAGTCTAAGAAGTGTACTAAATTTTTATATAATTTTTTAGTAGTTTTTTTTAAGCATGCAAATAGTTTGACTTTATTGTCATAACTTTATTATGATGATGACGAGTAAAAGAATTTAGGTGAACAGATATATTTTTTTAATTTTTTTAATATAATTTCTTTAGTTGTCCTTAAACGAGTTAGCCTACTTCTGAGTGACATTTCTTTAATTTCAATTTGTACATGCGTTAGGGTTTAGAGTGCGTGAAAACGTTAAAAAAAAAAACTCTAGAATTGAGTAAATTATTATATGTATAATCGAACATTATATATCTCTCAAATAGCTAGCATCGTACTTCCCTTGAAATAAAATGAAACACAATCTTACAATAATGCATAAAATGCTCGCAACTAATACATAAATGAAACAACTAATACGTAAATGAAGAAAGAAGGGAAAAAAAAAAGCCACTAATAGTAGAATTTTCAGGTACCTTGCGGAAGGTTTATGCTTTAAATGGAACAATTAATTAAAAATGAAGGTAAAGGGACATGTTGAATGCTATTCTAAGGGCTTTGTAAACCATGTTTTCATGCATACCAAAGGTAGCTTAATGTCATAATCGAGGGCTTCACAATCAACGACTTTTTCCAGATTTCTTCCCAATACAGAGTCTGAAGTAACCCTGCGGGAAGAAATGGGTACTGCTAAGAAATCACGAGCCATCCTCGCAAGCGTAGGATACATGGGAACGTTAACACGCCACCAAGATAGTATGTCAAACTCTTCAACTGGGGGAAATTTGTCATCTCTTAAATAGCGATCAAGTTCTGATGTTGGTGAAGCAATATCACCAGCCTGTGAAGATGTTCTTGGTCTCCCCATGCTATCAAGCATTTTATATGTAGTTGACGATTTAGCATTACCATCTATGGAGTCCTTTGCATATTTATTATATACAAAGGTAACTTCATCGAAGGTTTTGTTAAAGTATTCATCAGCATCACTGCCATAAATTTCCTTGTACCAAAGTTGCAGAATATCCTTTTTAAACCGCGGGTCAAGTACTACTGCAATCACTAGAACCAACTTAGATCTTTCCCAATATTTGGCCAAATATTTCTTTTTCATCAAATCAAATTGTCTTCTCTCAGCTGATGCTTTTTGGCCAATACTATAATTTTCACTCCTTTCCCATTGGAGAAATTTCATGTGTAGGTCACAAAACTTTGGGAAAAGCACATTTGGAGTAGTATATTTGCTCCCAGACCAGCTGCAAACAAGGTCGCGTAACTCTTTGAAATTCTTATATGTCAAACTTGCCTCGTCCCATGGCAAAACTTCTGTAAATCCCCGGGAAGAAAAATGTTGGGAAGCCACTTTCTTGCCCATGGACAAAGCTTCATTTATTGGCGAAATTTGAAAATTCTGTTTATTCAACGGAATCTCAATGTCATCAACCACGTCAGATTCATGGTATACCTTGGCAAAGAAGTTTTGAAGAATATCCAATAAACCATCAAAATGAAATAGATGCTCACCGAAAGGAAGTGAACCTACCCTGACGTTCATCTCTTCGATAAGTATATGGTCATCCATAGAAACTATAAAGCAGATGTTATTACTGATCTTCCAATCCAAACATAAACATTCGAGAATTTGTGTAAAACGGGGAAAACCAACTGTAGCATCTTCAATGTTAATAATCCTCCTTTTTGGTTGCCATCTATCGTCAATATAGTCTACCATGAAAAGATACCAGCTGCCGAACTGCTGAATTGTTAGACTCAAACGACATGAGAGTTGACTGAGAAACGTGCAGAGTTTTTCCTTCCCTTCTTTGTAAACCTGGAGTATATCAACCTTTCGGGAGTTTAGTATTGATGGATTCCATTGTTCGGTAATCGTTCCTCTCGCATCAAAGCTGGGATTGATCAGATCAATTACAGATTTTTCTTTAGAGGCAAATTGAGTAGATGAATCTGCCCCCCTACCTACACGCTTTTTCCCTCGGCATCTTTCAGAATGATTTTTGAGATGTGTGGTTCCTTTCTTACTTGACCCATCAAACTTATGGTTACAGTAATTACAAACAGCCCATACATTTCCATCCTCTCCTGTATACTTTGTGAACACCTGCCAAACTTTGGACTTCAACCTTTTTCCCGGAATGGTTTTGGTCTTCAATTTTCTTCCACTTTGTTTATCGCCTATTGATGAGTACTTCACGTCTTGGTTCACCATCTCATCCTCCTTATTCTGATTTTGTTCTTTAACATCAGTGATTTCCTTAATTTTAACATTAAAAAGATTATTTTACTTGCAATGAAAAACATTTATCTAAGAGAAAGGTGGTACCTGGTCATGGGGTTGAAGTGCTTCGACTTCATCATCGTCGTCCATCTTTTGCACAAGAGAGACAATAAAAGATATTAACAAATTTTGTTAGCGTATGATTATGCTTATTAGTGTGGGCAAACCCCGAATTTGGGTTGGGTTTACAAAAATCCGGATCCGACCCAGATAAATTTTCTTTAAGTCTAACTTGAGCTCAGCTCAAGTCCAGTTTTACATTCAAGTTCTTAAAACCCATAGTCCAGTTTCAGTTATAATGCATGGTTTAATTTTTTATTTTAGAAAAGAGAAATACCCGTCGTCCATCGCATTTATGTGTTGCGACCTCGTCGTCGTTAGTTTTAGTTAATGAGATTTTTCCTTCGCTAAGAGATTCCAGCCCACTAGGCCAAGTCCAAGACATCGCCATGTCTTCAAAATTAAAATTTTTCTGTTCATGAAGCAAAAAGGATTGATGGTACCACCCACACAAAAATCTTCCTTCTCTCAAGAAAACAATTTTCTGGGCAACCAAACACCAACAGAAACCTAACTTAAAAATAAAAACACAATTTTTCAATTTACAGTGAATATATCTAACACCTAAAATTCATTTATCAGATTAATGGTAGTGAGTTAATTCATAGGAAACCAAACTAATACTTACGAATAAAAGACAATAACTTATAGCAAGATATATAAGCTCATACGTACTTGAATATATGTAAGCGTCGCCGTGAAACAAATTGACTTGTGAACCAAAGAGTTGATCTAGATCTTTAATTTACAGGTGATGAGGTTTAATTTAGCTATCGACAATCTTAATGATATCTATAATTTTCTGGAAGACTTACTGTTTTTTCGAGCAGATGGATGAACAAGGTTAAGTCAGCGAAGTCAATTATATAAAATCGGATTAAGTATCTGTCGCTCTCTTCTTAACTCTGTAAAGCCTTGTAATTATTGTTTTATGTCGAACCAAAATAATTCGATCATAAAATTTCAAGTTGTTATATAAAATATACTTTCCGCTTTGGCCGGCTGTTTAGCCTAATTTGACCATTAATTATAGTTACAAAGAATGTTGTCGAAAGATATATTGGGCCAAAGAGAGATGCAGGATGTGAAGAGCTTGGAATTATAAAAGTAAATAATCAGGAGGGCACTTAACAAGGCAAGCCTTTTTTGTTCCTCCACTATAATCATTTATATAGTAATACTTGCAAATCAGAAATCATATTCGAAATTTTAATGCCTATAGGAATCTCCACCTGCTCAATTCTATATAGTTTTTGTAAATCATTATTGGCAAGAGTCAACTGCAAAGCCTTTGTTGATAGATTTATACTATTGACAGTTTTCGTAATTAATTGGCTAATTATATTTTGTTGATCTAATCTTACTCAACTCTTCAATTAAGAGGGGTTCTGCAGTTGAGCACATTTTTCTGCCTCGAATTTAGCAAATTGATATCATTATTACAAGTGAAATGATTAACTGATTTTGAAGTGAATATAAATGTCAAGTAACACGTTCATTTCCCCAAAAAACGCATACAGTGGTTAATTTCACCACAATCATTATTACAAGCTACTAACATTTCACCACAATCATTATTACAAGCTACTAACATGTTCGATTAATTTTAAAGCAAATGTATACATACGACAAAATGAGTCATGAGAAGCCAAACATGAGTGAAAAGTTCTCCACCACGTCTAAGCTGATGAGCATGCTCCTTCCCTTTACTCTTTCTTGCCGTATCTTCCATCAATTTCATCAAAGTGTGACCCAAATCGTTCCATTTCTGTCACATTAATTATTTATCTGTTACTAATCATCAAATGAACATATTTAATGAATTTTTATAAAAATTAAACAAGTACAACTACCTTTTCATTATGAGTGATACGACTTTCATTAATTTCTCTCGCGCATGCAATCGCTCTCTCAAACAACTTATTTAATCTTCTTGTACTTGATTTACCTTCCTTAATCAATTGCTTGCATGCTTCGATTTTACTTGTTACCTTAAAACTTGTTAACTGAATTCGATATTCATCAACTCTTTTCTGAAAGCTTATTGGATCGATTGCATCGATTGATAACATGGAAGGATGTACATGTATCTTGAAATCTGTTTGATTGATTTACAACGAGCATCAATAGCTTTGCTTTGTTTCTTAATCCAGTCTCGTTGAAAGTGCGAAAAGAAAATGCTCTCCCCAGGTTCTTCCTCAAAACTCGGAGCTTTAAGATGGTCTGGGTCGACATCAGCGTATTGGAAATACCTTAACCCTTTTTGTTTATTATACGACCGGAAATAAAGAAAGATCAACTCCAAATCTTTCTACACTTGACTTTTGAGACAAATACCATTGCTTTTCCAGCTTCTTGTGATTAATGTTTAAAAGCATACTGCTTATCAGGTCTAGATCTTCCCCTTACTGCTTGCAAAATGGAAGTTTTCTTACTATACATACTCGACCAAACAACAAATCTGTCCGAGATAATAATAGAAAATACCGAATATATTTCCATAACTATAGCTTCAACTAGCAATAAGAATGTTATGCAAATATCAACATCTGAATACTTGGCATAAAACAAATCATATATAAATCCAAGTTCCATTTCAAGTAATTTGAAAGCATTTTCGAAAGACAGATATCTGTAGACTGATTCGGCAATTTTTTCAGAGAGGGAAATGGGTATTGAGTCAAAGAAAAGACGCTTAGTAGACTCTTGAAACCCATAGGCTGTACGTAACTTACTTTGTTCAGAAACAAAGTAATTGGAACTGTCATTGATGGCTGAGAGATCAACTGGAAAAGGTGGCTCAATAGGACTTTCTTGTTCTTGTTCCGAAATATTGGCAGACAATTGGGTCTGGAAATCGTCTTCCTCAGAAAGAAGAAATTAATCATCAATGAACAATAAGGAATCTCTAAGTTTATCAATGCTTGCTGATGGAATTGCCCAGGTACGTTCTCCGTATTTTATAAGCCCAGAAAAAAGCTTTGGAATGGATAGAATTGAAATGTGAGAGCCTGTATTCCAAGCCATGAGGAAGACAAAAAGAGCAATTACGGAATGGACAATCAGTCCAAGCAAGTGTCTTAACCAAAGCTCATTATCTTCTAAAGCATAAGCAGTAATAGTGTCAGCTCCGGTCATGTGCAGAAGAAGAAACGGTGCTCAGAATGCAGTTAATTCGGTGCTTGGATCCGGAGATTTTAATTTTTCGTAATCATACAAATCTGTCAAGTTATTTGAAATTATACCAAGGGTAAACGTTGCTACAGAATCTGAAGCTAAGTAGGTTCCAGAGAGACAATATCGTCGTCGTCGTCAATCTTTTGCACAAGAGAGCCAATAAAAGAAATTAACGAAATCCGGGTTAGGCTGGTTTATTAAAGTCCATACCAAACCCGGATAAATTTTATTTACATTTGGCTTGAATTCAGAAATTAGTATTCTCTTTGTTTAATTAAGAAATTAGTATTCTCTTTGTTTCCCTTCCAATCATTGCACTACGATGCTTCAATTCAAAGCTTGAAATTATAAAGTAAATACTTAGGAGAGGACACCTTAACAAGGCAAGCCTTTTTTCTTCCTTCCAGTTCACTATCTTTCTTTAATAACTCATTCAGTAATACTTGCAAGACAGAAATCATATTCCAAATCTTAATGCCTATGAATCTCCACCTACTCAATTCTATATAATTCTTGTAAATATTGGCAAGACTCAAGTGCAAAGTCTTTGTTAATTAATTTATACTAGTAATAATTTTCGTAATTAATTAGCTAATTATATTTTGTTGATAATTTAACCATTCTCAACTCTTCGATTATGATGGGTTAAGTGCAGTTGAGCCCATTTTTCTGCCCGGAATTTAGCAGATTGATATCATTATTAAAACTGAAATGATTAACTAATTTTGACGTGAATATAAATGTGAAGTAGCTTGTTCATTAATTTCCGCTGAAAGTTTCCCCAATTTAATTTCACCACAATCATTATTTCTAGCTTCTTATATTTTCCAGTAATTTGAAAGCAAATGTATACATACGAACAAAAATATTAGATAAGTGTACAAATAACGTGATACTTTATCATATCTAAAATATCAGTCTCCAAATATCAGTCTCCTAGACGGTCTTTTCACTCGTGGTGGTTTTGATGTCTGATAGCGGTGGTTTAAACAAAAATGAGTCATGAGAAGCCATACATGAGTAAAAAGCTCTCCACCACGTCCAAGCTGTTGAGCATGTTCCCTCCCTTTACTCTTTCTTGCCGCATCTTCCATTAATTTCATCCAAGTGCGACCCAAATCGTTCCATTTCTGTGGCATTAATTTTTGTTAATCATAAAATGAACATAATTAATAGTAACAAAAATTAAAGTAGTATAACTACCTTTTCATAATGAGTGGGATGGCTTTCATTAGTTTCTCTCTCGCATGCAATCGCTCTCTCAAACAACTTATTTAACCTTCTTGTGCTTGATTTACCTTGCTGAAACAATTTTTTGCATGCTTCGGTTTTACTTGTTACCTTCAAACTTGCTAACTGAATTCGATATTCATCAACTGTTTCTTGAAAGCTCGTTGGATCGATTGCGTCGGTTGATAACATGGAAGGATGCACAAGTAGCAGATACAACATGTATCTTGAAATCTGTTTGATTGATTTACAACGAGCAGCAATGGGTTTGCTTTGTTTCTTAATCCACTCTCGTTGAAAGTAGTACAAAACCTCTGTAAGACTGTGCCAAAAGAAAATGCACTCCCCAGGTTCTTCGTCAAAATTCGGAACTTCAAGATGTTCTGGGTGGACAGCCGAATACTGGAAATAACTTAAGCGTTTTTGTTTATCATACGACTTGAAAAAAAAAATATCAACTCCTTCAAATCTTTCGACACTTGCTTTTTAGACAAATACCATTGCTTTTCCAGTTTCTTATGATTAATGTGTAAGAGCTTCAAGATATGGCGATAAGGTAAGGGTTTTTCATCGAAGAATAAGCTCAAAAGACTAAGCTGATGCATCTTGTTTGACCACCTATGTTTAGGGCTAGATCTGCTCCCTATCGCTTGCAAAATGGAAGTTTTCTTACTATGCATACTCGACCAAACAATAAATCTGTCCGAGGAAATAATAGAAAATAACGAATATATTTCCATAACTATCGCTGCAACTAGCAATAAGAATGTTATGCAAATATCAACCTCTGAATACTTGTTTCTATGAACAAGGAAAGTGAAAAGGACCAGAACTGAAGAGGTGAGAAAGAAGGTGATGATGCGTAAGGCAAAGCCACAGGGAGTATAGAGAAGCTGTGCCTTGCTATAAAACAAATCGTATATAAATCCAAGTTCCATTTCAAGTAATTTGAAAGCATTTTCGAATGACAGATATCTGTAGACTGATTCGGCAATTTTTTCAGAGAGGGAAATGGGTATTGAGTCAAAGAAAAGACGCTTAGTAGACTCTTGAAACCCATAGGCTGTACATAACTTACATTGTTCAGATAAAATGGAGTTGGAATTGCCATTGATGACTGAGAAATCTACTGGAAAAGGAGGCTCAACAGGACTTTCTTGTTCTTGTTCCGAAATTTTGGCAGACAATCGGGTCTGGAAATCGTCTTCCTCTGAAAGAAGAAATTGATCATCAACGAACAATAAGGAATCTCTAAGTTTATCAATGCTTGCTGATCGAAGTGCCCAAGTACGCTCTCCGTACTTTATAAGGCCAACAAGAAGCATTGGAGTGGATAGAATTGAAAGGTGAGAGCTTGTACTCCAAGCCATAAGGAAGACAAAAAGAGCAATTGCAGAATGGACAATCAGTCCAAGCAAGTGTCTTAACCAAAGCTCATTATCTTCTAAAGCATAAGCAGTAATGGTGTCAGCTCCGCCCAAGTGCATAAGAAGAAATGGTGCCCAGAATGCAGTTAATTCAGTGCTTGGATCCAGAGTTTTTGATTTTTCATAATCATACAAATCTGTCAAGTTATTTGAAATTATACCAAGGGCAAACGTTGCTACAGAATCTGAAGCTAAGTAGGCACACCATAAAACAATTCTGATCCAAAGCTTGGAATTCTGTTTTCTGCGGTTTCCCAGAAGCATTAGTGCTATTTGGAAGATTAGGCTAAGTAGAATCACCAGTCGAATATCCCAATACTTCCAGAGTTTCCTCAGCTTCGGAGGAAATACCTCCATCACCGCCCTCCTCTTCCTTGAATAAATCATGCTGCTAACAACTGAATTTGATTGGTGAATATAATTAGAAACATCCAGAAAGAAAAAAATTTAAGGCACTTTGAGAACATCAAATATATTAAAAATCAACGTTGAATTGTACCAAAATCAGCGTTGAGTATAAGTAAATCATAATTGAATTTAATCAAATTCCCATTTTAAAAAGTATACGCACGCTCACATACAGAAATATATGACTTTTTAATGCAGCGTGATCGAAAAAGTAAATACATGCCTGAGGGTATCATTAGTGATGTTGCTTTTGCTTCTGGTTGATGCTTTTGAAAGCCTTGAATGTTTATGAGGAATCAATTTACTCTCAAATCTGCCCTGTGTTTTCTTCTTGTACAGGTAACCTATGAATTTGCTACATCCTGGTTTATATATTAATAACATGACTGCAAATGAGTACTGCAAATCATAATTGGTTTAGTATTCCAACATATTATAATAAATCAGCAATAATTTGTCAGGGAATTTTTTTTTTTCTGAGAACTGGTTGTCAGTATTAAAAGAACCAGTTTTAATTATATGAGCATTAATTAATAATCAAAGTCTTCCTTAATATGTTTTATATTATATAAGTACTGTTTAATAATCTAGATCAAATTATTTTCTTTTTAACTTCATTATTGGAATTGATGGGCACGATTAAGCGTTGACTCTCAATTAAACAAAGGATAATTATCCACTAACTTCTTAATAAAAAATAATCTAATTTTAATATGATAGAAAACAGAATTATAAAATATTTTTCTAGTTGAATTGAAACTTCGCAATGTTGGCTAATAACTTTTACCAATAGATACTTCGTGCCATAATATTTGTTTATTAAGAAAAAAAATAATTCCTTTATATGTAGAGAGTTTAAAGTTAATGATTAGGTTTGACTTTGCAAATTAATTAAAAAAGAATTTGCAGTTAAGCCTTCCCAATAAATAATTAATTTACAACAACTATATATCTAATTAAATCAATGAGAATAGTAGGCGAGAGATGAATGAAAATTCGGTGGGTTAAGCCACTCCTTGAAGCTTAATTTATGAGTTGTGGTTTGAAATGTATATGTTAAATTTTGATGTATAAGGAAAGATAGCAAAACACATTCCTAATTCTAGCATTACAATAATTAGAAATTTTTATTTTGTTATGATTTTTATTTTAATTATTTTGTTTAGGTAGAATTCAGTTTATTAATTCATAATTAAATTTTTAATGGAGAATTCTTATTTTTAAGGATAAAAATAGCTTATTATTCATTAGTTTTATTGAAGTAATTAATAATATTTTTTTAATTATTCTCTTTGTGATTTATTTATTTTTTCTTTAAGAGTCTTTATTTTTAAATATTCAAAATGTATATTACAATAATATCTAGTATTATTTTCACACTATCTCAAATTTTAAGAGAGCTAGTTGCAGAAAAGCTTTTATCAAAGTCTGTTTAGAAGGATTCGTGACCCAACAAAAGAGTAGCACGAATTGAGCTAGTAGAAGGACAAAGCCACAATCAAATACTTAATACAAATAAAAGTAACATGTATATATGAAGGATTTGAAGACAAATACTTGTAATATGGCATACTCAATCCTTCCAACCTTGCTGATCATTTAGGGCTTGTTTGGAATTGTTGTGGATTTTAAAAAAATCTGTTTCTGCTGTGCTGTAGAAATAATCAACTTTAAAGAGAATTAATTTATCATTTGGTAAATTTTATTTTTAAAAATATTGTCAATTTAAAAATCAGTTTTGTGTATTTAATAAATTTATTATTAAAAATATTGTAATAATATAAATGACTAAAATGTACACAGTAAAGAGTAATAAATAAAAGTTACTTTAAGTATTTAATATAATATATATAATATAATTTAATATAACTTAATATAATATTTGCTTACTTAAAATAATTTATAGAAAAATATATATATCATAACTAAAAATAAAAGTAAAAAATTAATGAAAAGAAAAAAAATTTGATTTTAACAAATTTATTTCTCAATTAAAGTGAAGATTTAAAAATTATTTGTAAGGTTAATTTTAAATTTTTGTAATTTTAAATGGATATATTTAATATTATACTTAAAAATAAAATTACTTTTTAAAGTTAGATTTTAAAAAACAACTATTTTCCTTTTTAAAATCTACTGTAAAATAATGTGATTTTACTAAAAGTGATTTTAAAATTTTTTTATCAAACACCAAAAATAACTTTTTGGCAATTTAAAATCATTTTAACTCTCCAAACAGCAATCTCAAAACAGACTCTTAATCTCATAATTCAATCCTGTTACGCTGGGTTGTGCAGTTGAGCACATTTTCCTGCCTGGAATTTAGCAGATTGATATCAACCTTGAAATGATGAACTAATTTTAAAGTGAATAAGCATGTGAAGTAGCATGTTCATTTCCCCTAAAACTTTCCCCTACAAAACACATACAGTGATTAATTTCACGCACACAATCATTATTAATTACAAGCAACTGATATGTTGGACTAATTTAAACAAATATATGTATATATACTACGAGAAGATTATTTGAGAAGCGTATAAATAATGCGGTACATTTATCATATCTAAAACAAAATTCTACTATACAGTCTGATAGCGTTGGTTTAAACAAAAATGAGTCATGAGAAGCCATACATGACTGTAAAGCTCTCCACCACGTCTAAGCTGTTGAGCGTGCTCCCTCCCTTTACTCTTTCTTGCCGCATCCTTCATCAATATCATCCAATTGCGACCCAAATCGTTCCATTTCTGCCACATCAATTAATTATTAATTTTCTACTAATTAATCATCAAATGACATAATTAATAGTAATTAATAAAAATTAAACAAGTACGACTACCTTTTCATTATGAGTCTCACGACTTTCATCAATTTTTCTGGCGCTTGCAATCGCTCTCTCAAACAATTTATTTAACCTTCTTGTACTTGATTTACCAGCTTTCTCAATCATTTTTTTGCATGCTTCAGTTTTACTTGTTACCTTCAAACTTTTTAATTGAATTCGATATTCATCAAGTGTTTTCTGAAAGCTCATTGGATCGATTGCATCGATAGATAACATGGAAGGATGCACAAGTAGCAGACACATCATGTATCTTGAAATCTGTTTGATTGATTTACAACGACCAGCAATAGGTTTGTTTTGTTTCTTAATCCAGTCTCGTTGAAAATAGTACAAAACCTCTGTAAGACTGTGCCAAAAGAAAATGCTCTCCCCAGGTTCTTCCTCAAAACTCGGAGCTCTAAGACTTTCTGGGTCGACATCAGAGTATTTGTAATACCTTAAGACTTGTTGTTCATTGTACGATTTGAAATAAAGAAAGATCAACTCTTTCAAATCTTTCGAGACTTGCTTTTGAGATAAATACCATTGCTTTTCCAGCTTCTTATGATTAATGCTTAAAAGCTTCAAGATATGGCGATAAGGTAAGGGTTTTTCATCCAAGAATAAGCTCACAAGACTCAACTGAAGCATCTTATTTGACCACCTAGGATTAGGGCTAGATCTGATCTTTATTGCTTGCAAAATGGATGTTTTCTTACTATGCATACTCGACCAAACGACAAATCTATCCGAGGAAATAATTAAAAATACTGAATATATTTCCATAAATATAGCTGCAACTAGTAATAAGAATGTTATGCAAATATCAACTTCTGGATACTTGTTTCTATGAACAAGGAAAGTGAAAAGAATCAGAACTGAAGAGGTGAGAAAGAAGGTGATGATGCGTAAGGCAAAGCCACAGCGAGTATGGAGAAACTGTGCCTTCGTATAAAATAAATCGTACATAAATCCAAGTTCCATTTCAACTAATTCGAAAGCATTTTCGAAAGACAGATATCTATAGACTGATTCGGCAATTTTTTCAGAGAGGGAAATGGGTTTTGAGTCAAAGAAAAGACGCTTAGTAGAGACTAGAAACTCATAGGCTGTACGTAACTTACTTTGTTCAGAAAAAATGGAATTGGAATTGTCATTGATGACTGGGATACAAACTGGAAAAGGAGGCTTAATAGGTCTTGCTTGTTCTCGTTCCTCTGATAGAGAATCTCTAAGTTTATCGGTGCTTGCTGATCGAAGTGCCCAAGTACGCTCTCCGTACTTTATAAGCCCAACAAAAAGCATTGGAATGGATAGAATTGAAACGTGAGAGCCTGTAGTCCAAGCCATGAGGAAGACAGAAAGAGCAATTGCAGAATGGACAATCAGTCCAAGCAAGTGTCTTAACCAAAGCTCATTATCTTCTAAAGCGTAAGCAGTAATGGTGTCAGCTCCGCCCATGTGCAGAAGAAGAAATGGTGCCCAGAATGTAGTTAATTCCGTGCTTGGACCCAGAATTTCAGATTTTTCATATTCATACAAATATGTCAAGTTATTTGAAATTATGCCAAGGGCAAAAGTTGCTACAGAATCTGAAGCTAGGCAGGCACACCATAAAACAATTCTGATCCGAAGCTTGGAATTGTGCTTTCTGCGGTTTCCCAGATGGATTAGTGCTATTTGCAAGATTAGGCTAAGTAGAATCGCCACTCGAATATCCCAATACTTCCAGAGTTTCCTCAGTTTCGGAGGAAGTGCCTCCATCGCTGCCCTCCTCTTCTTTGAACTAATCGTGCTGCTAACAACTGAATTTGATTGATGAATATATAATTAGAAATATCCAGAAAGAAAAAATTTTAAGGCACTTTTCATAACATCAAATATATTAAAAATCAACTCTAAATTATACCAAAATCAGCATCGAGTAAAAGCAAATCATAATTGAATTTAATCAAATCCCCATTTTAAAAAGTACTCACTTATACATAAGAGAATATATATGTAACTAAAGCATATGTAAGATACAATTTCAACATCTAATAATTTATAAATAATATAAAAAATTTGTATAAAGTTAATGAGTTTTTTACCTTCTCTGCACAAACACACATACACACACATAGAAGTATGCGAATTCTTAATGCAGTTCGATCGAAAAAGTAGATACATACCTGAGGGTATCGTTGGTGATATTGCTTTTGCTTCTGATTGATGCTTTTGAAAGCCTAAAATGTTTATGAGGAATCAATTTACTCTCAAGTAAACAATGAATTGGCTACAACCTAGTTTATATATGAATAATAAGAAGGCAAATTGATATTCCAACATATTATAATAAATCAGCAATCATATGTAGTCGGTTGTCAGAGAATTTTCTTTTTTCTGAGAATTGGTTGTCAAAGTTAAAAGAACCAGTTTTAGTTATATCTACATTAATTATTAATCAATTGTTAGTGACCTGTACATAACTTATAAGTCAAAGTCTTCCTTAATATTTTATATATTATTTTATTTTTTAACATCATTATTGGAATTCAGCGTCATTAAGCGTTGACTCTCAATTAAATAAAGGATAATTATCCACTAACTTCTTAATAAAAATAATTAGATTTTAATATAATAGAAAATAGAATTATAAAATATTTCTCTGGTTGAATTGAAACTTCGCAGTGTTTTCTAATAATTGTTACCAATAGACATACCATAATATTTGTTTATTAAGAAAAAAAAAGTCCTTTACATGTAGAGAGTTTAAGGTTAATGATTAGGTTTGACTTTATAAATTAATTAAGAAAGACTTTGCACTTAAGTCTTGCCTATAATTAAACTAATTAATAATAATTAAAATAGGTGGTGTAGGAATGATAAGTTTCTACTTGTGTTAACATAATTTCAAGCTTCCTAGAAGTTGTGGGCAATTCCAGGATTAATAGTAGAAATTACTTGAGATAATTAATATATGCTGTTTTGTGTTAACTTGTTTGCATTGCTATTAATGACAAATCTTAAGGCGTTTTCTTGAGTACTAACTGAGTGCTTGTCTTCTTTCATCCCTATCCGAAAAGCAAAAACATTTGACAAAGAAAAGTTCTTTGTATTGATCATCCAGATAAAATTTAGTGATCCCATAAGCATAACAAACAAGATATAATTAAATATCTTAATCTGTCTAATAAACTGATCGCAGGAAAGAAAACTCTTATAAATTAATCAGCTCCTGAAAAGAAAGAACACTTGAGAAAGAAGTTAAGCTCCGTATCATGCCTGGCCTTGTTTTTCACCCTTCGTGGTCATGCTTGCTTCTCCATTGGTAGTCAACATCCTCTGCTTCATTTTGTTCTTGATGATTGTGGCATATCCTGTATGACATTCCAGCAGTTCTCATTTGGCATATCCTAAGAAGCTTTCAGGTTGTGCCTTTAAATGTTTAAAGTTTTGAATCAACAAACTCGTTCAGCTTCTTGAAAAATGCAATGATAGTTCTCTTAACAGCATCTATTATTTTCCCTTTAGATCCTTAATTGTTACCCTTTTTTGTGATCTGAAAACTTCATAGCTGACTGGCTGAGGATTTTTACTTCTAGAAGACCATTGAGCCACCGAAAAAGCTGTATTACCACTATAGATTATTAGAACTTGGCAGATCAACCATGAACATTTTGTAGCAAGGCAAAAAGTTCACTCACATATTAAGGATATTTCTTCTAGCTTCATCCAACCTGGCAGCCTTTATTTCATCAAGTAGTTCCTGAAATTCATCCGAACATAACAGAGCCATATTAACTATACAATACTATTGGTGCCAAAGAAAGAAGGCAATGATATTGGGAGAAAGAACAAGTACACATTTTGCCAGTACAAAAACTATAGCAATCTTACTGGCTTCCTCTTGCTGAGGGGATCTGACCTCATCATTTAGTGAATGGATAAAACCTGCAGGATAAGTCTTTTAAGTGTTTAAACCTTTGCATGAACAAACTCAATTCACTGCATCAAAATTGCAAAGACTTTACAGAATTTGCGTAGTGCATAATCAAGGCTTGAGGGCAAATTCTCGTCCAGGTTTGTCAAGCATCCACTGTCAGCGGCATTTAGCATCTTCGATTTCTTCAAAGCTCTAGCCATGTGGTGTTCTCAAGTCACCCATAAAACTTAGAGAAGCAAGGGAAACGAACAGGTATGTCAGATACAACCTCTAACAAAATATAATACTGTAGCATGTAGAAAATTCTAATGAAAAGCACATCGCACATGGCAGCTAATTATAAGAGAGAAATTAGACGATCTTAAATGGGATTTTGCAGAAAGCCGGTCAGGACTTGGAGTTAGCAGGTGATGGATCTTGGAATTTTAGCTCATCAAGTTTATGCTTTTCAATTGATATTTTTGCCTCTACAAGGATATGAAGCTCTCCCAAAATTTCACTGTTTTCTTCTAAGTATTCCTACCTTAAACAACAAACAGAACAGCCAACAAACTTTGACAAAACTCTCATGTGAAATAAAAAATATCAATTCTGAAAAAGTGTTAGGCAATGAAAGGGTAGGAAAAGACCATGTACCATTTTGAGGTATTGGCTTACATCAAATTCTGAATCAAATAAATCTAAAAGCTTCGGAGCAGATAATCTCGGTTCTGAGATCAAATTGAGCTCATTCTTCCTCCTTTAAATCGTAGAATTTGCCACCTATCATAATGTAAGGGATGTGAGATATCTTGCAGCACTCTTTCCTTTTATCATTTTTGCACTGTTTTTCCAGCAGAGGACAACCGTTGATGTATAATCGCAGAAGTGAGGATGGCAGGCCAATCTCTTGAAAGGATGTGAGCTGTGAGCAGCTAATGATTGACAAAGATTCAAGAGAGGTGAGTCTTTGAAAACCAGTTGAAGATAGACATTTCAAATTTGGAGATCCATGAATGCTCAAATCAGTAAGAGAGTTGGGCAACATCATTCCCATCTCATCGTCTGGAAATTACTCAGCATTGTGACATCCATCAACGAAAAGGCTTCTA